>JAPSGF010000036.1:2429052-2752179 GCA_035772895.1 Perdix hodgsoniae | reverse complement strand
TCTTTCTTTCTTTCTTTCTTTCTTTCTTTCTTTCTTTCTTTCTTTCTTTCTTTCTTTCTTCCTTTCTTTCTTCCTTTCTCATACAGGCTTACGCATGCACACACTTATTTTTTGTTCCCCTCTTAGTAAAGCTCCTTACAGCATCTAACAGATGGCAAAGCTGGCAAACTATTTTTATACTGTCTAACATTTGAAGCTCAGAAAAATGGGGAGATTTCACAAATATCTGCTGTTAATTATTGCAAAGAAAAAAAAGAATACACAGATATCTTTGAGTAGCTGAACTCATAATATTTGTATCTGAATTTAAAGAAGAAGCCTGGGAGAAGTTTAGATGCAGGATGCTAGGTAAGGCTTCTGCTGAATATCAGGAACAGTGCCTGATAAAGTAGATGCTCTTATCACTATTTTTTGAGGAAGATCTATTTGCTTACATGTCTGAAAAATCAGTTTCTATCAATGATTTCTGCAGAGTGTTATCTAAGAGCTCTGGATTCTGTTTCATTTTGATATGGACAACAAATACTGCTGGAGAGATTCACATCAGCCCTCTGTCTTGTTTAGAAATCCTCCATGAAAGCTGCTATAACAGAAGCAGCAATGATTTCCATAGTCAGTGTGAGGTACATAGCTGAGTTTTACCAGACTTATCTGACACATATCTTTCAGTCTCATTAATCAAAGATTATCATTTCAGATTGCTTTAACTCCTCTCTTTCAGCCCTGAAAGGGTGCTCTCCTTGTGAAATGAAAAAGCGCCAGCAAGTGCTAAAAGTCTTGAATGTAGCAAGCAAAAGGAATTGAGATTACACACTGGGGATAGACTGCCTTTGAAAATGTTCCTGTATTATTCACTGAGGAGTTTTAGTAGAGTAAAATAAAAACCAACAAATACTAGTTAAATACTTGGAAAACTCAATTATCAACAATAGATCAGGGCAGGATAACGCTCTGGACAGGGTTTGCAGTGTACAGAAAGGATTAACTGTTCTCAGGATCAAATATAGAGCAGAAATTAGATTTGTAGGCCATGTTTTTACCCATCCTATCTCATAGCAAAATATAATCTGATTAGTTGTGAACTCGTATGTCATAGAGTGAGCACTGTGGTCCTATACTGATATCTCTATCACGACCCTTAATATTAAACTAGTTCTCTAGTGAGTGAGAAAGCCAGACAGATACCAGCAGTCTTAATTCTGCTTGTTTTAAAATCCTTATCCCCTGCCAGAAGTGGATACTATGGGTCAAGAGAGAATGACCTATCAGAGGAAGAGTTTCCAAAAAGTGCAGAACTTTCTCCAGGATAGAGAGCAGCCTCCAGTTTCAGCCCACAGAAGGGATCTCTGGGCTGGGAACCGTGCATTGGTCTTGAGCCACACTGTCCTACTTCACAGTTACTGCATGCTTCATCAACATCTTATTTCCACTCCAAAAAGCCTCAGTTATTATTCATTATTCTTTTTTCTCCCTTTGCTTCACATCACCATCAAAAGCAGACTGAGTGTAATACCCACTCAAATCATGTAGCCACTTCTTGGTCTTGATGTAGAGTTATTGAAACGACAATATTGGGGTTCCCATCTTTACTCTTCTTTGCAGAAGTGTTTCAGCAATTGCAGCCCTGGCTTCTTTGCATTGTGCTGACCTGTGTCAAATTGCACTTTTCTGATGCATGTTCTGGGGAAACATGTAAAAACCCCCTACTATAGCTCTATAAACTGGTGCAGTCTCCTGCCTGCCTTTCATCTCTGTTGAGCTCCACAGCAAGGTCTCAGTCCTACCCAAAGCAGTGGTATCTTCCAGTGCTGGGTGTTATTGCAGGGACTGAGATTCTGAGATGTCAAAGAGCAATGGGCATGGTGAAGGCTCTGAGGGCAAGGTGTGTGAGGAGTGGCTGAGGCCCCTGGCTGTGCTCAGCGCAGAGCAGAGAGCTGAGGGGAGGCCTGATGGCGGCTGCAGCTCCTCACAGGGAGCGGAGGGGCAGCGCTGAGCTCTGCTCTGTGTGACAGCGACAGGGCCCGAGGGAACGGCATGGAGCTGTGTCAGGGGAGGGCAGTGGGGTGAGGGACAGGGGCTGCACCACAGGGCGGTGGGCATGGCCACCAGTGATGGAGTTCAAGTTGCATCTGGACAGCGCTCTTAGAAATATTGTCTGATTTTTGTTGGTGCTGTGTGGAGCCCAGAGTTGGACTCTTATGATCCCCGTTGGGTCCCTTCTTAACTGGAATGTTCTGTG
This sequence comes from Perdix hodgsoniae, assembly GCA_035772895.1. NCBI lineage: Eukaryota > Metazoa > Chordata > Aves > Galliformes > Phasianidae > Perdix > Perdix hodgsoniae. The sequence goes on along the minus strand of JAPSGF010000036.1, from coordinate 2,749,940 downwards.
ATCCTATGATCATGGCAGTGGCTTGCCACCCAGGATAGGAACAAGGGCCTAATAAAGACAAGGACTGTGGGTCAGATAGAGCTGCGACAGGATTGAAGGGTGGTGAAGTCCCTCAACGCTGACTGTAAACCTGAATCAGAACCATAACCAGTGCCAGTAAAACATCACCATGGAGACATGGGTTAAATAGCAATGGCTCCAGGACATCTGCTATCTTCATCGGTCTGAAGAAGATGCTCACCTCTCCACCCGGGGCCAAGAGGGCTGACTATCCTCAAAGCTGCAGAACAACCACCTTCTCTAATCATGGGAAAAAAAATGTATGTCCTAGCTGGCTCAAGTGCAGCCACAAGCCATATGTCACTGTATTGGCTTCACGGTCCTAATGTCCCTGCTATGGTAATGGACTTGAGGCAAATTGGATTCCTATACCGTGCTGGAGCCATCAATAGTACACAGCACTGTCCAAAATACATTCCAGTTGTATTCCACAGACACACACAACTGACATTGGCTTTATTGGGAACATAACCATGCAGGCAATAACAGGAACAATTGCACAGTTCTGGGAAATGTTTGAGGCTGTCTGCTTTGTTTTAAAAGAGAAGGAAGTTGGTCAGGAAAGCTCAGCAGGTTGCAAAAGCAGAGAACTTCAGTAGCATATGATCTGTGATTAAGAGGGGAGAAAAGGAACAGCTGGAAACAACCATTTACACCCCAAGACGAGTATCAAACTACAGTGGGTGATTCACAAATCCACTTTTAGTAAACTGAAAGAGAAATGTCAAATATGGAAAGATATATAGCACGTATGAGGATAGCTCATAATCTAAGAAATAATATCTACAGTCTTTGTTTTGCTTCCCACTCTTTCAGTATTGCATGGAGTAAAGGGAGGCATTAATGTTCCTCCTCAGTACACTGAAAGCTCCTGCTGCTTTCTGTGAGTCAGGTAGCCTTTCTTACCTTTAATGTTTTTTTTTTAAATATATATTTTTAACCTTTTTCTCTGCCCCAGTCAATAATTGATTTCCAGAAAAAGAAACCTCAATACCTGAAATAGCACTCCCACCATATCACAAGCCTTTACCCTGTGTTCAGATACAATTATCGCCATCTGCTCCACTTCTGCAGGTACCAGTTTTGGTAAAGGAGCAGTTTCCCAGCACTCTGCCAGCCAGTTTTAGCAGCTAACACTCCAATGGGATGCTGTATTTTGCTCTGAGCAGGATTCCATACTATCTGAACCTGATTAGCTCTGCTTTATTGCTTTGATAGCTACTATATTTTTAAAAAAACAACGGTCAATCACAGAAATAGTTAGGACGATCTTTTAGAACACACCCAAACATTAATCCCACCCATTTCCTCACTAACAAATGCTAGCTACTAGCGATCAATTGCCTTAGAGTTTACAATGTAAATAAATTACCTACTATGATTTCATTTGGGTTAGGAAACAGGGAAGGTGAGTGTGTGCTTCTGTATCAGTCATAGCTGTCTCTTGAGGAGATCAGAATCGCCCAGCTAATGATGCCTGGCTTCAAAATAAGAGGACTTTTAACTGCCAGTGCAAAGTGAGACCTGAAGTATTGCTCCAGCATCAGAACAAGGGTTTGTTGAATCACATCTCATGCGCAGCAGAAATGAGTCAGGGCAGCAAGACATTGCGTTTTTGCCTTGATTATTCCAGTGTTTCAGTAGGAAAGATGGTGAGATAGGTTTCCATAAACCTCCAGCTCCAAAAGGCAAGCTCATATTGATCTCAGCCTATACTCTTACAGGGTTATAGGTGGGCACAGAGCTAGAGCTTTAGGTCAGGCTGATTGTGTGGGTGTATGAGAGTCATGGTAAGATGAACTGAGTGGTAGGTGAGACAAGAAGCCAGAAAAGCTCATGCTGGAACAACAGCGTGAGGTGTGCATGGGCAGAAGAAAGCATCAGAGAGCATGCTCCCTGTAGCACAGCCTCTCCAGGGCCTGGTGCTGCCTCCAAAACTCCTGGAGTTCACATTTTCCTAAGCAATTAATAGACACCCACCCTTCTTGCTGGCAGTGCATCCTACCTTCTTCCTCTGCAGCTTCATCTGTGTGGGCAGCAGAGGTCTGGGTTCGGCATCACATGACATCTCTGTGCTACCAGGAGTGTAGGATCATGTCATTGAGTGTCAGGTGAATGCTGCGTTCTCAGTCTCACTGCTGGCCTATTAAGGTGTGAGCTCTGAACTTGCATTAGGAACAATGCTGATAGACCATGGGGAACTGGGCATGATCGGGGGGAAATGCTCTCTTCTGCTTACAGCAAGCTTTTGGTGGAGCAATCCAAATAATAGTGCACTTTTATGCTATCCAAGGAGCTCCTTATATCTGGAAGATATATGTTTAAATGAAACAAAGTCACTTTCAAAATCCAGGGCGTCGCTTAATTAAATCTGTGGTTGCTGCCATCCTGCAGTCCATCTGCATTGTGAGATACCTTCTGCCATCAGCTGTCATACATTACTGCTCTGCTTCAGAGCAGCACAATTAGGTCTCCTGAGCTTTCTTCCTTTATCAAAATGAAGCACAGGTATTAAAGCTAGAGCAGAGAAATATTCCAGCTCACGAGTCAGATCAGATAATTAAAATGATAGGATTAGCCTTAAAATTGTCCCAGTTCAAGCCTGAATAGAGTTCATCTCTCAGTGGGAACTAATTGTCTTTTCTCTCCTCTGCCATTTTTTTTCTCCTTCTGTTGTTCGTTTTGTAAGGTGATCTTCAGTAAATACTGCAACTCCAGGGATATCATGGACCTCTTCTGCATTGCAACAGGGTTACCAAGGTAAGACTCTCACTTATTACATGCATTTCACTATTTCTCTGATACTCCTAGGGACAATTTAAAGCTGGGCCCCAAATGGTCTGGTTACCTGCTTTCCAGGCTTCTCTTTTATTCCAGACTGCTGGAATAATTTGGGGCTGTGCAGAGAACCCAGCTGGAGAAGTGCACAAAGCCCTGGTGAGTGTTTAGTTGCCTACTCTACAGAAATTACAGGCAGCACAGAAGTCTAGCCAAGAGTATATGCAGGCTCTGTGCATCTACCAATTGTACCCATACCCCAGCACTACATTTTTGTCCCTAGAGACAGAAACACCATCATACGTACAAAACATGATTTTTAAGTAAAGAACCTGAGACCAGTGAAACACTGCCACTAAATCACAGAACCATAGAATGGTTTGGGTTGGAAGGGACCCTTAAGATCACGTGGCTCCAACCCCCTGCTATAGGTAGGGATACCTCCCTCTAGATTAGGTTGCTCAAAGCCCCATCCAGACTTGCCATGAGTGCTTCTAAGGAGGGGGCATTCACAGTCTCACTGGGCAACACGTTCCAGTGTCTCACCACCATCACAGTAATATCTAGTCTAAATCTACCCTTGCCGGTTTAAAGCCATTTCCCCTGGTCCTGTTGCTACCTGCCCTTATAAAAAGTCCCTCCCCAGCTTTCCTGTAAGCCCCTTTCAGGTGCTGGAAGGCTGTTATAAGGTCCCCCTGGACCCTTCTCTTCTCCAGGCTGAAGAGCCCCAGCTCCCTCAGTCTGTCCTCATAGGGGAGGTGCTATTTAGATACACTGCAGACTAGTGACAGGCTGAGAGAGCTGGGGCTCTTCAGCCTGGAGAAGAGATGGTCCCCATTCATTGCAGGGGAGCTGGACCAGATGGCCTTTAAGGGTCCCTCCCAAGTCAAATGACTCTGTGATTCTATGATTCTAATCCCAGAGATAGTAAAAAAACATCCTTTCAGAACCATTTTACAGAATAAGGGATGGTGGTTCCCCCAGCCATGTCACAACCCCACCCTTACCAGAGAGTATCCGCTGTCCGCTGGTGACCTCAAGCAGTGCTGCAAAGACGTACAGCAGCACTCAATAAGCCATGTTGTTTACCTCTGTGTGTACAGGTTTATCATACCAAAAGAAAACAAAAGGAAAAACAACAACAGCAAAAACCAAAAACAGGGAAAAGAAAATAATCCTTTAATTGTGGTTTTTTTTGCATGACTCCAGCTTGGGACTGTAAGGTAACATTGTCTGTAGTCTATTCTGAGTCTGCAATGACTTGGAATTTGCATCGACTGCTGGACATGGTCTGTGCTTTTTTCTGTTCATCCTTTCTTTTTCTTCCAATTTGACATCAGAGACCTTAACAATTCTCCTTTGCCTCTGATATCAAGTACTTCCACTCCATCAACCAGGAAACACTGTTTAGCGGTCAGAATTGTTAATGAGTTCAGTGTTCCCAGCATATCTGGCCTTTTATTTTCAGCAGAGGACTTCCACAATCTTCCACAATTTTTCAAAGAATCAAAGAATCATTTGAGTTGGAAGAGACCCTTAAAGACCATCTGGTCCAAACCCCCTGTAATGAACAGGGACACCTACAGCTGCATCAGGTTGCTCAGAGCCCTGCCCAGCCTGACCTTGAATGTCTCCAGGAATGGGTCATCCACCACCTCTGTGAGCAACCTGTGCCAGTGCCTCACCACCCTGATTGTAAAAACTTTTAATTGTTCGTTGTAATCAGGCTCCTGGAGACGAAGAAAACATCCAAGGCTTACATGTGAGCCTATGGGATCACATGTAGCACAGCATGAAAATAAAGGCTCTGTATTCAGCAAGACATCCGTTTTGTTTGTTTTGGTAAGGGAGTAACTAGATAATTTAAAAACTGGTAGTCATTTGTGTAGTGTGAGTCAATATATAGCTGCTGAGTCGATGTATCACAAAACATAGCTTTTCAGCAGAAATTATTAGTCGATGAGTCAACAGCACACACAAGTTAGCAGGGAGCAAAGTTTTCTCTGAGATCAAAGATGATCATAGAACGTTTTCCCAAAAACATCTCTGGTAATTGAAATGGGTGAAACATCAAACCTACTCTGACCCTTTTTGTGCCAAGTTAGAGTGTGGATGGGGCAGTGTCAGGAACATAGCATAGGGGAAGCAGGCTACATGTAGTACCCAGCAGCACAAGATCTCAGCCAGTGTTTCTTGCTCAAATAAAGATCTCTGGAACATACTTTTCAGGAACACAACCATCTCTCTCTTGACGGCAGATAATTGCATGGTGTCCATTGATCCGACCATGCCTGCAAACTCAGAGAGGTAAGTCTCATGGTAACTTGCTCTTCAGAGGGGGTGATGCCCAAGGGAAAGTAGGTGTTGGATTGCAGATGCCTTTTGCATGCAACACGAGGCGAGCAGCTCTCCAGGGGGAGCTGACAGAGAGAACTGAATGCTAACTCCAAGTGCTGATGCCAGCTAGTTTTGAAGATTTTTGTTAAAGTAGAAATTATAGTCAGAAAAAAAAATGGTGCGTTTAAGTATTTGAGTATTTGATGTTGAACGTTGTTTCCCATTCCATTCTGCCTGCTGTCAAGGCTCCCAGTCCCTTTGTTGCTCTGTTAGGATCAGCAATGACTTCATTAGCGAGCGAAGGTACAGTCTTTGATGAGGTTGGGTTTCTTACATGGTGGTGTCAGCCCTTCCTTTTGTCTTTTTCTCCTTGGCTTCCTGTTGCTTGTTCAACTTTGCACTTTTATTTTCACCCTGTCTGCTTGCAGTTACCACATTTGCTTTTACTTATTTCATTGTGTATTCCATCATTACCTGTCACTGTTATCACAAACAATGATGCCATGTTCTGGGCATCTCAATCTAAGGACATTTAAACTATTAGAGACGTCCAAAGGATGGCTACAAAGATAGTGAAGGCTCTGAGGGCAAGGTGTGTGAGGAGCGGCTGAGGCCCCTGGCTGTGCTCAGCGCAGAGCAGAGGAGCTGAGGGGAGGCCTGATGGCGGCTGCAGCTCCTCACAGGGAGCGGAGGGGCAGCGCTGAGCTCTGCTCTGTGTGACAGCGACAGGGCTGAGGGAACGGCATGGAGCTGTGTCAGGGGAGGGCAGTGGGGTGAGGGACAGGGGCTGCACCACAGGGCGGTGGGCACGGCCCTGAGTGCTGGAGTTCAAGGAGCATCTGGACATCGCTCTCAGAAATATTGTCTGATTTTTCTTGGTGCTGCGTGGAGCCCAGTGTTGGACTCTATGATCCTTGTGAGTCCCTTCCAGCTCAGAATATTTTATAGCTCTGTGCTATTTCTCAGAGAATGCCTATGTGAAATGCAAGCTGCAATCGTCAGCACTGCTAACATCAACCCTCTCCAACTCTTCCAGGTCTCCATACAAAGTGATACCTGTTGCCACTGGGCAGCTCTCAGGTAAATAATCCTTTTGCATTGTATTTGCTGAAACTGAGGTTGCAGTCACTTCCATGTGGAAATTACATGTCTGTGACACAAGAAAGATGACTGTCCTGGTTGTAGCTACAGCAAAAGGAAAGTATTCAGGAGAAAAGTAAAATAATTGTTCCCACAATTCAAAGTCTTTGAAGATAATGTAGAATGGCTGGGGTGCAGGGGACTTCTGAAGCACTTTGCTTGGGCCCAGCTCAGCACTGCTGGTGTCTCAGGGAAAGCCCCTCCTGGAGGAGCAATTAGCAGCAATTCAGCTAGGGCATAGCCAACCATATTTGCAATCCCATTTTTCAGTGCTTTGTTCATCTCTCAGCAAACCTCTGCTAAAATCTGAGCACTGTGTTTGAACTCCATGTTATTTCCAAATGGCTGAGAAGGGAGCAGAATTTTTGTTGCGGGCATGGTAGCTTGGAGTGTAATAAATATTTTAAAACACCTGACATGATTAAAAGAGGCTGGATGAAAGATGACATTTGGATTACATTCCCTGGTGTACAGTGGTGTTTACCTCATGGGCAGGACTGAAGTGGCACTTCTACCATTTTTCTTTGCACGTCACTGTCAGGATCAGGCCACTGTCAGGATGGGGCACTGGAGCATACTGTTTGCTTGGGGCAATTATTACACAGCATCCAGCTTATGACAGCCCACATCTGTGTAACTGCAATATCTCCTATCACTGGCTCACAGGCAGCCATGAGCAGGACCTTAGGCTGTACACTGGGGAGGGAAGGGTACACCAGCAGGAGACAGTCTGGAGGAGTCAAATGGAAAGGTAGAAGAGTTGAGGACGAGTTTAAAATCATCTTGGGAATGGAGAGAACATGGGAAGAGCAGGAGGAAGCCAGAAAGCCTAGCACTGGGAAAAAATATAGTGGTTTACAGAGATGAATTAAGCTCTCGAGGCAGGAGCAAACCAGTCTGGTTGTTTCCTTGCTAGTGTCAGGTCCCACCTCTTCTCAGTGTCCAAATGAAGATCAGTAATGAGTGGTGTCCCTCAGGGATCAGTACTGGAACTGATGCTCTTTAACATCTTCATCAGTTATACCAATAGGGAAACAGTGCACCCTCAGCACATTTGTGGTTGACACCAAGCTGTTTTCTGCAGTCAGCATGCCTGAGGGACAGGATGCCTTCCAGAAAGAGAACTAGACAGGATCCAGCAGTGGGCCTAGGTGAACCTCATGAGGTTCAACAAATCCAAGTGCAAGGTCGTGCACCTGAGTTGTGGCAGAACCCACTATCAGTACAAGCTGCGGACAAAAGGACAGAGCACAGCCCTGGCAAAAGTGACCTAAGGGTAATGGTGGATGGCAAGTTGGATGGACATAAGCCAGCAGTGTGCCCCTGTGGGACAGAAAGCCAACTGTATCCTGGGCTGTATCCAAAGAAGTGTGGCCAGCAGGGCGAGTGAGGTGATCCTGCCCCCCTGTTCTGCACTGCTGAGACCTCACCTGGAATACTGCATCCAGATGGGGAGTCCTCAGTACAGGAGAGACATGGAACTGTTGGAGAGTGTTCAGAGGAGGGCCACAAAAGTGATCTGAGGGATGGAATACCTCCCCTATGTGGACAGGCTGAGAGAGCTGGGGCTGTTCAGCTTGGAGAAGAGAAAGCTCTGGGGAGACCTGAGAGCAGCCTTTCTTTATCTAAAGAAGCGGACAGACTCTTTAGCAGGGTTTGTTGTGGTGGGATGAGCAGAAACTGTTTCAAACGAAAAGAGGGGAGATTTAGCTTCTATATAAGAAGAAACTTTCTATGACAGGACAGTTGATGCACTGGCACAGGTTGCACCAAGAGGTGGTGGATGCCCCAGTCCTGAAGACAGTCGAGGTCAGGCTGGAGGGCCTCTGAGCAACCAGATGTAGCTGTAGCTCTGTTCATTGCATGGGAGTTGAACCGGGAGGACTTTAAGGGTCCCTTCCAATTCAAATGATTCTCTGATTCTTGCTTAGGCTTTTTAGGTGAGAAAACCTAATGTCTGTGAGTACTGTTTTTCAGAGAGGGGAAGGATAGGGAAACAAACCCATTCTATGATGCACCCATGTTCCTTGTGGCAGAAACATCTGCAGGAGAGGGCACAGCAAGGCAAGGCAACATAGGAGAAAGCCCAGGGAGACGCTGAGAGGCAACAGTGAGGCCCTTGTGCATGCAGAGAGCAAAAGAGAGCAGCTGGAAAACAAGGAAGAACTTTATCACAGAGAGGTTTGTTGTAAATCATAAACAGGTCCCAGGTCAACAGTGAAAGCCAAGGGACACACGTGACCACTAAGGGGAAGGAAGCTGTCTGCTGAACTATTTCCTGATCCCAACGAACTCAGCAGGAGCAGCAACACACTGCACGCATGCATGATCAGGTCAGAGGAGGGATCTCGACTGGAGTACATTTATCTGCCTAAGATAGAGAAAGGCAACTGCTGGTGGGACTGCATCAAGGAATGTCACTGTGATGTACCAGCAGGGAAGGCAGATGAGGGGCTTTCTAGAAAACATCCTTTTTTCTTTCTTTTTTTTTTCCCCCCATGTGACGCTAGCTGTATATTTTTATAAGACCATACAAGACTTTTCACACTTTCCCAAGGCCCTCATTCTTCAGCCCAGCTGACAGCCCATGGCTCTGCTTTGTTCTGAATGCAGCTCACTGTGTAGACAAGGTCTCCTCTCCTTCCCCAAGTTTTGTAAAACAAAAATTTCCTAAGATTTGAGCTGAAAAGGGCAAGAAAAATTCTGATGGTATCTTGCCAAAGCATAAAACAGAGTCTGTGATGGAAAGAGGCAGAAAGCTGAGCTGTGTGTGATGGAACGAGTGTTCCTTGGTGTCTGTTTCTCTTTCACATGGGTTGTCATTAATCTTAAGCATTCCTGACATTTTACTGAGAGTAGGAAGAATGAGCAGAGTGGGAAATTGTTCTTCATTAAAAGAGAAAAAAAAACAGTTCTGTTCTGGCCATCACTTCTGAAACAGCTATGTGATTCTGCTTCCCAGATGACTCTCCCAAAGGCAAGGAGGGTAACCCCATTTCCACTGTGTGGGAGCTCCTGCACATCTTTCCAGCAGTGTCCAAACAGCTGGATGCGAGTGGCCCATGCTTCAGCAGAACAAAGCCTGTAAAAGGTGGGACTGAAAAAGATGATCCTTCGGGAGGAAAACACTTGCAGTGGCTTCCATCCAGTGGAGGAGATATCCACCAGAGTCCTACCAAGAAACTGTTCTTCATTTCCTGGCCATAGCCACAGGAGAGGGTTGGAATTAAAGAGATTATTACTCCAGTATCTCTGGATGCAGCTGTGGTCTCACAACCAGTTGTTTGTGAAGTTACTGCATCCACCACCTGCAGTCCCCTGCCCTTATCCCCCTCTTTGAGGAGTTTGGGTTCCCAGGCAGACACTGTGTTCACCTGGTCTGCAGAGAACCTTCTTCTAGCATCTCATCCCTCCCAGCAGCAGTGGGGCTCTGGTCTGTGTGCTCAAAGTGGAACAGAATCACAGTTGACAAACTGATGGCCCCGCTTAGGTTGTTATTGTAGTTCAGGCACATTCATGCAATATTTTGAAGATAGCAATTAACAAATCCTGCTGGCAGCATACTCTTGAGAAGGAAAACTGAAAACTACAAGGCTTCTGACAGCATGGAGGAAGGAGCTGTTGTGCTCAGAGGTTCTGACCAACAGTGGTCCTGCATGGGAGGAACCATGGACTGGAGATTTCAAACCATGCCTAGGTTATCTAAGCAAGCCCAGGGATGTCATTGGGGATATCATCCAAAAGCACATGAAATGTGCTGAGTGTGGTCCCCACTCTCCCCACACCACAATTTATGGCTAATTTCTGTGGGGTCTCTAATATGAACATCCAATTTCCCACGAGACACAGAGAGAGCAGTGCTCTCACTGCTGTCCTAATGGAACTAGAGGCCACTTCAGCACATTCATCACACTTCAGCACAGGGTTTCCTGGATGATTCAATGCACAGGGTCCTGTGCAGGTACCTATTTGCTTCTGGTAAAGCAACAGAAGCTTCTCCTCATGTCTAAATCTTTGTATCCTTGTTTTCTTTTGGAGGCACATGCATACCCATGACTCAGGTTAGAGAGAAGAGGCACAGAGCACATGAGAAAGATCCCTGTTGCCCATGCTGCTGCCCCCATTGCTTCCTGCTGAGGGGCAGCTGCCTTGGGATGACTCACCTGCCAGGCTTACACATGCAACCCAAACTATCCCAAGCTGCCAAGTGAGTTTGGCACTCAATACGGTGCAAAATATGGATGCAGGCTCTATGCACATCCCTTCCCAAGGCTCGTGTCCACCTGCCTGTGTGTTTCCTAAATCCCTCTGACTGCCCAGATCCAAACAAACCCCAGGGAGGGAAGCACAGGTGAGTGCCTCACCAAGGGCACAGCACATGTGAGGACGAGGAGAAGGGCAGACACCCATGTTCTCTTAGCACTGCTTGGCTATGGCAGAAAAGAGGTGGACTACCCTGTGCCCCACTGGGCAGGAGGGGTGCACCCCAGCATGTCAGCCCTGAGGGCTGGGGAAAAAAAACTCAGATTTGCAGGGCATCTGAGTTTAAGCCTTGCTGCCTATAGAGCTGCAATCCAAAGGTGGGATTGCTCCTTTCTCAATAGAAAATTGGGGTGAAAAAATAAAGCAACTGAGGCACATAGGTGGCATGGGCACCTGGGGTGTCAGCTCTGCCCAGAAGAGTGAGGAAAAGCAGGTAGACACTAATGGAGTGATTGGATTTTGTGATCTTAGTGGTCTTTTGTAACCTTAGTGATTCTATGATTCTATGAGCTAAAGAACGCTTGGCCCTTCTATTCCACAGGAGAGGGGACAAGCACGGCTTAATGCCTCATTTTCCTCTGAACTGGGATTTACCGGAGGTCCGCCCCTCCGACAGGAAGGGGGCAGAGAAATGGCTCATTGTCCCTTTAAGATGAGACGAGCTGCCACTCTTAGTCATATATCTGTACTGCACCCTAGGGTTATAAAAACATACATCTTCGTTTTGAAAGTCTTTTATTACATCCATAAACATCAGATTGCAGCTGACTGTTCCCGGGATGAGAGCGTCCCAGTACTCCCAGTGAGTTTTGACAAGGGGAGGGAACGAGAGGCAGCCTGGCTGCTCTCTTACTGGAGCCGTGATATCGGGGACTCGCCAGCTTCCCGCACGCTGTCAGCGCTCAGAGCGGTGCCGGGGAGGACGCGGGTGGCTCTGCTAAATCTCACCACCGGACTCGCACATCGTCCCGGTGCACGGTAAGCTTTCCTTACCCCCTAGATGGGGCACAGAGCTTGCTCCGTCAGATCTTCAGCGGTGGACTTGGGTTATTTTAGGGGTGAGGAAACTGGGAAACGGGTTTTTGTGATGGGAATGGATGTCATCTTGCAGCCAGCTGTTCTGTAGGGATTTGGGCTGCAGCAGGAACAAGGGGGTTTGCTGAGAGCCCCCCAGTCGCTGAGTACTTGTTCCACTTTGGGACCTGAGGAAGCAGGCAGAGTGCTTTGTGCAGAAATAATCTCAGGGAGTATTCTGGCATCAGATCTGAAGGGTTGCAAACCTTTTCAGCAAGTACAGGAGTTGTTATTTTAGGGGAATGTCACGAGTGCTGGGCTGCATCTCTGCCTCATTCATTTTGTGCTGGTTCAGAAATAGCTTAGGAAATGCCACTGGGGTGTTTCAATGCAGGGGGTGCTCACCGACTTGCAGTGTGCGTACGAAGCATGCACACCTCTCTGCTCCCAGAGCACTGGAGCCCAGTGCCCTGGCTGGAGATACCCAAGAGATTCCTCACTGCCTTCACACCAGGTGCCTCCCAACACCCCAGCACACTTCTGGCAGAGTTCTCCTGCAAGCTGCAGGCAGTGGGGGAAAGGTGGAGCAGAGCCCAACCTTCCTGCCCCAGTGCTGACACCTCTCAGAGGAATTAGAGTGCCTTTTTGATTCATCACAGAGCCCCATCTCAGAGATGCCGAATATCTTTCCAGTATATATATATATTTTTTTTTTCTCACATCTCCCTTCTGTTTGTTTGTTTCTTTCTTTCTTTAGAGAAAGAAGAATTGTTCCAGAATTTACTGGGACAGATTGCGGAGCAGTTCTCAAGGTAGGATGCTGAATGTCATTATTTATTTAAAATTCTGTTTCTTTCATCAGCCAGAAATGAAATTCTGCCAGGAGGCAGAGGGGTGTTTAAGGTCTCTCTGCAGTCCCACTCCCACGCTACATTCAGGCCCCATGCACACAGCCCTCCTGCTGAGAGCAGTGCAGTATCTTCAACCAGGAGCAGCCCTGGCTTTTCTTTGATCTAAAAAGGAGATCACATATTAAATATAAATGCCCTTATTGTGCTTCTGCCCACTTAGGAAACAAAATAAATATTTCTATGCAGAACACAGAAATCATCGGATGTGTTCCATTTTGCCCCTTTAACACATGAAGCTCTCTCCTCAGTGGAGACTTGCAAGCATCCATATAGCTGATAATTTCACCCCAGCTGCTTTCCATAGAGCAGAACAACCTCATCACATCTCAACAAACCTCCAGCTTCTCTCATAGGAGAGCTCAGCCCCAAGACATTGCCATTAGGAAACGCTATGGGTTTACCTTGCCTCCAAGGGGACATGAAAGTGAGTTGCTGCCCACAGAAGGGTGCAGAACCACAGCGCAATTCCAGAGCCATTGCCATGAAAGATCTCCTTTTCCTTATGGCAGTCCCCAGAGGTCTGGTCGACCCTCTGAGAAGCGTGGAGGGTTCTGGCAGTTGGCAGCTAGGGTGGACGCAGCTCTGACTGTATGACATTAACGCATGGGGGTTCTCTTTCCAGGGTTTTTAAAATCAATGAACTGAAAACGGAAGTAGCTAATCACTTGGCAATGCTGGAGAAAAAGGTGGAACGTGAGTGTCCCTTTGCTGCCATCGTGCCGTCTCATCCCAGGGCACCCCTCCTGCAACCCTGCCCTCCCCATCCCCAGTTCCAGCCCCCCTGCCACTCCATTATTTCTGATTATTCTATGTCACCCTCTTTCTTCTGCTTTTTTCCTGCTGGGAATGGGGCTGGGCTATTTTCCATGAACAGAAGAACAGAACATGAAGCAGACCCTTATCCCCATGGGGCTACTTCTTGTCACTGCATGCCCATGGGGTCCTGTCCATCCCCTGGGCCACGTGCTGCAGGCACACCGTATCGCTTTCAGCTCACCCAGCTTGCTGAGTGAGCTGACAGTGACACAGTTGTTTTTAGTTGCTGTGCAACAACAAAGTAAAGTTCATCTGGCCGAAGATCTCCTTTTCTTTCCAGGCAGCATCCCACTTCCATTCTTGTCTGTTAGCATAGAATGGGCCCAAGAAAGGCAGGGTAGGGGGATGAATAAGGCACTGTCACGTGGTGTAGTTTCAGCTGCCAAAGGCCACATCCTCATTGAGATGCAGCATTTAAACTTCCCTGCCTCTACAGCTGCAGGAAACACTTTCTCACTGGACTGTCTGGAAAAAAAGAAAAAAAAAGAAGCTAAAAAATAAGCCAACAAACCAACAACAAAGTTTCTGGTTCATGGAAAGAGTTTTTTTCTTGAAATTTCTCCCAACCAGAAGCTACCTTGACCCCACAGCTGCTCAGTGAAAGAGATGCCTTTGTCAGCAAGGCGGGGAGAAAAATGTCCTTCTCCAGGGACAGCCACAGGGGAGCCCTTCCAGGGTCACCTCTGTCAGCCCCCAGCTGTGCAGGCACCCTGCTGCTCAGTGTGGGGCCTCCAAACTGCCATGGAGCCAAACCTACAGCTTCCAGCTCCAGGACTGAAAGGCAGAGCAGAAAGAAGGGAGAGCTCCCAGTCCAAGCAGGGATCCCAGAGACTGCTCTAAGAGCCCTGCTGCAGGGCTGGACACAGTCCAAGGATTTCTTTAGACAGCACAGGATCTTTTCAGAGGGTATTTCTTCATGCAGGATAATATAATGGGCCCTTCATCAGCACACATGACAAGGCCATTTATTATTTGCAAACAAACTGGGAGAAGAATTGTGCTTTTGTTTCAGCTTCTTTGGAGATCCCTTTCACATCATGCTCATGTATGATCTCTGAGACTTCTCCGGTGGGATGTGTGTGCAGGAACAAGTGCTCACGACAGCACCATCATCTCACACAGCCCATATGCAGCAGTGTGTTTCAAGGGTCTTTTAAGGGATTTTTTAGACCCAGTCTAAAGCCTGTGAGTTCTTCTTGGAAAAGTTCTCCATGCAAGGAAGGCACTGGCAATGATTCGTGCCATAGTTCCACTGTCTTTGGAGCAAGCAAAACTCTTTACATACCATCTACCTTAAGAAAATAACTGTGTAAATACGCTCCCCTGGAGAGGATTTGGAAGCAACTCAATAGGAAGAGACTCAACAGGAAAAATGCTCAAGGCTGCCATTTTGCACTGCATACCCCTTCCCCCTGCAGCCGCCTGCCCCCTGCCCTGTGGGGCTGTAACTCTGCTCTGCTCCCACTGCTTCCCATGGGCACCAGACAGCATCTGGTTTCTGTCTTCACACTGAGGTTGCCCAAAGAAATTGCTTCCAACAGCTCTAGGCAAAAATACGCATTCATCTGAAAATGGGATTTGGAAGTGGCTAGTATCTCGATAGTCAAGCATAAATCACAGAATCATAGAATTAGAGAACGACAGAGTGATTTGGGTTGGAAGGGATCTCAGAGCCCACACCGCCCCAACCTCTGCCAGGGCAGGGCTGCCCCCCACCAGCTCAGGCTGCCCAGGACCCCATCCAACCTGGCCTTGCGCACCTCCAGGGATGGGGCATCCAAACCAAACCCCTTTCCCTTCCCTCTCCTAATAAACAAAATTTTTAACCTGGTTCAAACTCTTCTTTTTTCCCCCTTCCCTACTTCTTCATCCAAGATCAGCCTTTGCAGTTACCAGCACAAAGAAAGATAGTCTCTTCTTATGTGCAGAGCTGTGCCGTTCAAAGACAGCTTTTGATCACTCGGATGCTCCACTCCAGATCAGTGCAATTCTATGATTCTATGATTCTGAACAAAGGAGCTGTGAAATGATGGCATGTGAATGACATGGCCTTCACAGATGGTGCCATGTTTCGTCCTTGAGCATGCTGGTAGCTCACAAGAGGGAAGGAAGGATATTCTCACCCTCCCTTTGCATGGGGCTGTCCCAGCTGCATGGCCCAAAGTGCTGCAGCACAATCAGGCAATCAGACATCTTCTCTCCTCGTGGCTTTTCTAATTGCACAGAGAGGGCGTATAGGCTTTTCTGTGTCGCATGCAGAAATAACCTTTGATTACAACATTGATTGGCAAAGGCAAGTGACAGATCTTCAATACACATAAAAACGAAATCAATGGTTACAGCCAAAACTTTTCGACATTTCTCTCTCTCCTGCAGTTTCACTTTGGACTCTCTGCGCCCAGCAATGCCTCTCAGAGCCTCTCAGTGCTCTGTATGACCTTTCAAATTAAAACTTTTTATCTTAATGGGAATTCTAATCCTGCTGGGACGCGTTTGCTGAGCTGCACTTATCATCCCATCGCAGGAGGGGTTTTGCTCAGGATTTCCTTTGATTCCTGCTCTACAGCAGAGAAATGAAGGCATTAGAACAAGCTGGCTGCTGCTGACAATTGCTGGAAAGCTGAGGCGCTGAGGCCAGTCTGCGAATTAAAAAGCTCATGCTATTATCTAAATCTGGCAGCCAAGAATGCCTGTGGGCTTCCATGACACACTGCTTTGGCAGCACCCGTGTGTGTGGGGCTCACCGGCTATCTGGGCTGCTCCCTTATTGAAGCCCTTTGAAATTCTGCACAACTGTGAAAGGGGAGCCTTCGGATTTTGCCACAGTAACAGCCCTGGTATTTTCCTTTGTTGACAGTGGAAGGCCTGAAAGTTGTGGAGATTGAGAAATGCAAGAGCGATATTAAAAAGATGAGGGAGGAAATGGCAGCAAGAAGCAGCAGGTAAGTTCTGCGCCAGCCCTAGCAGAGCAATAGGCGGCTGCTTTCAGGCCCTCCTGCAACGTATCTGCAGGATCCAGCTGCCTGCCAGGCTTATAAGGATGGAAGTAAGGAAACAAACATTGCATGAATTTAATATTTGTGGATCTAGTGCCATTCATCTGTTCAAATAGTTGGGGCCGTGTGAATAGAGAAGCAGGTCTTGTAATGAAAAGTGATGTTCCACCATGCAGAATGGGAATTCTTCTTCCAGATGTATGGGGAGAGGAGGAATGGGATGAGGGCTTCTGCAGAGTGCAGTGCTTTCATGGGTGTTGCATAGAGCTCAAGCTAGTTCCGGTAAGATTCAAACTACGTTCTGGGAATATGGCAAATATATATGTAACAGTTTTTGTAATTATGATCTCATGCTATTTTACAGTATCCATTTCAATTCTGACAAGAAACCAGGAATGAATTTTCTACTTCAAGGGCTTGTTGCATTTGTCAAGATTGGTTTTGCTGTAATTAAAAGAACTGCAGAAAAAAATGCACTTTGCAGGGGATGTGGTCTCAGCCAATGGCACTGCCCCAGTGTCACTGGAAAGCCCACTTAGAATGAGCACATTGTCACTGAGGGGCCATGGACACTTCTGGGAGGGTCACTGGAGAGATGCTCCTTGCTCAGATTGAAGACGGAAGGGGCATTGCAGCAAGGGTAGCTCTGTGTGCTGATGGCTGCTTGTTCTTTATTTAGGGTCAAATTTGGTGGCCTTTAATCGAAACTATTTCCCATTGCTGGGAGTGCTTATAAATGCCACATTCCAGATATGCCAGAAGGCAAGGTGTTAATGCAGTCCTGTTAAGAGTAAGGCCAAATTCAGATATCGTACTAGCATCACTGCAGAGTAATGCTATTAACCTCAGGAGACCTTTTCCAGATGTACACCAGTATGACAGATTGCAGGCTGCCTCATGTCCCTTCTAGGTGTGTGAGGAAATCTCTTTAGGAAAGTTGAGTAAAGCCAAAAAGCAATGCTTGCAAGTTCACATTCGCAGGACAGCTGCCACAAGCTTCAGGAAGTACAAGGCTGTTCCAGCAGCCATGACTCATTCCTCTCCCAGGTTGCCTTTTTACAGCCTATGTTCTGTAACACAAACAGCAACCTGGTAACAGAACAGCAGGAGCAGGGAGTGCTGCATCTACCCTGCACAACTGGCCCCAGCCAGGCTGGCTCCTGGTGCCCCTTGTCTCCCACTGTGAGCAGGGGTTCTAGATGGCCTGGGTGCTATGAGGTACCCATTGGGAACTGCTGAGGACTGGCTCCCCCTCCCAACAGGGTCATAGAATCCCAAAATCATTAAGGTTGGAAAAGACCTCTAAGATCATTGAGTCAACTCATCACCATCATGCCCACTAACCACATCCTTAAGGATGAACAGCTATGTTGAGAAAAATCATCATGCATGTGAAATGTGCATCTCTGCTCTGCAGAGCAGCAACCCCACTTGCATCCACTCGAATTTTTTTTTCCCCAGTCTGTTTTTGTGTTCATGCTGGCAGATGCTATTAGCATTGCAGTGCACTTAAACTCATGATCATTTGTAGATACAGATTTACATTTGTAAAGGTCCAACGTATCCCAACTTTGCTGTGTTCCCCAGTGTGGCAGAATGAAGGCTTTAATGTCTTATTGCAGCTGGGAAATAGAGGCAATTGTCTGGCTCCCAGCTAGACCTAACAGCTCCAATTAGGGCAAGGAATGCCCCAATCTCATTACTTTGACCCCACTAACAACCCTCACAGCAGAATTTTGAAGAAAAGGCTTTAAAAATGATGAAGGCAAGCTTTCCTCCAGCTGATAATTCCCTTGCACAGGGCAGCGGGAGCCAGTGTGGTGAGGCGCTGGCACAGCCGCCCAGGGAAGCTGTGGTGCTCCATCCCTGGAGGTGCTCAAGGCCAGGTTGGATGGGGTCCAGGGCCATCTGAGCTGGGCAAGGCAGCCCTGCAGGCTGCCCCCACATCAGTGGTTGAGGCAGTGTAGTCTGTGACGTCCCTTTCAACCCAAACCATTCTGTGATTCTATGACATATATCTCCTGGAATATTCAGGAAAAAAAACCATGAGAAATTGTATCAGAGGTCAACATTAAGAGCAGAAAAATAGACCTGATCAAATTCCCAGCAGAGAAGATGCTAAGAAGAGATGTGAAATCTGTGAAATTCTGAAAAAAAAATAGGGTCAAATCATGTTAATGGTTGACTTTGGCTGGCTTTGTTTGTCAGGGAGGCTGAAAAATGAGAAGGGGTGATCCAAATGCTAGGACTGGTGGGAGAAACATAAAATGCAAGATCAACATCACATGAAAGTTATCAAAGCCCATGTGATCAGCCACTGATGAAACATATGCTGAGCTGAAAAGCACTACATGATTGCCGGTGGTGACACTATGGAGCCATCAGTTTTATTGTGCCCCTGTGGCTATGAAGCCGCTTCTGCAGCTGGCTACAAGTGCAGCAGCATTGATGTTCTGCAAAGGCCGTTGGCATCTCCCACCATCAGCCCTCTGCTCAGATGGGATAGAACAAGCTTGGTGCTTCTAAACTTTGAGGAAGAGTAGGCAGCTGGCATCTGTGTTAGTGGAATCACAGAATCATAGAGTCACTTCAGTTGGGAGGAACCTTTAATGTCCACTTGGCCCAACTCTCCTGCAATGAACAGGAATGCCTACAGCTACATCGGGTTGTTCAGCATCCCATCCAGCTGACCTTGAATGTCTTCAGGGAGGGGACATCCATCACCTCTCTGGGCAACCTTTTCCAGTGCTGAGTATCCAGCTAGTGACCAGAAAAATGTTAACTACCTGTAATTGCTAACAGCGACTCCCATTCTCCAATATTAGGGAGCCAAGCAGACCATGCCTGCTGAGATTGGTGCCTCAGTGCTGCTGTCCCACGTGAAGGAAGGCAGTCGAGTTGGTCTGGCCATCAGAACAGGTGGTTACCAGTTCTGACACAGTCTCAGGGTCTTCAAGAGCTCTCCATCACGGCATGTGCAGACATAAGATGCTCACTGAAAGAAAAGTTACTTGGTTTAAGTAGAAGTGGTGCAGTATCTATGTATGCTCCTTGCTCGAATTCAAATTCACAGAGAAAGGGTGAGAGGGGTAACGGACAAGAAGAGAAAATCCTAAGAGGATCATACTTTTAAAGCTTTTGAGCAGCAGCAAAGTAGAAGGAAGTCAGGAAAAGGCACGTCTCTACAGGCAGTGCTAACTAAGATACCTCAATACTTCTGGCCATTTTTGAGGTGCTGTGGTTTTTCATTCCTGAATATTTCATTTCAGGACTACCTGTCCCTGCAAGTACAGCTTTTTGGATGAAAACAAGAGGCCAACACCCCGGCGAGATGTGCCATCCTACCCAAAGGTATGCTGCAATACTTGCTTTTACCACAGCCTTGGCAAATGCTGGTTTATGATGCCTACCTCCTCACTGCCCATCTCCTAGCTCTGCTAAACTCATGGCCTGATCCAAAATCACTGGAAGCTAAAAGAAAAGCTGTCATTGCCCATGGGAAGCTTACAGTTGGCTCCTCAGTAATTTTTAATTCTTGAAAGCTCATTTGTGTTTGAAGTGTTAATGAATATTTTGCATCTGTCAACATTAAGTGCTATTTTGTTTAGTTATAGTTGTTTATTCTCCATGCATGTAGCAAATAATCAGAAAGGCCTATAGTGCTGTGCTCTAATTGAAAACAGTGCTGCTGCCAGGTTTCTCCTAATGGATTATTTCTTAATTTAAAAAGTAATTTATGGGGATGCTTCACCTAAGGAAACAAAGAGAAAATGCAAGATTGGATTCTCTCTAGGCTGTTTCAGGGTTCTGGCAAAAAGTGGTTAGTTTTGTGAGAGACAACTGCAATACTTGAAGAAAAATATCCACCAGGCATGTAGAAATACAAACTTACAGTGATGAATGTGGATGGAACTATGAAGCACACCAGACCTTCAAACTTTGCACCAGCAGCCTTTGCCCAAAGGACTTATTCAGAGCTACCAGTGCTCTGCTCCATGCCCAGCACACACCTTGACAAAACACCAGCTCATGTTGTGTACAAACAATACAAAGCCACCTCGGTTGCTCTCAAGGCTTGTAATGTGGATGTGCATCCTTGCATATTGGTCTTTGGAGCTTTAGAGAGCAGCATCAGAAACACCTTACATTTCTTTTCATTAACTTTTACCTGATAGGCCTGAGTTCCTGACACTAACACGTTTCCATGAAACATATCAGTTGTAAAACTGATTTCCTTCCCTTGATAAGTGTATAGGCCAGATCAACTTTTTTTGATCTATTGCTATTACATTAGGACCTTGAATTAACAACTAGAGTTGTACTGAGTGACCGCAGGGTAAGCCAGTAGTCTGTATTGCCCAGGGACCAAAACTCTCAGGGATTTTAGTTTCAGATGGAGCTTGGCTTCTGTTAGATGAATTTGGTAGATTCATTATCACTTGTCAGGGACTGGATTTGTTCAGTTTCAAGTGAGGCTAATAATTGATGGATCCGCTGAAAGGAGATGTTACCAAATAACAAATCAGTACAACCAATTCATTTCTTGCAGAACATCAGATTACATGAATATTATATATTCAGAAGCAGAAAAAAACGACTCCTTGAGAAGGAACATTCATCTTCAGTGTTATCTTCCTTAAGTATCAGCAATTTGAGACTCAGAAAATTTCATTCACCTGCTCAGTGCAGTAAGCCCAAACTAATTAGAGACAGCCACAGTAAATGGGCCAATTAAAGCTACAAGGCTTTTGTGTCCCAGAGAGACTCTGATCAACAGAGCTTCAAAAATGCGATTCAGGAGAGAGCAGCTATGGACTGGTCTTTTAGCCCTCCACATTCCTTCCTTTTATTTCGTAAACAAACTGTAACTGACCGATGAGCTCCATTTTGTTCAAAGCCTCTGAGCATAACGATAAAAAATTGTTCTAACCACGCAGGCTGACAACCACTTTGAAAACATGGGCATTCTTGAAAAAAATACTCAAAATGAGAGCATAAATCACTCCAAAGCTGATATATCACACCCGCCAGCTAATTTAACACCACAAGCACCAGCTCTGCAGCATCCCTCCGAGACCAGCTACACCATGTGTCGCAATGCTCAGTGCTAGTGCAGCCAGTCTGTGCCCTGTGCTCTCACGTTCCCTTAACAAATTTAACCTCAAACCCGCCCATAACGCCTCTGCTCTCCTCTCTTTCTTCCAGACCCCTCCCTCCTGTTTCCCAGGTAACAGCAATAGGACATGAGGGCAAGAGGGAATGGCCTTAACGTTGTACCAGGGGAGATTCAGGTTGGATATTAGGAAAAATTCCTTCTCAGAAGGAGTGTTGAGGCAGTGGCACAGGCTGCCCAGGGAGGTGGTGGAGTCACCATCCCTGGAGGTGTTCAAGAACCATGTGGTGGCACAGAGGGACATGGGCGGTGGGCATGGTGGGGGCGGGCTGGTGGTTGAACTGAATGATGCTAGAGGTCTTTTCCAACTTAAGATTCTATGATTCTATCTCAGCCAACCAGCAGTGAGCCACTGGGCAAGCAGAAGAAGATGTGTTGCTCTTTCCTTGGGAAATCCAGCTAAATCCCTTTTGGATGGGACCAGTTAAGGGGCCCTTGCTAACTCTGGCTGCCTTTCTGTCCACAGTACATGCTGTCCCAGGAGACCATAGAAGCACTTCGGAAACCAACATTTGATGTCTGGCTGTGGGAGCCCAATGAGGTATTGATGCCCTGCTAAGCTGGTTTTGCTGGCTTTCTGAAAGCCAGCAAGGCCACAGGAATCCGTTCAAATAGGCTAGAGCATTTTTTTTCTTTCCCCTGCCCCTTGCTCAATGTATTTTTTTTTCATTTACATTTCACACCATAATACAGTACTTTTCCCTAACAAATATCTGATATGCTGATTGAGATACTCCAACTCCTCTTTATTTTTCCTCTAATCTCTTCCTAGTACTGTCGCACAGTGACCACTGCACAATCATTTCTGCCACAGGAGCTCTCCTGTGCTGTTTGGTCTGAACAGTTCCATCCCTAACAAAGTACATGCTTCAGGGCACCAGCACTAATCTTGCTTAAATCAGTGGAGCTTTCTGCTGCTGTATGGAGGCAGGCAGAGGTGCATGCATTGATTCACATCCCTTTAGGAAAGGGTTTTTCTGCAGTGCATTGTGAAGAGACTGCACGTACTTATCAGTCTTTACTTACTGATTTATCTTCTTATTTTTCTTATTGCTGTTGCTGGGCAGTTCTAGAAGCATCTCCAGCTGCAATTACCTTAATTACTGTCTCAATAAGAAACATACAAAAGTCATTCTGACTCTATAGTAACATGGCAAGGAAAAACACCCCATGCTCCTCGTACAGGAGCAGCCTATTTCCGGCAGGATGTTGCCTCTGACTGATGGGAGAACAGAAGGACTCTCTAGTACCTTTGGGTCAGTCCCCCTGGCAGAGGCTAGCAGAGTGTCCCTTGGTCTGTGCCAAGCCAAGGCTGGTGTTCACCACTTACTTTCTCATCCCTTTTTTACATACCACAGCTGTACAGAATGGCTCGCCTCCAGATTCTGAGTGGTTGTCAATTCTTTAAAGCAAGACAGAATTATGACCTGCCAGGTGGACCACAGCATTTTGGCTCATTTCTTTGGCTGTTAAGAAAGAATAGGGACAAACTCAGACAAAAAGCATTATCTATGGATTCTTGTGTGCTGAGACATAGTTGTAGCACAGTAAGTCGCTCAGAGTACTAGGAAACACTATCTGGTGGCGTGAAGGAGGCAAACAGGAGGGTGAGGAGATCAGGCATGCTCTGTTAGGAGGCCTGCTGCTCTGCAATAACACACATAACAAAGCATGAGAGCAGGGCACCATATGGGTTTGTCTCAGCTTTTCAGCTCTGGTTTATGTTTACAGGAAATATTTCAATTCTGTCAATGCTTATTTAGCAGTGAGCATCTGCCCATGTGCTCCATGTGGAGCAAGCATGTTGCAAACCCTAATTTCTGTGGTTCAGATGGGCTAGGAACAAGACAAGGTGATCTACAGAAGAATTCTGGCCACGCTGTGTGGCTTCTAGTCTTGTAAGAAAATCTTCTTTCTGTTTGAATGACTCGAAGCTAACCCCCTTCGTACTGCATGAACTCTGCGTATTCCCTGGGTGAGCATAAAAATTCAATAGATGAAAACTTTTTTTTTTTTTTCCTGGAGAGTTTAAAAGAGACCCAATAACTGGAACTTAACTGAAGATATCTCCAAGGCCGCATTTGTTACATTACACTCAACATATTAAAATTCTTGGATCAGTCTACAGTCTGAGAACGGAGGACAGGCCAATATAGTGAATGCATTTTACTCTCTGTAGATTTTGTTTTCAGAGATGGAATTATAAATAACACACAATTCTGAACTCCCAGTAATCTGTTCATTTCTAGTGGGTGGCGGTTGCTGTGCTCCCAGATTATTGGTATAATTACGTAATTATTTATACCCTTCATCTGCAATATTTTCCAACCTGAAGATGAACTGGGAGCAGAAGTGCCTGCCTTCCCTTTCCTGCTGCAGAGCAGATGCTCTCAGAGGAGCAGCCCACCTATCCATCGTAGCTGCTAGGAGTCCCAGCTAGAGCTTAGGGTGCTCACAGACCTCCAGTTTTGTAGCGTTGAAACCAGAGGTCTTCTTTTGGAAAGGAAATATGTTGTCAAAATGTTAAAAAAAGTTGACTGTAGAACACAAAAATTCCCAAGGAGAAAAGATGTGGACACATTTCTTCAAAGATACCTTGCTTGCTGCTGTCATTTTCTGTATAACTAGAATATCAGCCATCTCCATCACTGATTTAAATGAGCACTAGAAGAAGACCATATCCCTCCTGAGTTAGAAAAATGGCTATACTTTTTCATGAGAAGGAATTGCTGTGATTCACATGAATCACCATTACTGAAGAGAGGGGCTATGACTCAAACCCTAGCACAAAACCTATGAAGTCCACAGCAATCTGTCTACTTCAGAAAGCTCTCAGAGCCTCCCTGCCTCCCCTCTTGCACTGTCTTTAATTGTGCAATCTTCAAACATCTTTCTTTCATCTTGACAAGAGGGCCCTGCAATTACTCAATGTGTACAGGGAGGAAATTCACTTTGCAACATATCACAAGCCCAACTGATATTTACCATGACAATAACCTCTCTGTTTGGCTACAGATGCTGAGTTGCTTGGAGCATATGTACCATGATCTTGGACTGGTTAAAGACTTCAACATCAATCCTATCACATTAAAGAGGTGGTTGGTAAGTGTTTCAAATTACTGATGTTCGCAATCTTTCTAGTACAAAACAATGAGGCAAGGAATTCATTTGGCTCATATAAGTTATCCCACTGAAAGCAGTAAACTATACAAATTCTTAGAATTTAAGTCCTTCCACAAATGTTTGCATTCTTGTGGTCACTGATCACAATTCTTAATGGCAGTTTTTTAACTGCCTTGCATTGGTTTGCTGAGCTTTCTATTGCAGAGAGCAGTTCATTTCAGTGAATGCTCTTGGTACCAAATGGAAGTGGAGATGGGTGTCTTCAGATATGGCCAAAAAAAACTCAGTTTATAGATATCTACACAGTGAGAATCCAGTGAATCTGCCAGTCTCTTTTCAGTGACACTCAGTGATAGGTCAAGGGGAAATAGGCACAGAATGAAACACAGGAAGTCCCATACAAAAATGAGAAAGAACTTTTTTTGTGTTTGGGTGACAGAGCACTGGCACAGGCAGCCTGGAGGGGTTGTAGTGTCATCTTTTCTGGAGATATTCAAAACCCACACAGATACTTTCCTTTGCGACCTGCTGTAGGGAACCTGCTTTAGCAGGGGGTTGGACTCCTGATATCCAGAGGTCTCTTCCTCTATGATTCTGTGCTTCTGTGATTTGATGTATTAAATCACAAGGAGTAAAAGAGCAAGGCAGGATGGAAAAGGAATTGCTGAGAAGCTAAATAATTTTCTTTTTCTTAGTCTTTACTGTTAAGAATGCGGGAGAGATAAAAGACATGAAAAGGTCAAGAGCATACCAAAACTCAGATGTCTGAAGAAGCACTGCAGCATTAAAAAATCAGTGGTATAGGATCCAAGGAGGAGCACAAGAAAAAAAAAAAAATACTAAAAGGCTTAAGATTACATTGGCTTTCTCAGAAAAACCCATTGTGTTCCTAGAGGACGAGGAGCAGTAAGTGTTCTGCCAAATTATTTAAGAAGGATCTGATGACACTCTGAGCTACAGTTAATAAAACTTACTCCTCCAGTCAGCAAGCTGATCTAAATAAGAATTAAAAACACCATGTTTATTATATGGATGTTTCATATGATTCTGGTAAAGAAGAATTATATCTCAACAGTCTCTCCTAACTATTTGAAGAGTATGCACAGAATGGAGAAGGTTGCTTTGAATGATTACCTCCAGAAAGGACTTAACAAATTCCATACAGAAGGTGGCTAGGAAACACAAAACCTCATTTTGACAAGAACAGCAGCATGCACAGGGCAGAGGTTGTGCCTGCTTGGGGCGCTGCCATGGGCTGATGCCAACAAGGCGTTAGAGTGATTAGGGACTGGAATAAGAGATAAATAGACCGATGTGACCAAGTCTCTAGATAAGGAATAAGGTTGGAGTTTATATGTAGAACTGGTTAAGCCATTGTAGAAGAACACTATGACTACATTAATTGGGAGAGAAAAAATTATCAAGATTGGGAAATCTCTCCCCAAAGAAGGCAGATGAAAAGCTTAGTTGTGCATACCTTAAAAAGCAGATGAACAAAAAGGGTAGGATGAAACCCAATATAATTAAGGCTAACACAGTATAGACAAAACAGAAAATTTCCTCCTCCCGTCTCACAGCCTGAAAACACAGGAAACAAGGTGATATGTCAACACACATCAACATGCTACCCACCAGCACTACAGCAGGCAGCTTCGTGTTAGTTAGTCTGCATCTCCGAGTCATTTGTTAGCGCTAGCATTTGAGAACAATGAGAGGAGCTTTATATGTATTTTGCACAAACCTACAGCACGGAGAGGGTTCCTCTCTCAAACACCACTTTCACAGAAAGCTGATTAAAAAACCCGAAGGACTCTGCTTCCACTATGTCACCTCCCCAGGCATAGCGTGGGCACCAGTTTGAACTTAAGTGGGTGAGAAAAAGCCACCTCCTGCATAGGCTTGCATTCCTACCACCACATCCACCGGCTATGGAAATGTTCCAGGAAGCAAAGGGAAGGATGACTAATGCTGCCCAGGCACTACAGTGCTCTGAGTCAGGACTCCCCGAGGATGTGCAGAGCTCTGCTGTAGTGTATACATCACATCCCTCTGTGCCGTACAGTGCCTGGGCACAGCCACATGTCCATGCGGTGGCTGTGAGATGTCACCCCCCACTCGCAAGCCTGGTTGGATACTAAGAAGCATTTCTTCTTAAAAGGAGCGGTGTGGCACTGGCACAGGCTGCCCAGAGAGGTAGTTGTGTCACCATCCCTGGAGGTGTTCAAGAGCCTTGTGGATGTGGCACTGAGGGACATGGGCAGTGGGCATGGTGGGAGTGGCCTGATGGTTGCATTAGGTGATCTTAGTGGTCTTTTCCAACAAAAACTATTTTATATAGGATTCTATGAGTTATTAATATAAAACAACATATTTCTGAAGTCCATACTGCAAAAGAGCTTTTGCAGTGAAGCCCACAAATATTTAATGAACATTGAAAACCCAAAGGTCTCTTGGCTTCACACAGAGCCTTGAGGCCTCCTACAAGGCAGGTCCCCAGTTGAAGAGTTTGATCCTGATGAGGCTTGAGGGTTCTCATAGGAAATTCATCCTTTGGAAGGATGCATTAAGCAAGAAGGGTTCTGGGAGGTATACTTTGAGCTCTGCACACTGTCACTGTTTACCTGCTGTGCAGTTTGAAATGCAAATTCAGGATGACATCACAGAGCCCTGTCTCCAGCCTGGGTTGCACCTCTTGCAGGCTTCACCTGCCAGCAGACCTGGAAGTCAGCAATCTCTCATTCTTCCCTAAAATCAGATTCTTGAGCTGTCACCCTGTCCTAGCAGAGAAAAATGCTGGGCTCTGCAGGGCTCGTGGAGGTTGTTTCCGTGAGGGACAGAATATATATTTTCACAAAGAAAGAGCTCTCCTATATGACCACTCTGCACCCTTTCCCCGCAGCTTTGCATTCATGACAACTACAGAAACAACCCCTTCCACAATTTCCGGCACTGCTTTTGTGTGACCCAGATGATGTACAGCATGATCTCACTCTGCAGTCTTCAGGTATGTGTATTTCTGTGCAAACCAGGTCTGAATCAGTTAAAAATCACTTTTTTTTTTTTTTTTTTTTTCCTCCATGGCTGCTATACATCCCAGTTTCTGGCTTTTCTTGCCAGGAAGAGCACGGAGAAAAACTTGTTTGAATGGAAGTTCATCCTATTCAGAAGACACTGTATTAGTTTTTCTCACTCTTGTCATGGATTTAGTTAATACAGAATGTCATGGCAGCTATGCCCCAGCCCTGCCTTAACTTATCAAGATGCTCAAGTGACTCGTAAGGGACAGTGGTACTATCTCAGTGCTTTTATATCATCTCTGAAATAAATTTTGAGAAAATTGGCTTCTCTGTGCTGCTGCTATTTAATATAACAAAGGCAAATCTGAGTCATTTCTTCTGGAAGGGAAGGCGGAATTCTCTTTCTTCACTGAAGTAAATTGACATACAGAGAAATACTTCATTTTGCCCAGTTTGCCTCTCCCTGAAATGTAAATGTGGGTGTTTTTTCAATTCTATTCATTTCTGGGGACAGACTTAGTAGAAATCGCAATACTACATTAATGTATTTATTTTGCAGGAGAAATTTTCTCAAATTGACATCTTGATTCTCATGACTGCAGCAGTGTGCCATGACTTGGACCATCCAGGCTATAACAACACGTAAGTCTGCTTGTGCTTGCCTTGGGCTCTGTTGGGAAGGTAAGGCCAGCCGGCATTTTTGGTGGATCAGGTTTTCCTTCTCACAGCTTGAGCTGGCAATGGCCTTACCCCAAGGCCCTGCTGCTTGCTCATACATGGGCCAAGGCAGGAAAGCTCAGGTTGGGTTGGGGCTGCCAGCTGGCCTTGGCTCTGAAAAGAAAAGGCTTTTTCATATTTCTGCCTCAGATCTTCCCCAGCGCCTGAGAAAACAAGGTAAATATTTCAGAGATGAGAGAATGAGTGTAGAAATAAATGGGTATAGTACTGCTAAGTGAGATGGAATATTTGCACAAAAAGTGCCAAAGGATATTTGACTTGCACATTATTTTCCAATTATAAATGATGAAATGTATATTATTCTATTTATTATCATATTGAAAAATAGATTTGTTGACACATGGTCACCTTTGTGTGCATGCACGTATGAAAAACAAATTGTGATAATCTAATACATTTGCAGGCACTCAGTAAATAAGGGCAGAACTCAGTTGACTGAGATCAGTGAGAATCTGTCCATCAGCATCAGCAGGGGTTGGATGAAGCCAGGTTCCTTCTGTGTTTGCTTTATGCCATTTTAAGCTACTTGGTGAAATAAGATAAATAAATAAATAAGTGGAGGGGAAGAGTGCCTGAGATGATATTAAAGTAATATCCGTCTTCTCTAAAAATCTGATTTAGTATTAGCAATAAAAAACAAACTGCAGCTAATTGAATAAGTATTCAGAAGAATGTAAATAAAAGGAAGCAGCTGGTGTGCGTCTGCAGGAGCTCTCATTGTTTTTCTTTATATCAGCTATCAGATAAATGCACGAACGGAGCTGGCGGTACGCTACAATGACATCTCCCCACTGGAGAACCATCACTGTGCTGTGGCTTTCCAGATCATTTCCCAGCCAGAATACAACATTTTCTCCAACGTCGACCAGGACCAATTCAAACAGATAAGACAGGTATGAATGCTGGTCCCTTCTGTGCAATACAGACTGTTCCTGGAGATGCAGTATGCACAGCAGGGAAAGCTGTGGTGCTGCATCAGTCTCCAGAGGGCAGGACTGAAAAAAGCCCCTCACACTGGGAGGATCCAAAAGGGATTCTTGAAAAATTTCCACAGGAGCACTCCCTGGAATGTCTTGCTGAGAAATAATGAACACATTCTGACTATTAAAGACTATGACATTTTTTGAAGGAGCCAATTAGCTCTGACTGGGATTATGCTCTCATGCCAGAAGTTTATGCTTTAAGAGAACATTGCGTTAGTTTTAAATGTGGGGCTTCTAAATAGGAAAACACGTGCAACAAAAGAGCACTTCTACCGTTGGAAGAGGCTCTGGTGGACTGAGAGTCATCATGGCTACTCCTGAGACCAGGAACAATGCTAGAATTCCCATTAGAGCAGTAAGAACCAAAAATTATTTTTAGTTTCTACATGACGACTGCTTTGCACACCAACTGAAACAGTAGATCAGCGTAAGGGCTCATGTGCTGGTCCATTGGGAGCCACTGGTTCTGCCAATGCATGAGAAGCAGGCATGAGCCCCAAATGGTCTAATCTGCATAAAAATCTTCAATTTTAAATTAACCACATATTTTCCCATCATAAGTCATGTCTGTCAGGAGCAAATGAAGTTCTACCATATTGGTTGCAGCTGGATATTTCAAAGCCCTTCAAACAAGGAGGATGAGCACAGAGGAAATCCGCATCTACTGTTTTTTCTCTCTTCTGTGTTGACTCCGTTAAGAGTCAGCAACAAAGTACATATTGCTTTGCAAGGGGCCAAAAGTGGATCTTGGTGAATAGAAAGTGGGTTTTAACATCTGTTTGTAGAGTTTGTTTCCACACGTAGTCAATCAGAAAGGAAAAATCTCAATGTCTTTGAAATATCACACCACTTACAGATATTTTCATATACTCTTTGTAAGCCTTTTCCAGTTTCCCTGGTGATTTCAAGACCGATCAGTGTTAACAGTGTGATACATCTGAGGGTTTCTCTGTATAAGCCTTTATTTTTCTCTGCAATAATAGACTTTACAAAGAATGTCAAACTGATGTATTAATGTGTTTTCTCTGCTAGGGGATAATTACATTAATTCTGGCTACTGACATGGCGAGACATGCGGAAATACTGGACTCTTTCAAGGAAAAAATGGAAAATTTTGATTACTCAAATGAAGAACACATGACCTGCGTAAGGAGATTCTGTGGATTATCATTTTTCTGTTCATAGTGTGAAACTTGTAGAGGAGTGTTCATTCGCTTAAAAATCAAGATTCAAAATACACTGTTAAAAACAAATTTTCTACTCCATCAAAAATATTTAAAATTTGGAATTTCTCTATAGAAAATAGATTACTTCAGCTTTAAAAATCCTGGAGCCTTTAACATCCAGGGAATACATTCCCTCTGAATACTGTTCCACAAAGAGGAAGGACATGGTCTTTTGGGGCTGATCCTCTTCACACAGCAAGAAGCGCATGTCTCACTGGGATTCATCCCAATGTTATAGGCAAGAAAACTGAGACAGAGAACAGATAGATAAGTAATTTACACAGGGTAACTGGGAGTGGAATATAATCCATTTAAGAACCCTCATTTAATCCTAAAGCTGTCCTTTCTGTTTGAGAGCATTTCCCCTCACCATGTTATGAAGACAAGTGTTCTATCTAGAAGAAATAGAGCTGGCATGAAAACTGCAGTATTAAAGTATTATCCTCTTTCAGCTGAAGATGATACTGATAAAATGCTGTGATATCTCCAATGAAGTCCGCCCAATGGAAGTCGCTGAGCCCTGGGTAGACTGCTTGCTAGAGGAATATTTTATGCAGGTAAGAATGAAGGAGCACAGCCAGCTGCTGTGGCTGCATCCCACCTGAGCCATGAGAGCTCTGCTGCCTGATAGGCCAGGCTATCTGCAGGACAGAAAGGGTTCCTTTATGGGAAGACAGCATGTCAGCAATAGAAGCTGTTCAGAATGCAAGTGAATGCGATTGACTGTAGATCATAGAGAAAAGACAATAGCAACCTAGAAATCCTAATGCTAGCAGACAGCTTGTTCTAGCAGCCTTTCAAGGTTGTTTGACATAGAAATGTTTTTTGAGCCAAAAGGGCTAGAGCAGTGGCAGGAGAAAGCTGTCACGTGAAAGCTGTCAAGTCTTACAAGAGAATTAGTTCAGATCATTTTTCTTACGTGTGAACATTTTCTAACGAGAAAGCAGAAGACTTGCTGAGGTGTGCAAGGTCAGATTTAAGCTCCCCAAACCCTTGTTCCTCACCAGATTCCCAGCTGAACACAGCATCTCACAAGAGACAAATGCCTTGAATGATGCGTCAGGAACACTTCTAGCTCACTGCATCTGCAGCTTTTTCTTCACAATTACAATATTTGTGTAACTTACTGTTTTAGTCACCCAATGAAAGCACTGTGTGCCCACAGACCCAGTAGATTAGAGAAAGTCTACAAGATCATTTTGCATGCACAGTCTGTGACATTGCCCATGAATCCACATAGAAACAGTGAGTTATGCAGTCAAGTAGGTAGCTCAATAAACTCATTTAAGTCAATAGATTTATTCTCCATTGAACAAGCTAGCCAGAACTATTTTAATCATTATTAAAGAAGGCCATGTAATTTCTGGTTGAATACCTGAAAAGAATCACTATCTGTAGAATGAGAAAGTCAAAGACATTCCCTCTCTTTGATTGTGCTGAAAGCCACTACCACCTTTCTGAATACTCAGAACAATTTTACCCTAGAAGTCCTATGGATTCCCAAAGGGACCAGGTGGCCTCGTTGCCCTGTATGCTTGGAGGTGAAGGATTTCATGCTGGTGCTGTGCAGATGTAGCTAATCAGAGTTCTCTTTATTCAGAGGCAGTATGTATTGGCCTGAGGGAAGAATATTGCTATTCCATGTTATCTTCAGACATTGCTGAGATCTGCATCTGAAAACTGCTGCCCTTTAGCTAGTGGACTCCTTGGTACATTGCTCTCTTGGCTTCTAGCCAAGATTAAAGTTTCTTAACTCTGAATGTGTTCCAGAGTGACCGGGAAAAATCGGAGGGTCTTCCAGTGGCGCCTTTCATGGACCGTGATAAAGTAACCAAGCCAACTGCACAGATTGGCTTCCTGAAGTTTGTCCTCATCCCCATGTTTGAGACAGTAACAAAGGTGGGTCAACCAAGGCCAGAACCAGACCTGGGAGCTTGCAGAGCTTCAACACTGGCTCTGACATGTGTGCAAATAGCTGTGGGGATATTCACTTCACAGTCTACCTTTAGTCTATTTCTAGCAGGTGCAGGTTTATGAATACAAAAAGAAATGTTGCACTTCTCTCTCTTGTTTTCACCTAGCTATTCCCTGAAGTGGAAGAAATGATGCTTCAGCCCCTTTGGGAGTCCAGAGACCGCTATGAGGAGTTAAAACAGATAGATGATGCTATGAAAGAGGTGAGCTCTAAATATCTCTTTCATAAAGCAAATGGTATGATTTAGTACGTTGAACATTGCAATTTAATAGCCATTTAATTCTGAAGCAGTAGGAATGCTTATGGCATCCTCATAACCATGAGAACCATATTCATCGCACCAAGCTGGAGGCAGGTGGGTGTCACAAACTTGGCGTGCACATGGGCATCCTACAGCCACCCCAGCACAGCTGTGGGGTGGGAGATGCCAGCAGGAGGGATACCTGAAGTCCAGCCCCAGAGATAATGACCTGGGGAGTGCAGAAGCAAGGAAGGATCTGGCCTAGGCTAGGTAACGGCAAGGTATTCAGGGCCTGTGCAGTTCAAGAAACTGCACCACTGAGGCAGTCTTCTTCTTTGGCAAGATGCACCTTCCTTGCATGTCTCTTCCAGTGCTTCTTTCCCCTGCTGAGACAAGCAAATAAAATCTGTCAAAATGGCACCACACTCTGGGGTTTTCTCTGACATGAAAAAATTCATGATGTAGACAGGACTCTCTCTATCACTGTGTCATTAAAATAAATTGGCAAGTGCTCTAGAGCACTAGCTGTGCTGATATTCCTTGATATATGGGAAATGAAGGTTCATTCACGTGGTTCACTGAATGGATGAGGGGAATGGTGGCTTTTGGCTGCAGATCTCACCTCCTTCCAAGTTGTTTGGAGGAAAACCTTCTCAGCAGCACAAATACTAAGGCTGGTTAATCAGAGAACATACGTTTTGAGGTCACTGAGTGATAAAGGAGTAGAAAATCTTTTATGAGCTCAAAGGAGAGAAGAAGAACATAAGATAAGAGCAAGATTTTCCATGACCTCTTCATCTTTCAAGCCAAGCTGAAATTTTACTTCTGGTTTATAGAAGCTGTCAAAGAAGAAAGTTTATACAAACTGATGGAGCTATAATTAATGGTGTGTTGTTGCAAGAGTCCTTATAAAAATAAGAGCTGCCTGAATTCAGAAAATTACCTCAAACAATAGGACTCAGTGAATAGCCCTAGAGTCTAACAGGAGAGATGATGAGAAACACTGCATTCTGTTTCCTCCAGACCTAACTTCAGGGCTGTTGAGATGAAACAGGGCCTCCTATACAACAAATTGTAGGGAGCTGGGTGCTGGAGTCTCGGCAGTGGAAAGCTGCACCGTATGAGTCCGTGGCACTAATATTGTTTTGCTCTTCATTGCAGCTGCAGAAGAAGAAAAGTGACAGCCTGACCACCGGCACTACAGAAAAATGAGAAGAAAAAGACTTTGAGCAAAATGTTGCCCCTACAATTATTTTCTTTTTGAGAAATACTGCATTTGCCAAACGGATGTGGTGGAATCCAGCAGGAACAACACTTGGCCAAGATGGACACCAAGATGGACACCAAGATGGATGCCCTTTCCAGGTGGTGCCACGCAGGCCATGGCACAGCTCCTTCCCCACTGGGTTTGCCTCTTTGGCCAGCACTGGGAACTGCTGTCTCCAGGGACAAAGTAGAGCTGAGCTAAGGAGCCATTTCTGTTAAACAAACCGCTGGTGTCCAAAACAAATGAAAACTTGTTTTAGTCAAGATCCTGCACATACCTGTATGCTACTACAGCACAGCTTAACAGATGCTTATGTAATGACAGGGGCCTCACAGATATTCTGTTTGCCAAGTAGGCCCTAGTGACACATTTCTCTGTATTATCCTATGAATTTTATAGTGTTCATAGTACATTCAGAAGCCCAGCATAGTGGATGCAGTTTTCTTTTCTGAACTAGAAGAAGTCAGAAGAAGCCTTCATGGACTTACAGGTTTGCTTCGTGCCCAGCAGTGTCAGGGGTCCTTTAGCACAAGCAAAGGGGAGCACCACGCAGCACCACTGCGCAGGTTTTTATCCTCATGAATGGAATGCAAAAAGTAACAGCATCAAGAAACTTCAAAGATGTACAGATTTTTATTTTTTTTTTTTTTACTTTTAAACTGATCTGCTAAATAATATATTCTTCTACAGAAAGGGGTGTCACAGTCGTACTTGTCTTCTTTTGTGTTATACGCTCAGGTAGGACCCAGCTCTGCTGCCAGACAAGTGTTTTTGTAATGAATACAAGGTGAGGGGCTGTACAGGAGAGGGAAGGGTCTGCTTTCCTGAAGAGAAGAGGCTTTACTAACGTTTGTGGTCTTACAATCGCATCACAAGGGCAACACTTCCAGCAGTGTCTTCATGGAGGCAGAAGCCCAGATGGCACTGTGGGCTCTAGTGCACTGCCTCACCATGCAAGTCCCCTTCCCAGCAGCCATGACAGCTGAACCCACACCAGGCTGCTTGTCCACTCTGGCCTTCTTGCAGTGGAGAAAGGCCACCCCACACACATAAGGCCTTCTCCTCACACAGCATGGCTGCCATGGCACTGAGCCACATGCCTGCTCCTGGCACGGCCTATTCCTCCTTGCACACCTCCTCAGGCCCATGGGGACCCACAGCCAGCCCTCTCTACCAATGCATCTGCCTGCCTGGCTCCTTTATCAGCTATTTGTGCATGTGCCTTTGGGCTTTCTGCAGCAAACAGAAGCAGGACCTGACCCTTGGATTTGCACAGTCCAAGGGGAGCCTCAGGGAGATGGGAAGATCTGAGTTGGGGTCAGCTCCAAGCTACACAGACATCCTCACAAATGAATGAACTAAGCCCTAGATTTGATTAACCTCAAAACTTGTGGTGCTTGGGAGCTGGATCTGAGTTGTGTGGTCTGGGCCTTTTCTTCTGCACTAAATCCTGTAATCCAAAGTACATTGTGACCCAGATTGTTTTGCTGTGGAATTCTTCACTTCTTTTTCACAAATAAATCAAATTTACCATCTCTACTTGAGCGGATTTCCGTCACAAATCAGCTCCCAAAGCAGATGCGCTGTGCAGGAGCTATAAACAATTGCTCAGGACATGCCAAGTCCTGCACTGAGCTAGTTATATTAGATGAGAAAACCTGCTGTAGGAACACGACTGCACCCTCCTCCCATTAAAATTGCTTAAGGGCTAGATCCTGATAGGAAGTTTTGTTTCAGTTGGAAGGATTTGCTCTAAATCATAAACCCTAATCCAACAGGGATTTATGGACGTGCTTAACTCCTGCATGCCTCACTGGGGGCCCTGGCATACAGTAGCTAATTGCACAGTGCAAGCTCCAGAGCTTGCCCTAATTGAAGTGCATGAAATTTTTGTAATGGATGATTCTTGCTGCTTGTTTTGGCTCTGTTATTTGCCTGAGCAAACTGAAAAGCATTTACTGTGGAGAAAGGATAGGGAGATGCTGGTGCAATCCCACTGATCTTATTGGAAGTTCTACAGAAATGTGGTGAATCTAATGACTATCATGATGCTGCCATACGTGGTGTGACTTACTGGAAGTAGGAAATAACTAGGCTGCTGTTCAGAGATGGTTGTGAAGAGAACCTATGCAGTCATGACCAGCTGATACATATAGGAATGCCACAACATTCTTTAATCTCCTTTTCCTTTCTGGAGAGACAATAGAAGTATAGAGTCTTCCCAACATAAGTTTACCCAAGGGGAGTTTAAGGCTTTCTCTCATAATTCTAGTTTCTTTTACGTTTTCCAAAATATTTGATGCTGTGATTCATACGCAAATGAACAGATTTGTGAATCTTGGCAATCAGCCTATTAAAATGTCACACATTTTCAGGGCGACATTCTAAAACTACACTTAGCATGAAAATGAAGTTCTCTCAGACAGCCAGACAGATGTCGAAGTGTGTTTTAATCTTTTATCTCCTTAATTCACTGACTGAGAGTGAATATTATATCTCAGTCATTGCTCTACTCTATGGTAGATGCATGGTGAAGAACTTTATGTGATCCATTACACACATCTTTTCAGCATCGTACTGCGTACATTGCTGCTCAGAGGTGAACATGAAACAGTTTGTAGCTGATCTGTGCTGCTTAACTTGAAAAACTAATGATGAGCCCTGGGACTTCTAATTTTTTTTTTTTAATGATGAGATCCCACAGTCCCACATGTACTATATTCTCAAATAGCTTTCGTAATCAGATCAAACCACAGCTACAGTGTAACTACACGTCTTGGGAAGGAAATGGCTTTTTATAAACGTGAGTGCCCCCACAGCAGCCAATTTGCAATGAAAATTTACTGTGTGTTAAATACATGGGTTATGTAATGCCGGAGAAATATCTGTACATGGAAACTGCTAATCTCAGTGCTGCCTCTGAGCAGCAATAACAACAGCATCTGTTCCATATGGGAGCGAACAGAGAGTTGGTGCACAGCGCGAGCCCATTGGGGAAGCCCTGTCAAGCGGCATTAAATCCTCCTGCCTTGACAGCAGGCCTTCCTGAAACTTCCCCCTCACTTGGGAAACTCCAAAGACAGAACAAGTCTTATCTTCGTGCTTGGTTTGTGGTATTAAAAGCATGCATGCTTCTTATCCTCTTCTCATATTGCTCTGTCCTGTTGTGAAGGTTTCTGCAAGGCAGCAGATACAGTTAGCATCACACCCGCCGTGCTCAGGCCAAATTTCTCTGTATTTACCGCATTCCCACACTGCCATTTCCTCAGTTTCCTGTGGGCCTCCTAAAATGTGCCTGGATGCCACAGTAGTGCATGAGACTATGTCTGGCTCCACCACACCCAAAGAACAGATGGAGGGACATGGTTTAGTGGACAAAGTGGTGATGAGTTGGAGGCAGTGATCTTGGAGGTCTTTTCCAACCTAAGGATTCTACAATTCTATGATTCTATGTGTAGGCATGGTGGTGGTTGTTTGATGGCTGGACTAGATGATCTGAGAGGTCTTTTCCAATCTTAACGATTCTAGGATTCTATGATTTAACTGGACTTCATAGTAAGCCTTGCTCTTCTGCTGGCTTCAAATCCACCTGGAGCGGGTCACCAAGCCAGGGCTTTTCTCTGCTTTCTGTGCAGCACCTCATGATGCTCACTGCAAACGACTCCTCAGTGACACAGCCTGGAGCTGCTATTTCCAGAAAACATGACTTCATAGAAACTCCTGGCCAGAAAACTCACTGGACATTCTCATAAACAGAGAAGCTGTAACCAACAAGCCAAGAACCTCTTTCTTCATCACCCAATTGTGCTAAGAGCTGTCACATTGGCAAAGTCACACTTCTCACCACTTCACACACACCAAAAAAAATGCCTTCTGACTTCTCTGGCGCATAACCAAGGGCTGCAGGTGTGCTCAGGCACACGCTCACATTCAGAATTGCTATCTGTAGACATTTTTATAATACTGCTCTTGGCTCTGCTGCAAGACAAACGTAGAACCAGGAGGGCTTGGAAAGCTTAAGTAGCCTTGTCACAGCCAATGCTGGCTATGATACCTCAGGAAAAGTCTCTGTTTTCCAGCTTGTGTGGAAACACACTTACTGCCTGGCAGATGGACGTGGCGGAGCCCTGTCCCTGAGGGTTTGGTGGCGACAGAAGCCTGGAACAGCTCAGTTTCTTTCCACAGGAACTGCCCTGGTGCAGTGCTGGGCTCTGGACTCTAGAAAACACAACAAGAAAAACAGTATGAAAATGTATAAATCCTCATCAACCTTGTTTCTCCAAGTCATGCCTTCTAGCATTTCCACTTAAAGGAAGCTTACTATGGGGACATAGCATACCCTTACAATTTCTCAGCCTCTGTTCATTTTCATGGAATCCTAGAATGCTTTGGGTTGGGGGGACCTCAAAGTCCAAGCTGCCCCAACCCCTGCCATGGGCAGGGCTGCCCATCACCAGCTCAGGTTGCCCAGGGCTCCATCCAATCTAGCCTTGAGCGACTCCAGGAATGGGGCACCACAGCTTCTCTGGGAAGCCTGGGCCAGGTCCTCACTGCCCTCTGGGCAAGGAATTTCTTCCTGACATCTAATGTAAACTTCCTCTCTTTTAGTTTAAAACTAGTTCCCCTTTCATCCAAGTTAACTGTCTGAGTGCCTATGGCTCACTTCTGGCACAGCACCTCTTCCTAGAAAAAGAGCACAATGCAGGGATTGTACTAGCAATGGATGCACTGATCTCTGACCACTGGTCCTTGAGCCACCAGCACCCTCAGTGACACTGAAATGTCTTTGATGCAGCTGCAAACACCTGGCAAGGAGAAGGTGACACCAACGGGGCATTGTTTTTGAGAGTGGCTTGCTCCTTCCAGCCTTGTCTCAGAGAGCCGCTGTTTGGTGGTTGTTGGCATTTCAAAGGGGAGGTCTGGGGAGACCTCATTTTGGCCGTCCAATATTTGAAAGGAGAGTATAAACAGGAGGGGATACAGATGTTTATGAGGGTGGATAGTGATAGGACAAGGGGGAATGGTTTTAAACTGAGACAGGGGAGATTCAGGTTAGATATTAGGAGGAAGTTTTTCACACTGAGGGTGGTGACACACTGAAACAGGTTGCCCAAGGAGGCTGTGGATGCCCCATCCCTGGAGGCATTCAAGACCAGGCTGGATGTGGCTCTGGGCAGCCTCGTCTGGTGGTTGGCGACCCTGCACATTGCTGGGGGGTTAAAACTAGATGATCTTTGAGGTCCTCTTCAACCCAGGCCATTCTATGATTGTATGATTCTTCATCTTTTTGTGTATGCTGGATGGGTTTTTTTTCAAGCACTTTTTCATTTGGCTCTGCAGTGCTCAGTCTGCTTTCCACATCCACATGTGGAGGCGGCAGCATTTTGGTACTGCTGTAGCTAGTGCTTTGCTCTATCTCACATTAGATTCAAATAATTAGTATGGTTGGGAAAGACCTCCGAGATCATCCAGTCCAATCACCAGCCCAATACAACCATGCCCACTAACTATATCCCTCAGTGCCACACCAAAGCCATCCCATCAGACCTTTGTGTGCGGGGCCATAGAGGATGGCACCGGAGGCAGAAAGGCGGACACTTATCTCTTCAGGGAAAAGCTGAGGAAATAAGTCTCTAGAGGTTATAGGATAACAAGTCTAAAACACCATGTACCTCAGAAAGGTCACCGGGGCGATGTGTGTGTTGTAAATGACAATTTTATACCTTCCACGCTGTACTTTTGTTTCCCCCTGAGACTTTGATCCTCCCAGTCACGCTGGCTACTGTGTATGTTGCCAAGGGCAGGCTCTGGTGGCAGGGCCTCATCCTGCACCCTTGGCTGGCAGAGGACATGCTGCTTGGCTTGAGAAAGGTCGGGGATGTCCAGAGCCAGCGGAGGCCAACACGAACTTCACCTCCCTTGCTGCACTCAAGGACCTCCACCACCCAAAAGTCCACGTATCTCACCTGCTTCACCTTATCCTGACAGCCATTCCATCTACTCATCCTTCAGGGTCATCTTTGCATTGACCCTTCATGTCACTGTTCACACCCATGCAGAGAGCATGAGAGACAGGGATACGGCAGGGCACTCAGCTTCACCAGAAGAAGAGCATATTTGAAAAGCAGAAAAAATGTATTCCTGTGGTGACATCTTGGTTTAATTACATATTTATTTCATTTATTTAATTCTTTTGACTAAGGGGACAATGTTGAATGCTCAGATAATGGCACCAACAGTTTTGAACTGCACTGAATTGTTGGCGAACTTCATTCAGGTTGGTATTAGGAAAAATCTATTCTCAGAAAGTGTTGAGGCAGTGGCACAGGCTGCCCAGGGAGGTGGTGGAGTCACCATCCCTGGAGGTTTTCAAGAGCTGTGTGGATGTGGCACTGAGGGACATAGTTAATGGACATGGTGGGGATGGGCTGGCTTAGGTAATCTTTGTGGCCTTTCCAACCTTAATGATTTGATGATAGAGGTGGTGTACACAACCAGGACTCCATGTGTATTTTTTGCATGAAAATACATAAAATTTAAAAAGCTTATGAGCTGATTAGTACAAAGTCTGTACCAATTAGTATGGTAGACCTCTGTTTTTCAAACATCATCTTTGCAGGCTAACTCAGGAGCCTTATTTTTTTTTTTTTCAAAACTGAGATTAAATTCATTATTTCCAATGTGATAATCTTATAACACCTCTGAATCTATCTCTAGGACAAAGGTCTTTTCTCATCCCAGCTGTTAAATTTTAACTAAGGAGACAACAATCATCTTTAAAGACATACTGTACACAGAGAGGACGTGGTAGCGTGACTTACAGGAGGAACTCAACGTTTGCAGAGCAACAGTGGTGTTTGCAGACTGTAAAAGAGAGTGACAGTCCCAGGAATGTTCTTTCAACAGAGGTGAATCCTGGGCTGCACTGCACGGGATGACTTGATCCTCATTCACCGAGGTCAAAATCAAAGACCTTTTGCCTGGATTACTTTAAGTTTTTTAAAAATATGTGTGTATATATAAGCTCTGTTGGGTTTAGAGCTTCTCTCTATTGACCCTCTGAACACAAGGACAGCACAGACTCCCCCTGTGTTGGAGGTAAGAGCTGGCACTGCAAAAGCAGCAGGAAAGAGGATGTTTCCCTCTCTAACATGGGCTTTGCATTTGAGGATAAAACAGGACTATGCTGGCCCTCGTCAAGAAACAAAGCATTGGGCACTGCTGCCAAGTAACCAAGACAGCAAATAAGAAATCCATAAAATAATAAACCACCTGGACACAAGAGTTAAATCATAGAGTCATGGAATGATAGAACTGTTTAGATTCAAAGAGACCTTAAAGATCACCTGGTTCCAACCCCATGCCATGGGCAGGGACACCTCCCACTGGATCAGGTTGCCCCATTCAATCTGTATGTTAGCACCTTCACCCTTTTGGCATGATTTTGCAGCCACAACACAGCACTTAACAAAGCATGTTTAGCAGCTAGATTTGAATACGATTTTACATAGAGTCCTCATTAACAAAGATCACAATGAAGCAAGCAGTGAGTGCAAGATTGGCAGATGTGTGGGCCCACCAGGCTTACAGTTTTATGCTATATGATGACTGTAATGTTTACATCAGACATCATTATACCCTTCTCTGCCCAAATGCAGATTCACTAGTTGGCACCAGCTCCATTCATTTCCCAGCCTGCCCAAATCTGAGACCTTTAAGCATCTGCAGTTTTCCACTTTCTTCAGAACTAAAGCATTATCTACTCTAAGAAGAACCCCTTTCTGAGCCCATCTAAAAGTATTCACATCTATGTAAAAGTACCATAATAACAAGAAAGCACACGGCAGCCTGGCATCTCTTTTTATGCGGGCACTTACTGTTCTAGAAGAATAGGAATGATGTCTGTCTTTCCACAGGTGAAGGGGACTAATAATTTGAAAGGACTCTGCATCTTTGGAGGTGTGCCACACAAAGCACACCATTTTATTACCCTACTTGCAGAACACATTGCCCTGGGCAACCTGCTCTAGTGGGTGGCAACTCTGCTCAAGGCAGGGGGTTGGAACTGGCTAGGCTTTAAGGTCCCTTGCAACCCAAACCACTTTACAAGTCTACAAACACACACCTGTAAAAGCCCTCGACATTTCAAACCTTTCCACCTTGAGCACGTTTCCATAAGTAATGTGCATCAGCAATGCAGAGGCTATGTGTCTCCAGGCACAGCTCCCCAGAAGGACAAGTAAGACACACAGCACTAAAACCACAAGAGCTAGAGACAGAGCTCACCCTCTCAATACTGAGACAGCCATGAATTATTTTCCACATTTACTTCCTTCAGACCAGGCTGAGATGAAGCCATCAGCCATTTTGTAGTGATCCCTGATCTGTAGTGAGGGCTTTGGGTGCACTTTACCTCAGATGGTTTCAGGTCCATTGTAACCCTGACTTCAACTCCTAGTTTTCATCTATTACATCTAAACACCTCTGCTTCTGCCTAGCTCTGATAAGGACACTTCTAAATTGGTTACCCACAGGGATATATAAAACATGGGCATTTCATTTGGATGCCTCTCAGCTTGAAATTCATCCCACCTTCTTGAAGAACAGCCACATCACTAGGAAAGGGATGTCTGTAAGGATGAAATCGAAATGGATGTCTCCTCTCCCCAAGGGAAGTTGGATCAGATGTCATTAGTTCTTTCTTCACCTCTAATCCTGAACATTGCTTTCTAATGGAAGAAGACTTCATACTGTGGCAGCTCTGAATCATTGTGCAGTTTACAAATGCTAAGAGAAGTATGGCTTCTACCTCAGGGGAATGACAGCGTATCACAAGTGGAACATTAATTCAGATGGAAAGAAGAAGGAAAGTTTTGCAATGTATACCCCAGGATGGGTGAGTGGATGATGGCAGTACTCTGATCATGATGAATGTTCTCATTCCTCAGAGAAAGAGAGAGAGAAAGGGAGGAAGAAGGAGAAAGATAGAGGAAGTCACAGGGATGAGGAACTCAATTGACTGCCCACGGAAGTGGTGGGGTCACCATCCCTGGAGGTGTTTCAGAACCATGTAGATGTGGCACTGGGGGATGTCATTAGTGGGCATGGTGGGGGTAGGTTGGTGGATGGATTAGATGGGCTTAGAGCTCTTTTCCAGAGCTCTTAGTGGTCTTAATGATCTATGATTCTACAAAATGACATTTTCCAAGAATAAAGTTTCTGGTGCAAACCTATTTGTGTATTTCAGCTGTTATGGCAGCAACGCTCACAGGGTTTCTCCAGCTGCAGTCCAGGACAGACGTGCTGTCTGCACTGACCCAGCCCCTGGCAGCTTGTGCTGAGACAGCTCCCTCACTTCTGGACAGAGGTCTGAGGGGTAAGGTGGTACAGAAGTTTCTACGAGGAGCTCGACTGAACACTTGGATCCAGACTTTCTCTTCCTCCTCTAGAACTTGCCTAGTGTTAATCCTACACGTTCAGCTTATCTGTTGACTTTAAGTAAGGACAATTTAGATATGCTTTCCTCTTGGATTATATAGATTTGTTGTAAACTGGGAACACTGTGCTCAACACAATTAAGTGCAAAGATCCCATTAAGCTCCAAATAGGATGAAACAAACCACCCCAGGGCAAAAAGCAGCTTCACTCTTCCCAGAAAGGGCTTTTCCTGTAAGTCAGAGTGTATGACAACAACCACAAGCCTGTGAGCTGGAAATCAGTGCCTCCTACTGCCTGGGGACCAGGGCAGAAATGTCACTGCAAGGTCACAGTGACAAACTTCACAACCACCTGGTGAATGAGGGCTCATTACAGCCTCACAGCATTACCGAGTGCTCCCTCATAAAGGCTGGGGTTCGCAGGACCTCATTTAGCTAGAGCCAAGGCAGAAAGGAGCCTGATGCACGCATTGTACATGCTGTCAGTGCAGATGCAGATTGCTGCAAGCTGGGTGGACCAGCTCAGGAGCTCAATGTTCACAACGGAGCACTATTTCCTGATGCTTTCTTCAGCTCTTGAAACTTTGATGTTATGATGACCTATTTTAAAAAATGGGTTATTTCCTTAATATATTAATTTTTAAATAGGCTGACGCCAACAAACTCTGTTCAGGTTCATTGGCCTTGGGCAAGTGAGATCACTTCAGTTCTCACCTGCAGATGAAAGAGGTGGCATCTTTCCTGGTTTTCATGTCACCAATAGGTGAGGGATGGATGGGGGAAGCTCATAGTACCCCCTGGAGAGCACTCACAGCAGGGCCATTTGTCCATTCCTGGTTTTTCTGAGCTGCTGGGTGCAATTGCACACCTTGCTCAGAAAGATGTATCATGCCAGGGACATGTGTGGGGACAGCCTGATACCTGCCACTTGTGTCAGCGTGACACCAGATGTTAGGCCCCAGATGGAGCAGCAGCGCTGGGTGCTGTGCCAAAGCACAGGTGGTGTGCGGGAAGGGGAACCGAGCAGAGAAGACATCAGGTCAGCAGGAGAGCATGGATTTCCTCTACACAATCTAGATAATAGAGCACGCAGCCAGGTTTCCCAGAAAGCATTAAAAAAGCAAAAAAGGCTCTTGGTTTTTTATTTATTCAAACCCATTTTTAGTGTTTTCCTAAACACAGCCATTATTTATTAACAGGAAGAAAAGATGCTGCAGCAGCTTTTCCACGCAGGTAGCTGACATGTAAATCTCGTAAGAAAACTGAGAACTACTGTGGTGGTGTTTGTTGTTGGGTTGTTTATTATTATTTTATTGTTCTTGCTAGAAGTGGCCTCAAACAAGAAAGCTCTGCCTTGCTTACAATGCAGAATTTCCTGGTCAAGTATTCAGCGGAGTCTATGCAAATCTCAGACATTGATTGACGACTGCAATTATTATTTCCTCGGAGATAAGAAGCCTTTATTTTCTAATGGCTGTTCT
Source organism: Perdix hodgsoniae (assembly GCA_035772895.1). NCBI lineage: Eukaryota > Metazoa > Chordata > Aves > Galliformes > Phasianidae > Perdix > Perdix hodgsoniae. Next base: position 2,704,964 of record JAPSGF010000036.1, on the reverse strand, counting down.
ATTTGCCTAGCACCACTAACCCTAGATATGATGAATTATTATTTTAGGTAAAGCCAAATGGCACGTAGATAACAATAAAAATTCTTGGACAGACCAGGGAATAGGAAAAATTGGGTGATGGTTGGTTTTAATTTATATAGCTGATCTGTCACATCCTACCGTTCTTGTGATTTGGATTATTGGAGAGCAAAGGAAGCACTCCAGTCTGAAATACTGCAATTATAAAGTCAGTGGAAAAATCTAAGGCACTCGACATTAAACAAAACTAACCAGAATTTATACAAGATGCTGCCATCTTGACAGGATGCTGAGGAGAAAATATAGTAACACAGTTCTTATTTAAAACCACAAAACCTTAGTGGGCTGCAATGCAGCTGTAAAGGTTGTTCATCAGGCTCTCCTCCTAAAAATCTGCACAGGCAGAGTTCTGAGAAGTATGTTTTAATTGGTATTTTTCGCACTGAATACTTTGTTTTCTAACTGCTTTTCCCTGGGTGCCACTTCAGAAAGGATCAGTACCAACAGTGACTTTCTTGCACATAGGCAAAGAAAACTCAACAGGGTCATTGTTGAGTGCTCAGCTCTCCTCATTTATTACCTTCTCTCCAGAAAATCCTGATGACAGCAGCTTAATATACACTCAATTTTAGGGTAACATACACTGAAGGACATTATTCCAAGTATTAGAGGGAAAAGACAGCCAAGAAAAACAGATCTAAGGGTATTTGAGACTGTTAAATTACATAAGCATGTATCTTGTGCAATGCACATAGAAACACTGAGGCGTAGCCTACAAGATAATGTAAGGTGAGCCTCACCTCTGTGCCAGGGAAGATCATAAAACAGATCCTCGCGGACTTGACGTTAAGGGACATGGAAGATAGGGAGGTAGTATGAGACAATCAGCATGGTGTCACCAAGGGTAGGTCCTGCCTGACAAAACTTGTGGTCTTCTACAATGGCGTAATCACGTCAATAGACAAGAGAAGAGACGTTGATGTCATCTATCTGGACTTCAGTAAGGCCTTTGACACAGTCCTCCCTTAACATCTCTCTCTCCAAAATGGAAAGATATGGATTTGATGGGTGGACTGTTTGGTGGACAAAGAACTGGCTGTGAGATACCACCTAGAAAGTGGTGGTCAATGACTCAATGTTCAGATGGAGATCAGTGGCAAGCAGTGTCCCTTAGGGTCAGTACTGGAACCAGTGCTGCTCAATATTCTCAGCAATGACATTCACAGTGGGACCGAGTGCACCCTCAGCACATTTGTGGATGACACCAAGCTGTGTGGTGTGGTAGACATGTCTAAGACATGGGATGCCATCCAGACAAACCTAGACAGACTCAAGCAGTGGGTCCGTGAGGCTCAACAAATCCAAGTGCAAGATCTTCCACCTTGGCCACGGTAACACTCAGTATCAGTCCAAGGTGGGGCATGTAGGGATAGAGCACAGCCCTGCCAAAAAGGACTTGGGGGTCCTGGTGGATGGCAAGCTGGACATGAGCCAGCAATGTGACCTCGCAGCCCAGAAAGCCAACCGTGTCCTGGGCTGCATCCAAAGCAGTGTGGCCAGTAGCGTGAGGGAGGTGATGCTGCACCTCTGCTCTATGATGGTGAGGCCTCACCTGGAGTACTGCATCCAGATGGGGAGTCCTCAATACAGGAGAGACATGGAGATGTGGGATTGCGTCCAGAGGAGGGCCACAAAAGTGGTCTGAGGACAGGCTGAGAGAGCTGGGGCTGTTCAGCCTCAAGAAGAGAAGGCACTGGGGAGAGCTGAGTGTGGCATTTCTGTATCTAAGGGGGGCTCTAAGAGGGAAGGGGACAGACTTTAGCAGGGTCTGTTGTGATAGGACAAAGGGAAATGGTTTCAATTGAAAAGAAGGGAAATTTAGACTGGTATAAGGAGGAAGTTTTTTATGCTAAGGGTGGTGAAGCACTGGCACAGGTTGCCCAGAGAGGTTGTGGATGCCCTGTCTATGGAGACATTCAAGCTGAGGCTGGACAGGGCACTGAGCAAATTCGCTCAGTAGCTGTAGGTATCCCTGTTCATTGCAGGGGAGTTGGATCAGGTGAGCTTTAAGTATCCCTTCCAACTCAAACAATTCTATGACTCTACAATAAGCATCAGTCTCACTGATATGAATAAACTCTTAACTGAAGAATCATGAAGACTTGGGGCTGAGCCAATGGAGAAATGGGGGCAGCCACCCCTGGATGCTCAGCTTGTGTGTTCAGAAACATCTTTCTTATGCATGAAATGCTTCCAGTAACTGTAACAACAGAAAATGGAGGTGGGAAAGAAGAAAGAAGGAAGGAAAGAAGGAAGGAAAGAAGGAAAGAAGGAAAGAAGGAAAGAAGGAAAGAAGGAAAGAAGGAAAGAAAGAAAGAAAGAAAGAAAGAAAGAAAGAAAGAAAGAAAGAAAGAAAGAAAGAAAGAAAGAAAGAAAGAAAGAAAGAAAGAAAGAATTAAAAGTAATGCATTGCTTGTGCTGTGAGCTTTCCTCAACACAAAGAATCAGGTCACACAGCATGGTGTTCATCGATGTTAATGATTCCCCACAGCTGTGCTTCATCCCAAGGCACCCACTGGTCACAGCAGTTCTATTTGGAAACAAGCTCTGAAAGATTTTAGCTGCTGATCTCTGAGGGGCACAGTGGCCACATATCACGTTCTTTCAGCGTTAGGCATTAGGCTTACCCGAACACTTCGAGCTGAGATGCACTCATCCTCAGGCAGGGCCATACTCACAAGCAGTGTGCCCAGCATTTGCCAAAGTCATGACACAACTGCTCAGGACTTGCGTGCATGTGTGCCATCAGCTGCGGCCTTCACTTGCTCATCCCTTCCTTCTGCAGGGGATCCCATCTGCTTGCAGCTCCTGGCTCATCTCTTCGCTGCCCCTTCGCCTTCCAGAAACGCATTCTATTCCAGGCTCAACCTATGGGAAAGGATGAGCAGGAGGCTCTTGGTTAAGAGATGTGCTGCATGGGGCACCTACAGAGCAATGACTGACTTTTAAGGGCTCTTCAGCTCTGGCAGAACTTTGCAGAACCTGAGCGTTCAGAGATGGCACGGTAACTTTTACAAAAACACTGGATATCACCAACCGTTGGCCTCTGCACCCATTCAAGTCTCTAGGCATTTTTCTTTTTCATCTCTCCAACTGTAGCTACTGACAAATTGTGTCCAGTCTGTTCTTTCCCATTAGTGAGCCCTCATGCTCCACTGCGTCACCCCAACCTCTTTCACAGCACATGACCAGGTCTGAAGGCAGTGGGGATACCCAATAAGCCCATAGGGCTTTTCTTTTGCAGGCCAAAACACTTCATGCAAAATATTTCAGAAGATAGCAAGGAAAACTGAAGCATACTTTGGAGTGTGTCAAAACTGATGAACTTTTTAATAGCCTGAGTGTAAAGCAACTGCATGGAATTGGGATTTTCTAACATTTTTTTAAAGAAGGGAATGATATTTGCTTACAGATAGCACATTCACTCAGCAAGAATAAGCAAGTTTTGTTTAAAAAATAAGGCCTGCTCTAAAGCATGCCACTGGGGTGCACTTGATGAGGATCCCTTTGTGCTAGGAGAAATAAAAGATCACTCTTCAAAGATTTGTTGCTGAAAGGGTTTCAATGAAATCTCAGGAATGTAAGGAGGAAAATATATTTCAGTTTCAAATGCTAAGGAAATAAAACTCAGTATTGCATCAACTTTTCCCCTTACTTGCATTTTTAAAGACTCCTTGGCTTATCAGTGTTCAACAGCATCTGACTGCATTCATCTCTCATAAAGAAAATATCATTTTCAAGAGAAGCAGCCCCTAGGAAACTGCAAAAGAACAGACACGCATGGCTTTGGAGCACACCAAGCAATAGATGAGAGATGTTTGCAGAAGAGGATCCAACAAAACAAAGATGATCAGGGGTCTGGAGCACCTCCCCTACAAAGACAGGCTGAGAGAGCTGGGCTTGTTCAGCCTGGAGAAAAGAAGGCTGTGGGGTGACCTCATTGCACCCTTTCAATACCTAAAGGGAGCCTACAGAGGGGAGGGGAGTCAACTCTTCAAAAGGGTAGATAACTGCAGGACAAGGGGAAACGGTTTTAAGTTGTGGGAGGGGAGAATTAGGTTGGATGTCAGGGGGAAATTCTTTACAGAGAGAGTGGTGAGGTGCTGGCACAGGCTGCCCAGAGAGGTTGTGGATGCCCCGTCCCTGGAGGTGTTCAAGGCCAGGCCGGATGGGGCCCTGGGCAGCCTGGTCTAGCATTAAATGGGGAGGTTGGTGGCCCTGCTTGTGGCAGGGGGGGTGGAGATTCATGATCCTTGAGGTCCGTTCCAACCCTGGCCATTCTGTGATTCTGCAAAAACAAATACAACATAGACCAAGAGTCATGTCCCTGCCATGACGTCCTCCTGCTGGGGCGGGATTTGGTTAGCAGAAGGGTGAGTAGCAGTGAAAGAGGAAGGGGAATGAAGTCAGTGGGATGCACAGAGGAGCTGCAAGAGGCCCAAGAAATGAGCTGCTAGAGATCCAGCATCTGGCTGAGACATGGAGGAGATCTCCAGGAAAGCCATGAGGACCATGGGTTTGCTCTTGCTGTGGCACCTTCAGCCCCTTCCTCCTCATGCTTCAAGGCCTCAGATAGGAGCCAAGATCCCAACCCAACAGCACCATGTGCCACACTGCAGATAGGATGCAGTTCCCAAATACCACCCTGGCTGTGAGCTGCCTGGCTCTCCCTAGGCAGGGACATCTACACAACATCTCCTCTTCACTCTGGGTTTCCTGGCAGCTCCCCGCTGCAGGGTGAATACAAATGCACTAGAAATGCAGCAACACCTCCTCTCAGATGTGGCACCCCGGACATCTGACCAAAGAACTCACTGTTCATCACAACCAGAGCAATCCCCCTCCGAAAACAAACCATCACTGTATAGAAGCCACTTCGGCCTCCAAGTCATAATTCATATCCATAACATTAAGCACTTCAGATGGCAATTTCTCATCCTTCCTTAAAAAGAACAGTGTGCATTGTCAGTGTTACATCAGTGCATTAAAGTGCTTCAAATACAGTGAAAGCACTTTACACATGCAGGTGTCCTTTGCAAGACTGAAATTACAGTATTTCTTAGTTGTAGCTCCTAACCTATGTGGGATACCCCTGTGGAAACAGCACTGCATCCTTATTTCATACATCTGACTGCAATAGGAACTACTTCACCTTCCATTAGCAGCAAGGCAGCTCCTGACAGAATTAAGACCTTTCATCAGAACAGGCAACATCACTCTTGATATTTCACAGTATTTATCCAAATAGACTATTTCCAAGGCAACAGGTCCCCTACTAAAAGGAATCACTGAAAGAAATCAGACCCTGGAAGTGAATCATTGGCTTTGCACTAATGTGAACGACACTTCATTCTTATAAATGCACTTTTAAGTGAAGCAAATATGAAAATCCATATGAAATCTTGCAGCATAAGAAAGACTTGTGGCCTCTGGGACCCAGAATAAGGACAACACTGCAATTTTGAGCAGACATAAGCTCAAGTTTTGCTTCACGGCAGAATGGCTGATATTCTCCAAACAAGCTATATCTCAGCAATGCCTTCAACATTAACATAACTAAACTTCGAGTGCAAAATTCATTAGCATCTACATACTCAGGAGATCACAGATATATAAAGAGATTGAGGAGAACAAATGATGACTCAAAGGCTAATTCTGAATATCTTTAATGAACTGTACAGATATCAACACCTGGATTTTACAGTCTCAGCTGAAGTATATATTTCATACAGCCAGGATGCCATCTGGTAAATGAACACGTATCTTCTGCCCTGTGATGAAGCAGCAATTGACCCCTGAAGGCTCTCACTGATAGCTTTTCAAAAAGATGTGCCTCTTGGCTAATTGCAACATGAAAGAGTTCTTGTTGAATGAAGCAGAACACACTCCCAAGCACTGCTCACAGGCCTTTCAAATCATCTTCACAGACAGACTGGGATCATACTGCAATAGAAGAATCTTCCAATGGCATAAAGTTGACTGACACTTTTCACTTTCACTCTTCAGTGTGTAGAACCTATTTCTGCACTCCTTCCTCCGAAGAGAAGAATTGAATTGAAGCCAGGCAGAAGTCTGACCACATTAAAAGGAAGATAAAGGGTAAAAACAGATGGTTTAGCCTCAGCTAAAACCCTTCACAGACAGCAAGAATTTTGCAACAGTCCCTTTCCCATAGCCAGTTATGCTGTGCTAGTTACATTAACTAACTGAATTTAAAAAAAGAAAAAGTATTATGTCAATTTTAATCAGTGCACTTTCACCTGAAGATGCAAGCCTGAACACAGTAGGCAAAAGGAAAATCCTCCTTCAGGGAAAAAACCACCAGTAATCATACGTCATGCATCAGAGTTCCCTAGGACTGAAATGCTGACATTTTTATGCTCTCAGAAGCTTAGACATACAGTATATAAAATAGCTGCTGCAAGCTGGATACTGCCACAGTGGGCTGCCTGAAAACTTGAATCTGAGTTTAAACAAATCTTCTTCCATTAATTCTTCTCCATTTAAAAACAGTCTACAGCCCAACCAGTTCCTTTCAGCAAGGCAAAAGTTACAAGCCAACAACAAACAGTGTCATAGTGATGATTCTTCCGTTTTGACCTTTTTGGTTTGTCCATTAGCATCATGTTGCAGATTCTGCCTTTTCTTTTTCTGTTTCTGTATCCTTTCCTCTTTCCTCTGTAGGTAGACAGCCATGTTATCAAATGTAGCCTTGTAAAGACTGCTGTAGTGGCTCTCTGCACCAACAAATCCTGCAAGTGGGCAAAACAGGAACACAAGACGTGTGTTAATTCCCTTAGCAGTCTCACCAATTATTTCCTGAACTGGAGTTTCAGACAATGGAATTTCAACTCATTTACTGTAGTCCTATCCACTTAATTAAATACAGCATCAGCACTGTTTGTGGGAGTATCATCTGTTCTGCATTCACAAAGCCAAGTGCAACCAAGCTAAAAAAATTAACACCCAGGCAGGCACCTGGCTCCCAAGCAAGGAAAGCACACAGCTCTCTTTACACGCTGGACACTTGCACAACTTCAAGGCTCCTGTTTTTAAATTACTGCTGTAGCGACCTATTATTAGGCAGCCTGCTGGCATTCTTCCCCAGTGCTTAAACAATGCAAAGGGCATAAATTACTACGTAACTGTCCTTAGTTGACTTGTTTCCTAGAGTTTCTTAGATTAAGCCCAGAGATGCAGGCATCAAACAGACGTTTCTTCCAGTAAATATGCATTTCTAAGCATTCACCCCCAGTGATTTTGCTACAATTCTGTGAATCCAGCATAATAGTCATCATAGCATCTCCAGGACTGTAAGTTCAGAGGTGTTTAAACAGGTAACTACCATGCAAAAGATTGCAATCAGATTATCATTGCAGAGAATTCACCATGGCACCAGCTGGTTAGGTTCACATTTCTGAAAACTTCCAGAGGATCCATCTGACAAAGCTAATTATCACTGGTTCCCCTTTGTACCCTTCCCTTTTTTTAACTTCCAGAAAATCGTGGCCACTAGCATGAAAATCCAGTGTTTGCTACGGTTTGGTCCTGAAGCAAGTGTGCTTCTCCACAGTAATGTACATACACATACCGTGCTTTTTGGTACACAAACATAGCAACCTTGCCTCGCTAGTACTTGGCAAAGCACATGGTTTTACTTTCAAGGGTCTTGCACTCACACAGAAACCAACGGAGCAGCCTTTGTCCCTGGACAAACTGCGTGCCGTTATTCTGGATATCTGTCCTGCACTCTGCTTGGTCAGTCAGTTAGCACTAAATCTTTCTCGACCTTCTTTCTGGGATCAATTCTAACATAATTTCGAACTGTTCAACATCTGCTTCAACACTGACCTACACGTCTTAAAGCCTAAAGAATCAGCAAAGAGCTGAAAGATGTTTCTAGAAGTCAAAAAGGAGGCTATGCAGACATTTGGAAAACTGCTTTAAGCAATTTAATGATCACCTTTTTCAAGAGAAGCTGCTTTTTCAAGCACTAATAACGGACTGGAGTAAGTGCTTATCAAGTGAGCCTTCCCTTACTAATTAAGCATAATAGATCCTGTCTAGGAGCAGTACTCCTTTCCCAGCCGCAGATGCAACAGGCTATATCATGTATCACAGTAATTTGCTACACTGGAAAATCACACTCAGAATCTCTTCCCCTGCATGCTCTTATTACTTCCCTATTATTCATTTTCACTCAGCCCTTGTACTTTTAATAATCTGTCTGGCTGTAACTATCAAGTCTGCAACATCTACAAGCAAACACCCCCCTTCTAAAAGGGCACTTGACTTCCTTTGAGATTTCGAAGGTCGAGCACAACCACCTTAATGACAGCCACTATCTACTCTCTTACTATCTCCACCATACTTTCACATCAAGGTAAGAGACAAGAAAACAAACCATGAAGTTTCAGTATCAGAGCAGTAAGAGAGATTGCAGCAGATCTGTGATAGGGTGTTTATATACAGCCATATGCTAAGGTATCTGTGTAAAACAGATTCCTGCACTATTTTTAAGAACAGTAACTTGAATACCATTCATTATCAACACTAATTGCCATAACAGATAGAAAGATGAAGCTGAAAAGGGAAAGCTGAGAGACTAAGTAACTTTAAAAGAACTGATCAGAACTCTGATTTTGCTCTCAAAACTTTAGCTCTAAAATTACAGTTTCTAGGCCATATTTCTCACCTTCAAATGCTGCCCAATTGTCAAGAAGATATTTAGACATCCTCTGCAATTCTTCATCATCAGTTACAGACTGGAAAAAGGAAGAACACTACATGATATTTCATGCATAAACAAGGAGTCTGGTGTTTGACAGCAAACTGAAAAATGCAACAGCTCACAGATGAGCACAGCAAAAGGACAGTGAGTATTTTTAAACTAAACAAGTGCAGCACCCAGAGAGCATAAGCAAAGAGCATAAGCAATGCTTTAAAGTACTGTGTGCCATGGCTGACAAACATCTTTGATGCTACAGCACCAGATGTTAGCTTTACCAGAGAAGAGACTGGTAATGAGCTCTCAGTGGCTTTGCATTATACAGACGTAAGAGAAGTAGAATGTGTGATATCTAAGACTTCTACTCAGTCTCAAAACTGAAAAAGAGAAGCATAGCAGTTGTTAGTCTTCATGGAACGTAGTTCACCCTGGTTTTGTTATGAGGTCAAGACAAAACATCCACAGTATTAGCATAACATCAATATCTACCTTCCACTGTCCATCATATGGTCTGTACAACTGAAGAGGGGCTTCACTGTCTTCCTGTAGAATCCAGATTTCTCCTGTTTCCTCAAACGCAATGTCCCAACATTTATGCTTCAAAGAGATTTGCTCTCTGTAAACTAGCTGCTGGGCAACGGCATCAAGCTGAAAGATGTAGACTGTGGGAATACTTTTGAGAGGAAAAACTTAATTACCATTATTACCAAATCCACCTACTGCCATCATTTCTCAGCAAATGACAAACACCCACTCTAAATCCAAACAAAGCCAAAGCAAATCATTAGGAATTGCAAAAAATACCCCAGCACTTCAGATGAGGTTTGCTTACAGGGTCTGAGGCAGAAGCTGCAGATATGTAATATGTTAAACAATCTTCCAAATGTTGTATGAAAGAAAAAGCAACCACACTGCCTTTTCTTTAAAAGAAAAAGATAGTAAAGGAAATTACTAAGGATTTACATGGGGAACATTTCATCACGGTACAACTGGTCTAAAGGACTTCAAATGAAGAGCATTGGTGAAAATAAAAAAGGAAAATAATTACATGCCAGGGAAATGAAAAAGGAATGAGAGGGAGAGGAAACCACGAAATGGCTGAAGAACAGGTCTGTAGCACAGCACTGGCAAGGAACTCATCTCCATCTTTCCTGATAGCCCTCATCCCTTCATGTACTGTGCTCCCTAACTTTCCTGGACATCTCCACTCTCTCTGGGCTGGCCTACAAGGCCTACACAGCAACACTGCTTAGAAATGCTGGGCTGTGGAGCTGTAAAAAAAAACCTTGATAAAGAGACTCCTGGCTTAACTAGCAAGGACACTTCAGCTGCTGACACAAAGCCTGGCAGTACATGCCAGATGGTCCTCTGGCAAAGACCAAGTTCACCAGAGGGACAGACTGCTGACTGTATGGACAGCTTTGGCAATCTCTCCTTTACTGTTGGCATGTTTTTGTCAGCAAGAACAGTTTTCCTGGCAGACATTAGGTGCTGCAGAAAGAGAGGGGAAGGCTGTCCATCTCTGCAAGGTAATCCCCTGCCAGCTGGACTGTAAGGTTCCTTCATCTCTGGAGTGCTCTTTCCTCACACAGACACACATATTTGAACCCAAAAGTCAACGCATTTTCTTGGCAGTTTTAAACTGAAGTAACGTGGTGATTTTGAATAGAACGGTAAAATTAATTTGCAGGAGCAGAACACAGCACAAGAAATTTGGGTACTCAGTACCACAGCACCCTGAACAAAACACAAGGGCCAGGCAGTGCCATCATGCCCAAGACTTGCATCCTCCTGTGATGGAAATGCATCACAAATTCTGCAAAACCTGCCTAGGTCAGGTAGCCTTTGCACTCAACTCTTCATTCAAACCATATACAAAAAGGACTTTCAGTCTTCCCCCCTGTGGCACTCAGATCAACAGTACCAAGTACTTCAGTTTGTTAGGAAATGGCAGCAGCTGTTTTCTCCTTTAGAGGAGCTGTGGTGACTGTAGCCATTATTCCCTTTATTCTTACCAGTCACAGAGTACGGCAACATAACTTCCTTGACAGCAGTAGGCTATTCTTGAGACAATATATTTCTACGAGAAAAAGAAAAGGAAACATCCTTGTAAATTAAGACCATTTTATGAGAAGAAAATTCACTTTCAACTTGGGGTCTTATCCTCACAACTTCAGCACGTTTTAATTTACAGCAAGCTAAGCAACATAATTAAACTGCAGTCAAATATATTTTGCGCCAGTGTTTGCTGTTTTATGAAGCTTTTCACACTTCTCCCTTTGCAGCCGTCTTAACAGAGATATAACAGTTTTAATGAACTACTCTCAATAAACTAACTATGAGATAAGACAATGCAGGAAAGTACACCCTTAAAAATTCTTTCCTGTCACGCTAAGCTGCTATTACATTTATTATAAAAGGAAGATAGCAATGCATAACCAGTATTCCTGCTGGGTTGCCCCCATTTTCAGCCTACATGTGGATGAAGCCATACCGCCCAACATGAAACATGTTCTGAAGAATAAGGCAAGACTATCTCAGGCCATTTTCCCAGCTTTAAAGAAGAAAAGCTACCTATATTGTGTTTAGAAATCATACAGTTTCATCTGAGAACTTGGGAAAAAATCAGGGCAATATCTTTTCAGGATAAACCATACCACTTGAAATATATTACAGCTGATTTGAGCGTCCCTAAGTGGCAACTAAGAACTGGAGATGAGCACAAAATCTGCAAGAGGATGCCCCAGGGTGCTCTTTCAAAAGTATCTATCATACAGCATAAAAGATGAGACTGCAAAAGCAAAAAGGCTGGTTCTCAAGGATATTTTTAAGTTGTGATAACATTTCTGATTAATAAAGCCTTCTTACTAAAGTAGTAGTCAGTTGCTCCCTTTAGGGCAGGGAAAATGTTTCTTCTTGTCACTTTGCTGGCAGAATTCAGATGTGTCCTCAAATTCCCCTTCCTTTTACTCCCACTCATCCCTCACCTCTTTCTTTTTGTAAAACAGAGCCTCTAGTCCATCAGCTTCATCTGAATACTACTCTTTGAGTTAGCAATTGATGTACAGGTGTTGTTAGAGAACCTACCCCACAGTTTTGCAATCAACTGAGGGAAGCAAAACAAGCTCTTACAGCCTCCAAGCATTCTAGTCAACAAGTTTAATAGAAGAAGCTAATCCTTTTCTGAACAGTACATGACAACTGCTAAAAGATGAACTAACCGCAGGAAGGAAAGTTAATTAACAGTATAATTATAGCTGAAAATCAGGGTTATACAGTGCATCTCCAGCACAAGAGACAAAAAAATCTTGTGTGATCTCTTAGAGGAGATGAAAGAAAGAAAGAACGACAGCACACACCACTAGCAGCACATGCTTCTCACTTTTTTCACTCATTTGGTTGGACAGAAGAGGAAACACCTTCTAAAACCCTTTATCAAAAGGATGGTATGTATCAGAGCTCTTGTAAACAGATGGCATTAATCTCTTACTCCACTGCAGAAATACAAAGTTGTTGTTTCATATTTAACAGGGGGACCCCAGACCCCTGTATAACACAGATATAACATAAGCTTGCTGTTTCAAATACTTACTAGGATGAAAATGAGTGGGTAGCTACAACAAACATTTTAGATGTAGTTATTGCAGTGAGGAATCACTTACACCATAACTTCAGAGTAGAACTGACGACTCCTTTATAAACCACCAGTGGGTTTTCTAGACACTCAAGGAAATAAACCAAGATGATATTTATTTCTAATAACAAAGCTTCTCTCTGTCTCATGCCAGCTTTCACAGTAAGCGCAGTGATGGAAGCGCCCACCTACACAGTCCACGCTTTGTCAGAGAGACAAAGGGCTCTGTGAACATTACACATGCAGAAGCTTTCTCCCACTCCTCACCAGGGAGACAGGAGGAGACTGATTTAAACCAAATGCTACTCAGAGCTGGACAAAGACATGGAAACGCGTCTTCTTAGCAAGCTCCTTCCTTTCTATGTTTCTTTAATGGGGAAGTTCACAATCAGTGAATTGAATGCAAAGCCCAGAATAGCATCTTGTTCAAGGACAAGCCTATGAAAGCAGTTAACTTAGAGAATAGCTGTGTGAACAGCCTGTGATAAACAGATGTTCACTTGATACTCTCTCTTCACTTACTCAGCACTTGTGAGCCAGTGTTATCAGCTTGCCAACACCTTAAAATTAACTCCTGATGTTGTCTGTGAGAAGGGGAAGCCCAATGGAAACTTAATGTACTGGAGCACTCGGGTGGAGTTGGGCAATTCATGTTCTGGACTTTAAACAAGCTTCTGTTGTCAAGAGGATCAGATGAGGTGAAAGCTCTAAATCGGGAGAATATTTATATAGCACCATGGAATTAGAGAATTGCTTCCATTCTAGTGGGAAAAATGAACTAGGAATTTGCAGTCTATCAACTGAAACCAGCACTACACTGCTCAAAAACACTCCTACATACCCAAAACAGACAAATTCATTATCTGCTGAGGAAAATAAGCCCGCATCTCTGCACTCATGTGGCCCATCACTACTTGCAATTCCATTATCACTATGCTTCAAATTATATCTTGAGCTTCAATTAGTTCATAGCGGGTAACAGTGGCAAAAGGGAAACGTAACATGAAGGAAAGAACAGTTATAACCCCACCTAACCTTCAGTTATAACCCCACCTTACCTTCAGTTGCCAGTCATTAGTAGTCTGAGTGCCACCTATAAAGCACTAACTCAAGAGTCTGTTACCTTAAATTCCAACTATAAATGTCACACTTGGTTTGAAGATGATCTTTGCCCTTTGATACAGCTAGATGCACATCATGACTAAATACCACTGCTGGACATCAATTTCTCTGGCATTTCCAGCCCTACAGTGCCACCAAAACACTCCTTTGGTCCGGCTGGCCATCAAGACAGAAATAATCTCTTAAGAAAAATTAATGCATTCATGAATGGTCACCACACAAGCTTAAAACAGTAGAGGTGGTCTGCCAGAAGTATGTAGTGAAATCTGTGTAGCAATACAGCATGCAGGTGGCAACCCACAGCACTGAGGTTTAAAAGTCATTTATCTGCCTGTAATCACCAGGATACTGCCTCTTCCAAGTACACAGAAACTCTGGAATCCAACTGAGCCTTTTGCACGTGCTGCTAATTTAGCTGCTGGAGACAGATTTTAATATGCCAGTAAGAATTGGTGGTGACCAGAATTTCATTGATTCAGGGAACAAGTCAGCCTAAGGCTTCTAAGATGGCAATCAGAAGACACACAATATGTGCCAATGAACTGCAAAGCACTGCAGGAATACAGTTTATTAATTGACATGTTATATATTTTTAATCCACAATTTGTGTGCATTCCCTTTTGCTCATTGTTTACTCATACTGGGAGCAAAGCAACTACACAGAAATTTGTGAAACAATCAAAGGATACTCCAACTTTGTACTAAAAGACTCCATTACCATATAGACAGTCATCCTACAGAAGTGACTGCATCAAGTGTTTTAAGACACAAAGCAAGAGTCACTGAACTATGTTCAAAAGCTTTATAAAAGAATTGGAGCGTTTTTTTCCTTTATATCTATTTCTGCATTTGTCAGTTTATATTATTTTTGGATAAACCTGTTTGTAAGCAATGGTGTTCGGATTCATTGTTTAGTGATGGGACTCAGGAGGTCGGGTTGATGGTTGGAAAAGACCTTCAAGATCAAGTGAAGTCCAACCTAAATGGTTCTATGAATCTAAGTACTGTTAATTTATATGCCAGCTAAATAATAAGCTAGTCTAAGCAACAAGTCACACAGAATAATATGACTCCATTCATAGCAAGTTGCTTAATAGTTTCCAATGACCCAATAAATCTAGCAGGCAAAGTATTGTAAAATAAAGCCATTTTTACCCCAAATAAATGCCCAAAAAAACATTACTGAAGACATAGATTCAACAGTTATCAAACAATGTTACTTCAACAATGCATTCTCTTTTGACGACAAGTGTAAAACACCCAGACACACACAGATACACCCAGATACACACAAGGATATCAACTAGGTGGATTTGTGATCTAATTTATTGAACCCATTTTTCACTTATGGAAAAAAAGTCAGTAGCAACTTTGAAAATCCAGATTTCAAGCACTAAAACTCGAGCAGAAACAAGCTGAAAGACTTTGTGTATCTGGACAGATGTTGGTTTAAAATTTCAACTATTTTTAAGTTCAAGAGCAGGTTACACCATCCAGATAGTTGTTATGAACTCCTGCTAGAAGGACATCAAGGGCAAAAACAAGTGTTTGAGGTTTGAATCTTGTGATGCAAGTGGACTGCCCTCAGAGCTTCATTAATAATAGATAAACAAATGAAACCAAACACCTACTGATGTCTTCTACGTAGAAAAAAACAGGAGCTGTCAGGTCTGTCCCTGGGAGTATTGTCCCACCATGTGTGGTCCCCACAGTTCATTAACTGGGAATCTGACTAACAAGATCAGGTCAGCTCCCCTTTGGCACCCTGAACATGTATATATCATACTACTCACGTACAGACCGCAGTATAAGCATTGCTTCTGGGATATTCAGTTTTAACAAGCAATTCATACATTTTCGTTTTAGATGCCACCCAGTTTCAGAACAATAAAAAAAAAAGAAATCCTAGCAGTTTGATTCCACGGGGCAACACTATTTCAGGTAACTGGTTTCAAAAATTACAGAGCTTCTTCACACAGAAAATTTAAAGTCCTGTTCAAGTTGCAATTTAAGTATGTTACAAATGGATCAATTTTTTAGATTTTTCCAGTGTTACAATATACTTTCTAGCTAAGAGACTAAGACATCAGTGTTTTCTGAAAAAAACAGTAAGTGAAGGCTTATTTTGGTTTGCAGAACATGTATTCTGCAAGAATTAAGAACAGCTACTTTTAGTCATTGCTTAGTATATTTAGAAATTTATGTAATTCATGTAAGAGGAAAATGAATTTCAGGGACTTTCTTCCTTCCTTTAAATTCCAGGCTATTTAACAGTTTCTAGGTCTTACGTAACTTGCAATACCACTGACAGAAGGGATGTACTCCTAACAAAATGTGACAAACGCTCCGGGGAGTCACAAGGATCTACAGGACAGCAAAAGCATTGACCCAGCCATACCTGGTCCGTTTTGGTTGTCTCAGACCCACAGACGCTGCTTAGCTGACAGCAGTATACCTCTTCCCCAGTTTCATACTTCCAAAGTCTTAGAGTGCAATCCTGGATAGATTGAAGTGAATACAAGTTGATGACTAACAGTTCCTCAGGCAAAGAGTGGCCATTTGTGGCCTACAGCTAAATTCTATTTCCCTGAAGAGATTTCCACAGAAGTTCCTAAGTAGTCATTTAGCTAAGACCTCAAATTGCAGATAAAGCATTTTAATTAACATAATTCGCCCGCCTTCTCCCCCCTCTATAATTCTAAATTATTCAGTCATTATAACTTTAATTCTCCCTTTGATGTGGAAATTGGGTAGCTCTAAGACTGTATTTCAAGTCTATTTGCCTCAAATAGCACAGCAATACATGTGATCAGCATTTTCACAGCAATTCTTTCAGGTTGCCTTTCTCCACACCTACTCTTGTCATCACCAAAATTCTCATCTGATTCAGTTATCTCCTGCAGAAAACCTGAACATCTCTCTTTAGTGACTGTTCTTCCAGAGAATTTGCAAAGAATGAAATACAGCCACACAACACTGAGAGTGGAGCTGCTTAAACAGAAAGAGGAGCAAGAGACAGGACTCTTAGGGAAGCAAGAGCAGGAGTTGAACCTTAATGTTAAGAATTGCTACAATCTTCAACATTATTTTTTACCTATTCAGTTTTGGTAGTTTCAGATACGAATAATATTGCTTCCATTAATTCAGATTAGCTCCATCTACAGGTCTGGTATGTCAAAAGAATGCCATCAATTTAAGAAAAAGAATGGCAGGGAGTTAAAACACTTCTTCAGTTGTCATCCAAGCATTGTGTTATACTGCACTGCAGTCTCTACTCAACATACACTAGAAGCATTTATGAGGACATATAGAAGAGGACAACTCAGAGCATGTCTCACACAGGGAAGCAAGTGGGAGGGTGACAAGGGAGCAGTTTGCTCATCTCAAAAGCTGTAAGAAAATCTGGGATTCTAAGGCCATTAATTCTCAAGACACTCATTACCACGGCAGGCTGACATAATACTCATTTGCTTCAAAGTTGTTTAAATAGTGCAACGATTAAAATTTGTCAGTGCTCCAAAGCAAGAGTTAATGATGAAGAAATACTGAGGGCTTTGCAATTTCTCCATCCCAAAGATCTTAATAAGAAGCTAGCTTCGCTATTAACATTGTAAATGGTTCTCATGGTCCAGCAATAGAATGGCTTAACACTGAACGGAAAGCTGAGAAAGGAAGGGAAAGGGAGAGAGGACAAGCAAGAAGGATTATTCTGTGTCCCAGGAGACTTAGGGGAAAAAACAAGCAGACAATGGTTTTTAAAGTCTCAGTTTTCAAGAAAAACACTTTTTGGAAGAAACTGCAATACATACCCCAGAAGCTGACAACAGAAGATCAGGATAGTTGGGTACTGCAAATATTCTGCTTACAAACCTAAAGGGAAAGAAGTCAAACTCTCAGCTCTCTCTTCCATAATACTCAGAGTGTCTTTTAACACACACTAAGAGAAAACACCAATTTCAAAGAGAATCTTATAATAAGAAAAAAAACAGATTCTCCAAATAAAGCCAGTTAAGAGGAGAAAAAAAGTATGCCTACAGTACTTAGTACATTATATACACTATACAAACTTCATATTTAACAGAATTATTTTCCCACCTGCTCTCAGCACATTATTCCTCTAACTTCTTCCCAGCTGAAAGCATTACTATCACGACCAAAAAGAATGCCAGTATAGACAGATTTACTCAGGTAGCCCACTCCCTTTTCTCAATTCATGCTGCCCACTAAAACCACTTATCAACAGATGCTTTTAATACACTTCAACAGCGATGACTCAGCTTTCATCTACAACATCTCTCCCATCACACTTGGAGATCATTCAAAACCAATCTTTACAAAGTTTTGAAACAAGTCCGTGACAATTTACCACCAGTGTCTACGTTCAGCCAGAATCCTTGTTTTCCAGAAGTATTTAATATTGCTATGTCTACCTTGACTTGTCTCTGGTGGGCAACAAGGACCTGAACTTCTGGAGTTTATTATTATCTTACAGGTCCAGCAACATAAAATGCAATGCCTTGAGTGGGACTGTCTTGCTTTTGAAAACAGGCACAAATTTAAGACTATTAAAACAAGAAGGAAAAAAAAAAAGAAAAAAAAAGGAAGGAAGGAAGAGATTTGGTCACTGTAACTTTCAAACTTTCATGACAAAGCAGTAATAGCAGGTGCATGAAGGTGTAATAGAACAAGAGTCACCATGCAGCCCTCCAAAAGAAAAACCAGGACCATGAAACCAGATCCATGAATTATAGCTGCTTTCTGCAGTCCTTTGTTTATCAATTCCTTAGAGACTGAATTTTTGCATATATTTCAAACAATTTACATTAAGTGCCTTTCCTCTACACAGCCATTACTGAACTCTCTGCACAGGCACAATAGCCCAGGTTTAAAACTGCCTTCTGGGGCATCAGGTTCTATTCATTAGGAAATAGAACTGTGTACACACAGCAGGTGGAAAGTGCAGATATGGCTGTGCAAATATGCTATAGAAATTATCTGATATCAAAGACTACACTTTAACATGTGTAGTTTGGAGGTTTTATACTATTCGGGGTCTATACAGGCTAGATTATCAAATTGTGTTATAAAAATCAGATAGGCACTCCAAATTAATGCATCCTAAATGCTCTGTTAAAATACTTAACTGGGTAAGTTCAGACAGGTTGTTCCCATGCCTCAACTTCCAAAGTCACACTGTCTTACTTTAACCCTTGCTGCCGATATAGCAAGCTGATTGCACCATGTTGTGTCACCCTATGAAAGAACATGCCTGGAAGGCTGTAGTTATCCTCAATTAAGTCCACAAAGAGAATTAAGCATGTTCTGTGACCTGTGCAGGGTGACATCTCCTTTGTTACCCTATCACTATGGTCTTCAAAACGTACCAATGGCTAAGGAAAATAAAATCATAATATCACAGAATCACCAAGGTTGGAAAAGAACTCCAAGACCATCTAGTCCAACCATTCACCCTCCACCAATATTTCCCCACTAAACCATGTTGCTTAGCACCATATCTAAACGTTTCTTGAACACCTCCAGGGACGGTGACTCAACCACCTCCCTGAGCAAGTTCAATACCCCCCCCATCAACAAAAAAAACTCTTTGAAAGCCCACAAAACCATGCAGAGATGGAAGGCAAACTGAAAATAGCACAGACATTTTACAAAGAAATTGTAGACATGGGAATCTTTTAAAGTCTATTTGCCATTTGAGTCTTCTTAATGTGAGAAGAACTACTGAGAAAAGATGGTACAGTCCCTCCTGCAGGCTAGCACTGCTATACCAGCTAGAAGACATCCCTTACTAGTTTCGTAGCAGATCGCGTTTTAGATCATGGCAGCATCCTCCTACAAGGATATCCCCTAGGACACATCCACATATCCTTCTATTTGTCTAAATGTTCTTACCCATAGCAAAAGAACAGCTTCAAGAAAAACACCAAGTCCCTTTTCTCAGCTACCAGAAAGACCAGAAAACTACATTAACAAATGTGATTCCATGATTCTGTTTTACAGGAATGCTTTATAGTTCCTGGCTCACTGTAGTCTAATGTATAATGAAAGAGTGTTCCTTTCTATCAATACAGCTGTATTTTAAACACACAAAAAAAACCACTACAGCTTGTATTATCAAAGAACTTGCAAGTCTGATCTCCTAAGATGCCATTAGATGAATATCTGTTCAAACAAGACACTCCCTTCCTAAGACTAAGACTGTCTTGAGCTAACAATCTCCAAACTCTGCAGTCTTTGTAACCTAGACCTGGCTGACATTTAATATAATTTGGGCAGAGAAGCACTTCATTTGTTGAGGCACACTGAAGAACTGAGCACAGTGAACTTACTCTTCATGTCCCAGGCAGTAAGATACAATGTTGTAAGGAGCCTTAGTCAAACTGACTCTGATCTTCTCATCTCTATCTGCAGTTAGAATATACCGGTCATCAGGACTCAGTGCCTGTTGGTAAAGTGGCAGTTTTAGTATCCAGTAGTCCAATATTTGTTTTAACACACTTTTCCCAACCAGTGAAAGACAGAAGCAGTAGACTACTTCATTCTCTTGACACTGAATAGCAAGTGCAAGCATTAAGCCACACATTTTCATCTATGATTGATGAATAATTCTTTATGACAGCAACTTGCTTGCTTGCTAAGACAAGTAGCACAGACTACTAAGTCCAGTAAAATCTATTGAATTGAAAGCACTACAGCACAAGTTCCACTGCATCTTCAAAAGCAAGAAACTTATCACACCAAAGAGCTAAATCAACATGACAGACTGGGTGAATTCCCTTATGCTCTCCAAGTGACTGTAACACAAATAATTTTTGAATGGTCATGTATCCAGATAGATAAACCCATATGCTTGCTTCTTTTCCAAAATCACCATTCAGACAAACTCAGTAGAAAGAATTTCAGACCATGTATGTCATCTATACCTAAAGGATGCTGATGCTCTTTGGCAAAGAGATCTAGAGTTGAGAGAAGAGCAACAATTAAAGACCTGACTACAAATTTAAGCCCTTGAGGAGTCAGGCAATAGGACTTGATGAACTTTGTAGGTCCCTTCCAGTTGAACTGTTCTGTTATATTGTAAGAAGGAGTGACAGTTTGCACACTAAGTACACAGACTGCTTACCGCATCCAGTAGCATGGACAAGTGACCCAGTTCAAATTTGCCCTCTGCTTGTGGTTCTGTTATTGAGTACGAATAGACATCACCAGACTTGTCTGCCACCAGAATCTTATCCTCTGCAGCTGTAATAACGAGTGAAGTGCATCTCCTATTCACAGGCCTGAAAGAAAAATAGCTGTGCTTTAAGGAAAGTCTACTTGCATTTTCTATAAGACAAATCCAACCTAAGCACATAGAAAAAAGAAAGAAAGGCAGAAGCTCTTAGCTCCTACTTTGCAACAACACATTAAAAACTGTGTGGAAGCCCCTTCTCCAGTAGTTAATCTGTATTGAACAGCAAAGTCCTCTGTGAGCCTTACAGCAACTTCTTCCTCACATACAGAGTCAGAGAGATAAAGTCCCAAGGCTTCTTGTCCAGTAAAGACCCTGAAATGGAACTTTGATTCTCCCAAATTACCTGCCAGCATTTTATAGCTCCAGCTGTCAGTATAATGTTTTTCTTACAACTTCTCAGGTAAATTTAAGGATCGCATATACCAGAAAAACAAGTATTAAAATAGGTTTAATCACTTAAGAATGTTTCTGCAAAGTAACAGCCATTGCTATTACTACTATTCTTCCATTTTCAAAACATCTCTTTTCCTAGCCTATGTTCTGAATAAGCATATGTCATAAGACTGCAGACAATGGGGATCACAGAAGCGGACATTTCGATTCACATATTATGAAGCCCAGCGACCTCTAGAGGCAAAAGAACAACATATTGCACTTCAAAAGACCGATGAAAGTTTTCATGTTCTTAGTGACTGTGAATAGCATAACCTACAGGACATGAAAGCCTACTAACAAACACACTGCAGCACATTTTCAAAATATGATACCTTGCCATCAAGGAAATTTTATTTCAAGTTTGGCTGTGCTGCCTTTGATCTTAGATTCAGAAGTTATTTGTCTGACACAAGCTTATTTATTACAAAAGCTAGCACTGTGTGAAACCTTTAAGACAGCTTGCCACAAAAACCACCACAAGTTACATAACTCAGCCTTGGCAATCTATTTTTCCATGCAGAGATCCTTTTGACTCCATTTCCAGTTTCCTAACAGGAGGTAGGAACAGCACAAAATTTCCATCTGTGATCTTAGCTGACTTTCTGGTTGAAAACTAAAAATGTCAAACAATTATCCAGTGGCATCTTACAGGCAGAACAGGACAGGACAGCAAGGAAATGAGAGTGAGAGTGAACAGAATTTGTCATTTCTGATTTTGTCAGCAATTACTCACTACATCACTGATTAACCCAACATGGTTAACCCAGAGGCCCATCAAGTATACCCCACAAACATAGACAAGCTGAGACAGAGCTCATTCTGGTTTTGCACTTGTCAAAATCACCAGAGGCAGTGTCCTAACACAATGAGTTACCTTCTCAGGAAGTCCTTCACAAATCCCTTTTATTACAGAGGATTGTCACAAGCAGCAATGAAAAACTTGTAACTGGAGGACCTCTGGTGGACAGCTAAAGACAGTTTTCAGAAGATAACTGTACTACAGACAGAAAACAGAAGTATTGCTAAAGATACACCTTTTAGACAGAGTTCACAAACTCCCTAGAAAATCTTCTCCCATCAACAGAAGCAGACAGCATGTTCACTAAACTGCTCACTGTCACTCTTAAAGGTTCAACCTTAGCACTCTCCAGAGGAAGGTAAAGTTCCAGTTCTTAAAGATGCAAATACTGTCTTTTGGAATAAACAAAGTGACTACCCTTTTCCCAGACAACAACATAAATATCTGCACTTCCACTCTTGGTGTGGGATGTACCACACAACACCTCTTGATACGCATCTCTGAATTCCCCAAAACATTAACTTTGTTTAAGTACTAGGGGAAAGAAAAAAAAAAGAGGGAGCTTAGCAACAAGAAACGGCTGCACCACAAGTCCTGCTATATTATAACTCTGTATTAGTCATCCATAGCTCAATTACAAAGAGAAAACTAAAATCCTGCTTCCTTACCTGATGCTAATGCATTCCCAAGAGGGCTTAGTCCGAAACAGAATCAGCTGTTTGTTGTCATCCGTCAAGACAAAATAATCTCCTGATGGGGAGAAGGCAAAAGCCAGGATGTTATCGCTTCCTTTGTCTGCTGGTTGTCCATCCTGTCTAATAGAGAGAAAGGGAAAGGGAAAAAAAAAGAGTTCACAACCTGAAACACAGCGAGTGAAATTCTCCGGAGAAGGTTGTTCTCACACCACCAGCAAGAAGGAATACAAAGAAGAAAGTACAATGCTAGAAGTCATGTTTGAGTTTAAAATGTTAAGCTGATTTGAATGTTAAGGCAAAGCTATAGAGACTCTCCTTGCCCACAAAATCTTTTCAAAGATGCTTTCAGGTGTGTTTCAGATACATGATGGCCTAACATAGAACTTAACAATGTCAATTAAAAAAAAAACCAATAACTTCTATATGCCACAGCTAATATTCTACATGAAGACCCACAGAGGCATATCACACAAATAACAAAATAATTCAGTTCAGAAGTGTACTACAATTCAAGTCAAATTACAGCAAGCTGCTCAGGTTCTGTGTAGTGAAATTTCAAATATTTCTAAGAACGTAGACTCTACAACCTCTCTGTGTCCTGCTAAAATGTTTAAGCACTCCTTCAGTGAAAAAGCTTTCCTCTTGCACCTTGTACTGACCTTCTGTATAGACACAACAAGCTCATCTTCTTTGTACTCACCGCTAAGGTAATAATAAATAAGATAAACTCTTCTTCTCAACTCAAGAGGTTGGAATTTAAACAACCAGGAATAAATGCACAGCTTTTAAGACACATCTCCATTTCACGATACAGGACAGTGCACAGAGCTGATGGCTGCAATGACTAAACCCTGAATCAGAATCACCATGTGAGAAATTACCCTTTATTCAAACCAAGCAGTACAAACAAGACACAGAACTTTGCTGAAGTCAAATTCAGACAGGAATCCTGGTTTTCATACTGCTTATTTCTGGGTGGTGCACACTGCGGGAACCTCCACATAAGTTCGTAAGAAGATAGCACTCAAGCAAAGTGCATGGTTATAGACAATAATTTATTTAATACTTAGAGCATTTTTTAAATATTTCACAGCTTTTATAATCGAGAGGCAAGTTTTACATTTCTTTTTTTCTCTGTGGTGGGAAAGAAAAAGCACAAGAAGAAGGAAACTGATGTAAGGCCAAGGCTTCGCCATTCTGTCCTTTAAAAGTACTAGGGCTCAGGCTAGCATATCTTCATATGCTTTTAAGGGAAAACAGGAAAATTGGTTATGGATATAACAGTGGCAAGTGGTTGAATTTAAATTAAGACCTCTTCATTTGTTTGAAATCTTCTAATTTATAGAACAATCTCAAAGGAAGTTCTATGTGTGCAGCAATAGAAAAAGGGGCAATGGGCAGAAACTGGAATACAGGAAGTCCCATACTAACACAAGGAAGAACAAACTCAAACAGGCTGCCCAGAGAGGTTTTGGAGTCTCCCCTGAAGATATTCAAGACCCACCTGGACACTTTTCTGTGCAAACTGCTGTAGGGAAGCTGCTTTCAGCAGGGAGGATTGGATTGGATAATCTCGAGGGATCCCTTCCAACCCCTACAGTTCTGTGATTCCATGAAGACTGTACCGATTTGGTTGTTTTTTTTGTTTTGCTTTGTTTTCCTTTCTTAGTTGCTCTAATCAAAGATGCAGCATTTTTTCTGAGATGAAACTAAAAAATATATATACATTGACATGTATCAAGAATCACAGAATCACAGTGGTTGGAAGGGACCTCAAAAGATCACCGAGTCCAACCTCCTGCTAGAAAGGGTACCCTGCAATAGGTCACACATCTAGGTAGCATCTAGACAGGCCTTGAATATCTCCATAGAATGAGACTCCACAAACTCCCTGGGCAGCCTGCTCCAGTGCTCCGTCATCCTTACTGTAGAGAAGTTCTTCCGCATGTTAGTATGAAACTTCCCGTGTTCAAGTTTTACTCCTTGCCCTACCACTACATGCCACTGAGAAGAGCCTGGCATCATCCATTTGCCTCCCACCTCCCTTCAGATATTTATAAATGTTTATCAGACCCCCTCCCAGTCTTCTTCTCCCCAGGTAGAACAGACCCATGATAATCAGCCTTTCCCTCATAAGGAGATGCTCCAGGCTTTTCATTATCTTTGTGGCCCTTCACTGGGCTCCTCCTTGGAGTTCCCTGTTTTTTTTTTTAACTGGGGAGTCCAAACCTGGGTACAGTATGCTAAATGTGGCCTCACCAAGGCAGAGCAGAGGGGAAGGATCATCTCCCACAACCTGCTGGCCAAACTCTTTCAAAGAGCCCCATGATACCACTGGCCTTCTTGGCCACAAGGGCACACTGGTGGCTCATGGCCAACCCGTGGTCCACCAGGACATCCAGGTCCTTCTCTGCAGAGCTCCTCTCCAGATGATCATCCCTTAACCTGTACTGATGCATGCGGTTATTCCTCCCCAGCTGCAAGACTCTACATATCCATCAGGGTTAGCAATGAGCATCTGGCCATCATCTATTCAAGGAGCAATCTCATGGGCTTATTACCTTGACAGCCACATAACCTCAGGGACAGATGCACCATCAAGGAAAACACCATACATCTACACTTATTTTCTCACCCTTTGTTTCCTAAGGCCTTCTTTTCCACTTTGGCACAGTCGTACACGAAGAGAGCATCATCCCTGGAAATAAAATTAAAAAAAAAAAAAAAAAAAAAAGAGTAAAACTGCAGGAAGTGGAATAAACGTGACTTTAACCACAGAGCGTGTCAACTCTTTCAGAACATCTTTTGCCATTAGAAGCTCAGTTGATCCCTGCCCACTGTAAGCAGGGCTGCCCCCCCCCCCCCCAGCTCAGGCTGCCCAGGGCCCCACTCAAACTGGCCTCGAGTGCCTCCAGGGATGGGGCACCACAGCTTCTCTGGGCAGCTGTGCCAGCGCCTCACTGCCCTCTGAGGGAAGAATTCCTAACTTATAACTAAGCTAAATCTCCCCTCTCTCTGTTTAAAGCCCGTCTCCCTCGTCCTATCACTACACTCTGAAAGTCCCTTCCCAAGGAGCCAAGCCGGAGGGCAACCCCACCCCACCTGGCACGCACTGACCTCTCCTCCCCTCTCCTCGCTACCAGCAGTCGGCTCCCACCGCCGACGGCCATCAACGTCCCGCGGATCGCTAACGTCGGTCCGGGCCCGGAGCTGCGTCCCAATCCGCCCTCCATTCCCCTTCCACGTGCGAACGAGACGCGGAATGCGGACGTCACCAAAGGGCGAGACGATGATGACGCACGGGAAGAGTAATGCGATAAAAATAAAATAAATAAATAAACGAAGAAAGAAAAGAATAAATAAATACATGGGAAGGATCGCTGGGAGGGGGAAGGAGGAAAAAAAAAAAGGGGGGGGGGGGGGAAAGGAAGGTATCGGTGATAGAGGGCAGCGCGGGGCTGAAGGAGGAGGAGGACGCAAGATGGCGGCGCCCTCGCTGCTGAGCTGCGGGCGGGCGGCTGCCCGCAAGGTGGGGGTCCTGCGGCGCTCCCAGCTCCGAAGAACCTTGGGCCCGGGGCCTCTCCGAAGCACGGAGCGGCCGATCCGGCCGCTCCGTGCCTCGGAGAGGCCCCGGGCCAATGGCTGAGAGCTTCAT
This sequence comes from Perdix hodgsoniae, assembly GCA_035772895.1. Lineage (NCBI taxonomy): Eukaryota > Metazoa > Chordata > Aves > Galliformes > Phasianidae > Perdix > Perdix hodgsoniae. Next base: position 2,678,566 of record JAPSGF010000036.1, on the reverse strand, counting down.
AGCTGTGTTTTTCAGGCGGTGCAGCTGGAGACCTGGGTGCTCCGAGGGGCGACGCTGTGCACCCGGCCGGGAGGCTCCGGGACGCCGCCGGACAGCAGCAGTAAGATGCTTCAAAGTTGATTTTCCTGTAGCTTTCTGGTTTCAGAAGGTGTCAGGAGACCTGTCTACCTCTTGCAACCACCTGTTTTTTCCTGCGGATGGTTATGTTTAGTTTATGTATGAGGTATAGCTATCTTTTTCAGGTTCTAGCTAGACCAGGGTGTGCACATTTTGGCACGGTGCCGATGGGATCAGTGGTGGGGAATTGACCTGTAAGTTCTGGATACCACCTTTCTGACCATGAAAATGTTTTAAACACATATCAGTAATCATACTGATGTTACAACCTAAGCTGTTTCTGATAACAATATTCTTGTTTTGGATGTGTTGTTCTTTCTTCAGAGTCAGTTCAGTAATGATCAAATACAAACCAGGCAGTAAAAAGTTTGAAATACCCCAACTGAAGAGTAAGCTCATGATTATGAGTCAAAATGTGACTTTTCCACATATCCAGATATTACCGATTAAAGTGTTTTTCCAGCAACGCTGCCTCTTAATGCTCAAGTTGAATGCTATCTGCTTTCTTAATTTCTTAGGGCCTCTTAATACTAATACTTCAGCTTTTGCTTTGGTTTTGCTCATCTGTCTTCCCTTTGAGCATTCTTGAGTTCTTCCTCAGCAGTTCTTTGAAGACCTTTTTAGCCTTGAGGGATGCTTTCTCAAATATTAGATTATACAGGCTGCTGTGTTTCGCTGTCAGTCTGGGCATGGAGTCAGATGTCCTTCAGATGTGATTGCCAGTTCTCTTGCTTCCCCCATCCTCTTTCCCCACTCTGTGCCTTTCGTCCAGCAGAGACACATGTCTGAAATTCTCTGGAAGTATTACCTGAATAGTAACTGATAGTATATTCTCTATTCTTTGCATTTATTTTAAGAGCTCTGTATTTCTATTTTTGGCTTTTAATTAGATGTATCTGTCTCTTCTGTGATATTTTTATCTCAACATTGTTAAAGACTTGCTTCTATTCAGAGCTATTTACAGTAACTCCTTAGGTCATACAAGGTATTACTGTAGAACACTAGTAAGGGAAAAAAAAACTGCAGTCTACCTTACAGTCCTGTGAAGTAGGTTCTGGGCTTCCAAACCATGCAGATATATCTGCACAAAAGTGTGGAAATCGGTTGAACTGCACTATAAGTTGGAAAAAAAAGTGCAACTCCTATGGATGGAATGGACTTTTCTGTATCGAATAACAGTAGTGAAGTATCTTTTTAATGTGCTCTCAGTCCTTTTTGACCTCATGTTTTCTCTAACAAAAATAGTATTTGCTGTTGATCTGCTTCTGGAGCCTCTGAGGGAGAAGAAACAGGTTCAAAAGCGAAGGAAGTTTTCTAAGACTTTTTAATGAAGAGATTTCTAACTAAAATGGGAAGTGGAGATAGAAGAAATAGCATTAAACTGAGATGCAGTTCAGTTGGTAGATCACACAGAACTATGAGCTGGTAATACTTTCATGTATGGCCTCAGGTATCTCTTGCACTAGTAATAGTTCCTTGAGATTCATCCTTCTCTACTGCTTACAAGATAGCATTAGCCAACCTCTTGCAATAGTTAGATCTGTTTACTGTGTCTTCTGCTCTGCTAGCCTGCTTCTGGACAGATATTTGAAGATGTCTGCTGACAAACTGTCTGAATGTTCGCCAGAGATTTGAAGTTTTGTTTGTAACCATCTCCAGTGATGCAGAATTGAAGCACAGGAAAAAACACATCTCTTGCAAGAAGCAAAAAGCGTTTCAGCATTGCAGCAGCAGAAACTGTTCAGTGCTAACTAGCGCTCTAGTTTCTTTAGCTTAAAATGCCTTAGAGCTTTCTGCTTCACATCTGTGTTCACTTTAATAACTTTGTAATTTGCTTTTTTTTACTAGATTGTGTCAGAAAGTTAAAATTAAATGGCTAACATCGCTCATTAGCTAGGATGTATGTATAATGATGATAATCGTCTTTGTGCCATTCCCTCTGTGTAGTGGCACAACAGTGAGGCACCAAGATACTAGCCACCAGGGCAGCAGTTGAATTTCCTAAAATGTTGTCTTCTAACTCTCACCCAGTATCTGCAAAAGAAGGTGGGAACACACTGAATACTAATCCAAAGGAAGCTTCAAAACCTGATGAAGATCTGAGAATGTTGATGTCAAAAAAAACTCTGGTTGCATTTCCTCAGCGAGTGATTGTTTCTTCCCTTGAGGAGGCAAGACTCAGTAAAATTGCAGAAGGAGGAGGCATAAGAAAAGAACTAGCTGAAGAAGAAACTTCGTCTTCATCCAGCTCAGATTCAGATTCTAGCTCAGATTCCGAAGAAGAAAACTTTGATGATGATGAGTCAGGAGTTTCCATTAAAACCAGAGTGGAGTTTCCTAGGCGAGATTCCATCTTTTCTGAGAAGATACCAATAAAGACACCACAACTACCAAGAGATGACTTGTCCCAGAAAGACCACAAAGAATACGTAGCTAAGAAGAAGACGAGCAAAATGGAACCTGGTGTGCCTACTATCAAGCAGGTTGCATTTTCTAAAGCATCAGTCAGTCATGAAACATTAAAATCCAAAGCAAGAGACCCGAACACAAAATCAACTCCAAAAGAAACAGATCAGCAGAAGCTACTCTTAGAACCACACTTGAATAAAAACCAAGTCTTGACAGGTGCCACTCTGAAATCTGATTATTTGGAGGAAAAGTCCCTGGGAGCCCAAATAGCAGCTACTCAGCTGAAAGCTCCATCAGTGACTCAGGAAGAGAAAAAGCAAAACCTGATATCTAGAAGGGAAGGAAAAAAAGTAAAGGAGACACAGAAATCAGAAGCGGTAGAGGTATCTTCTCCTAAACAGGAAGAGGAGATTTCTGAAAGCATGGCGTTGGTGATGGGTACAAAGGAAGAGACTGTTCAGGAAGCAGGAGTCCAAACTGGAGAAAGCAGCGCAATAGATGGTACACCTTTAATTTGTTTCATCTATGTTATAGATTCTTCTGGGTTAGGGTGCGTTTTTTAAAAATGGTTTCCAAGTCATTTCTGTGATTCTCTGGTCTTTATGTGGAAGCTAATGATGTAGCAGTGACTTTCTAGAAGCTAAATTCTTGTTCACTGCTAATTGTTGTAAGAGCTTTGTAGCACTCAGTTTCCAGTTGCATTGTGAAAGGAAGCTGTCTTCCTCTCACTGTACTTGCAGTTTCATAAACAGTTGTTACTGATAAAAATGAAAACAAAATTATGAACAGAATTGTAAGTTTTGTATGACAGAGCTCATTTTCTTCTTTTTTTGTCAGAAAGTTTTGGCAGCTTTCCTTCTCTCTTCTCCCTTTTTTCTCTCAAACTCTTACAATGCCTCAGATTTCAGCAGAATTCAAGAAATCATAGTGTAATACCAGAAACAGGTGTTGATTCTGAGATTGGTAGGTTTTAAGAAAGTCTTGTTGAAGTAACATAGAGTTGACCTCACAGCCTGACTCTTGTTGAGAAATAGAGAGCAGAAGGTGGGTTTTTTGTTTGTTTTTTTTTTCTTTGTTTGGTTGGTTGAGTTTTTTTGTTATTGTTTTTTGTTTGTTTTTAGGAAAATGCATCATGCCCTCCCTACCTATACTTTCATTTCCAGCTTAGCTTTCTTAGTTGCCACCAGTCTCGTTAACTTTCCTACTGATCTCATTCTGCATATTTAAATAGTAAATTCTTCTCTGTCGAGATCTTTTGTGACTTGCCATTCTTGATTTCAGACTTAGGCAGCACGCCATTCTTAAGACCGCCCTTTTGATTGCTTCTTCGAATTACAAAAAAAAGAAAAGAAAAAAACAGAAAAAAAAAGGAAAAACTTGCTCAAAACAGAAGCAGCATAATTATAAATTTGTAAGGATAGCATCTTTCCAATGATATCCTTGAAGAGGAGGCCCTACCCGGTCTTGGTGAACAGCAAGTTAAACGTGAGCCAACAGTGTGCCCTTATACCTAAGACCAACAGTATTCTAGGCTGCATTAGGATGTGTTGCAAGCAGGTAGAGGGTGATAATTCTTCTTGCTCAACACTGACGCAGCCACACCGGGAGTGTTGGATCTCCAGTTCTAGGCTCCTCAGTACATGAGGCAATGGAGAGATTCAAATATGAGTAGGAGGGGTATGACTTGGTACTGAAATGTGTTCATGATTCATAGTGAAGCTTACACCTCACGGATCTATTGAACAGCTTTCACTACTCTGACACTGTAAATTCAGAGTAAGATTAAGCCTATGTGACAAACTTTTCCTGTAGATCTGTGTAACAGCCATGTGTCAGATCTCTTGTCAATACAGCCACACCAGCAAAACCTTTGGGATAGACCTGGCTATTCTGAGAAAATCACTCTGCTATTGAGCACCTCTTGCTGTGTGGAGGTGGTGGGGCTGTGACAGCAGAAAATTTTCTGCTAGCTTTGTGCTGAGTCCCCACTAGAGGACACTGCTGCTGTGGCTGTGTGGGAAGCAGGGGTTAGTGCAGGTAAGTTAACACACCTTCACTGCTGGTGAAACATCTTTGGGTGTCAGGGAGTAGCAGAGTGAAACCTAAATACACTGTTCATCAGCACTGTTGCTGTCTTTATGGTATTCTCTCTTCTTTTTGAGACCTCCTTTGGAAACAGCTACTGCTTTTTCATGTTTATTGTTCACAGTTAATGATTCCTTTTGTACTCTATAATTCTGTCCTTTTCCTGTATTATTTCACTAATCTGCAAAGTCTGCAGCAAGTATACTGAAAAGATGTAATAGTTTTAGTAGTTTTTAATTTAATAGTTTTTCTTATTACAAACCTAGATGTTAATCTGATGTCATCCACTTGGTAGAACAGTCATGCCATGCAGTCAGCAAAAAACTGCTGACTTCAGCTGCTCAATAAGAAGCAAAATAGCATGGTAACTCAGAAGTATCCCTCTGATTCATTTCGGAAGGACATCCTGAGATATCCTTGCTCTTTAAGAGAGAAGGCATGGAAGAAGTCTGAAGTGCAAGGAGAATGAAGTCAGAGATAAATTTTTCCTTTGAGAAGTCAAGTACAGTGTATTTGGGCAGGGAAAGTGAGACTCCATCTGCTTTTCTTCCTGAGCATCTGTCTCTTAATTTGGAACAACTGCCTCTTGCAGGTTCAATGTACACTTCCCTACGCTTCCCTGTTCTTGGGGCTATTTGCAGAGAAGCCTATATCATCTGGCTTTTATATGTGTAGTGGTGTTTCCTGTGAGCTGTCTCAGTAGGAACTGAGCAGTAGGAATATAGGGATATTTCTTTTCATAGGTTCTGTGTTGTTTTGCTGAAACCATGGCTTACTACATGGCATTTGATAAGCAAGCCATGCTAAATATTATGTATACATGCTCTTAAACCAATAGCATTACATTGCAATAATTGTGTCATAATTAAAGGGAAATTCTGGTTCGAGTCCTTGTATTTTTATTGCAGGCTGTTGCATTATAAAAAGAAGCTTAATACGGTCTAACATAAACCACTACATGCAAATTTATACGAGGAAGCTTTTCACTAGATTATGCTTATGTCTTTCCTATTGCTATAACTCTGAGCATATGAGAATAAATTAATATTGGAAATAAAGCTTTATTTCTTGCAATTTCCTTGGTTGTAAAATCAGCCCGTACCAGGATCCTTTTATGTAAATAGTACTGCCTAAATTTGCATAATATTTTAAAAGTGAAAGAATTAATGTTGGTTTTAATGTGAAATAAAGAGTTCTGAGCAACACTATTAGATTGTTCTTTGAGGAAGAAGAGCTGATTACAAGTTTTGAAAGATTCTATCGCGATTGCTTTTTTTCTAAAGAAAGCAAGCATGTATCAAAACCTCATAGTATATTATTGTTAGTATAAGCACATTTGAAATTAAACTGTGACAATATCAATAATTCAATCACTTTCCCCATGGAAAAAAATTCAACCTATAAAGTAGTTCTAAGAGCTGTATCTCACGGTCTGATGTGGCGATATATCATTTGCACTGCTTCTTTGCCTCTTCTGGCTTGTTAAGAATGCCACCTACTGTTCTGGCTGAAGTGAGAACCAAGGCGAGCCAGGCAATATAGGCATATGTCTTCAAAATACAAATGAGCTGTTCTGCCCAATTCTCTCCCAGCATTAGGTGGTAGCTTGGATTAGAAAACCTGTGCTGTATTAGATGGCTTGTACAGATTCCTGTTCCTCTGCTGCATAGTAATATCAACCCCCTGCTATGTGCAGGGTTGCCAACCACCAGACCAGGCTGCCCAGAGCCACATCCAGCCTGGCCTTGAATGCCTCCAGGGATGGGGCATCCACAGCTTCCTTGGGCAACCTGTTCCAGTGTGTCACCACCCTCTTGATGAGGGATCTGAATGTTGCTCTCTCTCGTGGCATCCGTGTAGTTACCAGTTACTGTTTCTTTTCACAGAGGCTACAGCAGCTGCTCAGCCTGCTCCAGAAGAATTTGATAATTCTACCTACAAGAACCTCCAGCACCATGAATATAACACCTATACCTTCGTTGATTCTCTTGTGGGTCTTGCAAAATTCAGGCAGCCACAGCCATCTTCTGGAAGACCATCACCAAGGCACTGAAAGAATCACAATTAAATGCAGAAGCAGAATGATAAATTCTTCTATTTAGATGATACATTAGAGCTGTTATAAATCAATAAATGCATGATAAGTAATGCCTGAGCTTTTGAACAGTTTCTGGTTCTTGGAGTCCCTCAATTCTTGATTTTTATGATCAAGCTACAGGTCAATGAATCATCAGTGAATAAAAATAGGCTTTTTATCTCTCAGTGTATACACAGTGTGAAACTGTCCTGACTTTTCCATGTTACCAGAATTTTAATACTGATCATGTACTGTGTTGAAGGAAGTAATGGCTTCTGTGGATGTATCTGTTCAGTACATGCAGTAATTTTACGTGGTTTTAGCAGGTATTACTGGAGATGCTCAGGGCCAGGTTGGAAGGGGCCCTGGGCAGCCTGAGCTGGTGGGGGGCAGTCCAGCCCACAGCAGCGGGGCTGGAACTGGGTGGGCTTTAAGATCCTTTCTGACCCAAATGAGTCTGATCTCCATAATGCAGTGGGCTGTTCACCTTGCACACAAATGTTTTGTGACTTAGAGTTTACAGCTTACTCTGTTTTTGGATGTGAAATCATTGGCTGAAAGCAAGTCACATTTGCCTCTTGTGGCAACAATGCATGTTGTATGTTAGCAGATGAATGAATGTCAAGTTGTGTGTTATTGTAAAGGGAAAATGTAACTTACTCTTCTGCTGAGCATGCTAGCATCCGGGTTCTGCAGTAGTTAAAGCCATTTAAAGTACATGAAAACTTCAGTGAGCAGCTATTACTGAATTATACCAAATTGATTGAACTTTGAGAAATAACATATTTCTATGAGTTAGATTTGCATGCTATTTATATGTGACCAAAGCAGCATTAAGAAAAACCAGCTCCTATTATTATTTTTTTACTGACACTATGTTTCTGTTCCCACTTCTTTTTTTTTGTTCCACAATAAAAATTAACACGGTTGTGTCCAGCTCCTCTCTTGCTCTGCAGAAGATGTGAGGAATGAAGCACTTCTCAATCTGTATTATCAGCAGTTACAGTTGGTCTCAGTGATTCTGTATTTCCATCCTATTAGTAACAGTCTTCTACCCTCTGGGAAAACTGTCTTGATGACCACCAGCTGTTGTGGGTTTGGTTCCATTTTGGCTTCTTGTTCATTTCATTTTTCGGTGTTAATTGGTCTTTGTGTGGTTGTACTTGCAATAGCAGACAGGTTTTCTATCACCTGTCTGTATTCTTTCAAGCAGCAGAGTATGCAAGATCAAAGGGAACATGGAGTCAGCTTTAGTAGTCTATCTGGATACTGGGCGCAAACCCCTGGGTGCAATTACTGGAACAGCTATTTTGTACTCTGACTTGGCAAAAAAATGTGGTAAGAAGGATCAAGAGGCCTACATCAATCTGCTGTTTAGATTTTTTAAGTCAGAAACCTCTGGCGAGCAATTTTATTGTCCTGTAAAAACTAAAAAGCATATTGCTGACTGCAACTACGAAATTTTAAATCAGCAAATGCATAAATCCACACGCTTAGGAATAAAGAGCAGAAAGTCGCTCCGAGCCACTGATGGAACCACGTGCACTGTATTTGGGAAAGAAATTCGCTATTAACGTTAAAAAGATGAAAGAATAAGGAAATGGGTCTTCAGAATGAGCTCTCGGACACTTCCTTTATTAAGTGCCCACTGGAGGGTTACTGTAAAGCTGCTGTGCTTTGTTGTTAGCTGAAACTCAGCGTAGTGGGTAGTTTAGTCTGTGCTGGTGCGTAAATGTGCTCCCAGTTGCTTATTTTATGACGACTGGAGGAGGCTGCAAGCTGCCGGAATCTAAACAGTAAAAGTAAAAATTAAATGATGCCCATTAATATGCTTATGTGTTTACTAAGCCTGCTCACGGTGGCTGTGATTGTTAGCTGTTTAGAATCAGAATTACTCACTTAATGCACTTTTTATTTCTAAGGAGGGTTGGTGTTACAAACATTGAGTTAATCAGCTAGGGAAGAGTGGGCTGAAACTGAAGTGTCTTGTCTTCACTCAATTCAAAAGTTCTTCCGAAGTGGATTTGCAGCAATATTTTAATCTCTATTGATGCGAGGCCTTTTGCTACCCCTTTTCAGTGATTACAGAAAAAAATAATGTCAAATGCCCTTTGTGCAATCTTATTTGAGTGCCTTGTGGGGTTATCTTTTTGCACCTCTAAAGTCAAGCTTGGAAGTCAAGCAACTTCATAATTTTAGTACGTTTGGTATATGTGTGGCATACACTCTTTTCAATGAATCAGTCTGAGAAGGAAAATAATGTAAGGAAGGGAAGAACACAGAGTTTTTCCCACTGTTGTATCCCAGACTTCAAAGAAAAAGGCTTCATTTGTTGGTTTTTGACTATTATCTGATGTTATTGTGTTTGAGTCATATGCTAACATTTAAATTTCAAGCAGGATGTGATACAATATGCTCATATTCTGTGATGTTATGATGATGAATAACTGCCTTGTTCTGCTAGGCACTTGTCAGATACAGTCAGGAAACTTGTTTTAAAGAATGGAGAGTCTGGGATACTAACATAATTCCTGGAAACTCTCAAACGTGAAAGAAAGAAAGAAAGTCACAGCATGGGTTTTGTGAAAATCAGTTCTGTAGATCCAGCATAGAATTCAGAAGTGGGATTTCCAATGGAGATAGTGTGTCATTGTGGAAGTACGTGAAAATATGGAAATGAAAGTGGGATTCACTGATTTCTCATTAAAGAAGGTGAAACTCCTGCTTCCTTTATTGAAGGGAGCAGTTTTCAAACAAGTCCTTGTAAGCTTTTCTCATGCAGTAAATAGAGTTACCCACCAATAAAATTGCTTTCAATGATTCCCTTGCATGTAGATCTTTGAGAATGAAATTATGAACCCAGAAGTTTATGGATAGTGGTCAAAAACTCAGACTCTAAGGTCTAAAAGTAGTGATGAAAGCAGAGATTGTGCTGATTAGTTGAGGTATTGCAAGGTCAAGATTCTTTTGGTCCTTGTGGTGCCTCCTTTGGCAACCAGTCATGATAACCAAGCCAATCCTCAATGCCATTTTGAAGATTTATTTTAAATCTGAGACATGGGGCTTTTAACTGGAAATCTTCCAAAGTATGTCCTTAGGTTTCAACAATCAAAACACATTCAGTGCATCTTGCTCTGCTTGCCTGTAAGTTCATAAGCCATAAAAGATCTCTCTATAGTATTTTCTCTATTGTCTAAGCTACTTGTACAATTATATTGTCTACTCTTATCTGAGGATGGTATATAGTCCTTCTTTTTCCTACTCAAGGTAATGGGAACACAAGAATACTGCCAATATTGTTCGAGTCTGCTGAAGATCTGTAGCAGAGCAGGACTTCTCGTCTTTATGCTGATCAGAATCCCATAGCTCACAAATGGGCTCAGGTGAGACTTCGTGACTTTGAAGTATTCTGGGAGGAAGAATAGGGGAAGCTTGTGAAAGCAGCTATCTGTTCCAAACAACTTTAATTCCTGAGTTGGCCCAATTAATGACTACTCCTATTCCGTGAGGGAGGAAAGTAGAAAGCATGCTGACAGTATCCTGAAGGATTGCAACATCAGAATATGGAAATTATGGTTGGAAGCAACATTCTGAGACTAAGAGTCCTCTGCTCTGCAGCAGGTGCAAGTAAATCAGGTTGTCCCGGGCCTTGTATGGTTAAGTTTTGAGTATCCCCAAGCATGGAGATCCACAGTTTTGACTGTTCCCAGTGACCTTTTTGTCCTTCGTAAACCTGGGCATAGGTCCTAGGAGGATTATTTTTACACTGTTACAAGGAACCGAGCTGAGGATGGATAAGTTGTAGTTTCCCAAGTGTTCTTTCTTGTCTTCATTAAGCAGGCTTGACGTCAGCCTTTTCCTCAGATATCAGGAGCTTCACACAGTCCCCATGACTTCCCTAAGGTGAAAGAAATTGGCCTTACAATGGTCCACACCCTTGAGTATCATGTACAAATTTATCTTAGTGCTTGCATGGTATCCTTAGTGTTCATCTCAGTATGATACTGTTCCCAATACATTCTGTATGACATCTCTGAGCTCCCTTAGAATTGTAGAATCATTAAGGTTGGAAAAAAACCACCGAGATCACCAAGTCCTTACTGTTGTTATGTTTTGGTTTGGTTTTTTTGCATGCAAACATTTAATTACATTTGGAAATTCACACTCACCTCTGAAAGTTTTGCAGTATATGGTACATTTGGGATAGAAAACAATGTGTTTACACATAGTTAGGGACAGACATAGCTTTAAATGTCTGTTCATAATAATGAAGTATCCCACAAACTTTGGGTCAGTATAAGGGGTCAGTAGATCAGATCCCAATGTTTATTTTGGGTTTGCCTGCGCTCTTAGCAATTTTTTTAAACGTGTTTCAGTGAATCTGAAGCCTCGAAGAATGCAGCCTATAGGCTACGTGTAAATTCCTAATGCTCGCAGAACTCATGCCAGGTATCTTAGTGACAAGTAGTGCCTAAAATTCATAGCAGCAGCCTCTCTCTTTTTTTTTCTTTTTCTTTTCTTTTTTTTTTCCAGTCTGACATTCATTTCAAATGGCAGTATCCCTTTCCAAATCTGAGTGTTCTGTTAAGTCTAGATAGTTCCTGAAGCAGTTAATATCCAGTAATTTTTAAATGGGCTAATTAAGATTATTTATGCTTTCTGGTTTAGTTGGTTGGGTTTTGTTGTGTTTTCTGTTTTTTTCCTTGTCTCTCCCCATCATTATGAGGTGATTTTGTATTATGTTTTGCTGTTTGCATGGAGGAGATGGATATACTTTGTTTGTAAAATCAATGATAGTGACTGCCCAGCACTGGAGAGGGAATGTGCAAAGCACAGCACACCTCATACTGGGTAAATGCCAAGGGCCTGCATCAAAGAAGAGAGCAATAGTTACTTTTCCCTGGAGGCTTGGAAAGGGTCTTCAGAGAGCCACTTCTTGAAGCTTTCATTTCTCATTTTCATGCACTCTTTTGTCCTAAAAACATCTCCAATGTTTACTTTACTTTAATATCAGACTAAACCATTCTAATCTGTTGGTGCTTCCCAAAGTCTCCTGGCGTATCCTTAAAAGTGACATATATTCTGTTCTGTTAGGATGGAAAGAAATGTAAGGAGAGCAGGAAAGAAATTCAGGATATGGAAAAGAAAAGGCTAATGTAGGAACTGAGGGCATGGATGGTCCCTATGACTCAGGTGTTGGACTGGTTCTGGATTCATTTGTGAGGCCCCTGGCTGCCTGCATAGCCTTTGGCAAGTTGCATCATTTCTTGGGTTCTCAGCCTTATTTTACAGGTGTGGAGTTAGTGGTCCCAGCTTTCTCTTTGTACCTCACATCTATTTACAGAGCAACCCAGACTGAAAACTAGTGAAAAATAAAGACTTTTTTTTTTTTTTTTCCATATTCTATGTTGAGTGAACTAATTCAGGTCCTCCCAGGAGATGTTATAATTATTAACCCTACAACAAGAGTACATTTCAGATAGCCTGCACAGAAATTCCAGCAAATTTGAAATTGCATTCAGGCAATGGCAGGGCAGTTTAGATTAAAAAAAAAAAAAAAAAGAAGGGGGCTTTACAACTGTTCCAAATACAACTTCCTTATAGTGGAAGACTGTTAACAGACAGGAAAAATTGGGGAGGTATCCAAAACCAGCAATCCACCCTGGTGAGAAATCCAGCTGCTGGGAAGTGGAATGGTGCTGGAATTCATACCGGGTTGTTGTCTCTGGACACCAGTCAATGGCCTCCATCTTCTGTATCACCCTCCCATTAGCAATAAGGATTCGGTAGTTTTAAACTCTTTCTCTTAGTGGCTTGGGAAGCAGAAGGAACTTTTTCTCCCAAATCCTGAAGAACCTTTCCAAAGCTGTTATCCTGGAGGAACACCGCTGCTCTACTCTGCTGCTGAAGATGCTGTGGGGCAGAAGTAAATTCACAAGCTGTCTGCTTACTGCTGGGCCCTCTGCATTCTCATATCCTCCTTCCTCTGTGAGTAACACCAAGATTTACCTTGAGGATCAACTGGTGCTGGGGAAGAAACCTGTTTGAGAACCTTAAGAGAGACACCCCATCCTGTCTGCAAGTTTGAGGTGACTGCAAGAAAAAAAAAAGACAACTGCAGAAAAAAAATTGGGAGTTCCTTTCCTTGATTTAGTTGTTTAGGTTTTGTTGGTGGTGGTGGTGTTGTTTTTGAGATTTTCCACATAGCCTCAAGGAATGGGGCAGCTATTTTTCTGGATGTTAAGATTTCAGGTAACAACAGCACGGCTCCAGCTGCTCAGGCCTCAGGCTTTCTGCTATTTACCAGTTCACGCGTGCTAACGTTCAGAGACCTGGCACTGCTTCAAGCAACTGAGCGTGAGTGCTGGGCTTCCTCTTGCCCTTTGACTCTGCGGCGGCCGTGCTGCTGGCCCTACTGTTCCACTGCTCTCTGCCACGGTGCAGGACTAGCCCCAGAAGCGCTGAGGAGACAGCTGGCTCAGAAAGGCATCCTTGCATCACGTCACACTTGGTAAGTGATCGTTGCTGTCAGAAGGAGAAGGGTTTTCCCTTTTTTTTTATAACTGGGATAGAGGTGTTGTGCAAGCTGACCACAGGGATCCTGCTGTATCAGCAGGCAAAGCTTCCCACTCCTCATTGGCGAGGTGATTTTTGTGTCCTGAAATGCAGCTCACACTATAAACCTTAAAAAAGATCTCTGCTGGATGCCTTTTGAAACCCCTTTAAATGAATTGTTTGCAACCTTGTTAGGTTATTTTTTTTTCTTTCATTTTTCATGTTTATATTGTTCAGATGTAAATATTAAAACCAGCACAAGCAATAAAGATGAGTTGCCAATAAAATAGTTTGGCCTCTGACTGTGAGGAGGAAGCAGACTGATTCAAGAAAATATTTTCTAAAAGTCACTTTTCTAATCACGAGACAACTCTAATAACTGTTTCTTATTTAAATTCGGTACTATTTTCTGTCTTACACATTGAACTTAGAGTGGAAGCACAAGTTAATCAGCACTGTGCTTCCTCAGTGATACTGGTATTATGAAGGGTACCAACCTGGTTGAGTAAAAGAGAATGGAAAGCATCAGGGAGGTATTTCTGAGGCTCCAAAAAGGGTTTGTGAGCAATAGATGATGAACTAACATGAAATAGTACTTATAAGTATATGGGATGCTGGTAAAATTCTGGCTCCAGATGAATCAAAGGAAAAATCTGGATAGACTTCTGTAATGCCAGACTTTTGCCTTGTCTCTTTAAAACTCTTATGGTGAAACTCATAGGGAGGTATGTCTTGCCCAGTTTGCATTTTGTAAAAGTATACACACGTCAAAGACTCACTGGTAGGGGATCACGTATGGGATTCTATCCTTGAAGTCGCTAAGCTGGTGAGTGTATTTTGCACCTATTTATGTTGAGCGTGTTCAGCAACTTGCATGAGGAATGCCATATCCTGAAGGGCTGACTTCATAATTTGCAGCTGTGTATATTTCCTTCATGCAACCACACTAGTGTTTCTTTATTATCACTGTTATTTTAAAGGTTTCAAAAGCCTTCACGACTTCTGCTTCTCTTTCCTTAAGTCCCGCTACCCCATGTTCCACATTCTGACTTGTTAGATTTCAAGTCTTGGCTATGGTGTTGAGGCTCAGGTTGCCAGCTGGGGACATCTGGATAGGTTTGAGATCTGTGCATATCGAACTCAGATCTCTTAGCTATACATTTTGAGTCTACATTTTCATTCCTCCTCTCTATCTCTGTATCATCTGTACTTGCACAAATACATACAGTCTCATTATAAAAATGCTTTCCTTGTGCACAGTATGTTTTATTTTTATAGCTTTACATTCTCTTTCTCTTTCTTTCTTTCTTTCTTTCTTTCTTTCTTTCTTTCTTTCTTTCTTTCTTTCTTTCTTTCTTTCTTTCTTTCTTTCTTTCTTTCTATCATCCCATCTTGTGTTTAAATAGGTAGAGTAAGTTAAGTAATGTGTACGCTGGGACTACTCCACCATGGAATGGAGCTTTAAGTATCTCTGTTAACACTTGCTGTAGCCAAAGAAGTTTACAGCATGCAGAGGGAAAAGGTTATTGTTAGTGTAACTGAATAAGTATTAGGGTTAATATATAATGTATAGGTCTATGTAATGGATAGTTTTTATTCATCATAAAATGTTCAAATGACTTGCAGATGTATGACTGCTGCAGCTGTTGCAGACCTTGTAATGGCATTAGGCTCTGACTCAGAGAGCAGCCGTTTGCCAAGAGGTTCTGGCAGCAGCTGCAGTTGTGATATTCCCATTGAAAAAAGTATTGTCAGCAGTGGAGATGGTGATACAAAACTGAACTGGGGTACGAGGAAAGGGTGAGCTTCGGTCGAGGTGCAACAGGAAAGTGAGGAATCTGAAAGTCTTGTTTCTATGTGTTTAATTACATCAGTAGTGTCCCAACACTACATTGGCTACTAGGGGAGCAGCTGGAATTTATAGTCACTACAGGTTGTGGCCACATGCAGCTTATGTTACAGTAATTGGAGGGGAAGCAGCAAACCTTTGATAATGAAAAATGTTGTTCCTGAAGAATATTTTAAGAAGAAGAAAAGAGTTATGATTCCTACAAGCAGGTAGAATTGAATCTCACTGTACAAACGCAGGCTGGTGCACAAACTTGACAGGACAAAAGCTGAGCTGCTTCCTGCTTTTGGAGACTGTATGTCAGGAAGCACGCTTACTTAGCAGGCAGAGGAATGCCATCGTCCTGTGGATGAATACAGTACTGCAAAGTAGTACTGAGAAAAAAAAAGAAAAAAAACCCTGCATGTTTTGTGTTTGTTTTTATAGGTCTGATTGGAATAAAGAAAATAAGAAAGATTGACATCTGAAATAGGCACACATTTTATATGTGGGATGTCATACTGAAATAAACATGCTGGTTTGATCCAACTTCTTGAGTACTGCACAACTGGAAAAGCAGAAGCATGCTCACTTTTAGAAGGCAGTGCAGAACAAAAGCAGAGCTTTCAAGGTGCAGTGATAACACTCCTAAAGTAGGATTGAGAGAAGCAAGCCCTAGTTAAAGCTGAACTGTGATTCTCTGAAATTACGAGCCACCTATCCATGCATGCTGTATTTCATCGCTTCATTTTCTGATGATTTAAACTACTGATAGTGTGTACTGTGTAAATATGGAATGGACTCTTGCTTTCCAGCAACAGGTACAATCTCATAAACAGTATTTCTGGCAATATCTGTAATGCCTCTGCTGGTTCCAAGTGTGTTCTTTCTGAGACTGTTCAATGTCACATCTTTGAAAAATATGCAGAATATTACAAAAGTGATGAAGTGAACTTCACTTACTACATTAAAAAATAATAATTATGCAACCTTTATGCCTTACATTAGTAGCACGGAATGAATTGCTAATAGCTTGATGCTCCCTGGATAAGACAGAAAAATCCAGGCAGCATGACTGCGTAGGCTGTTGGTTGGTGTAAGGAGCTGAGAGCTAGCTCTCCCCTCTTCCCTTGTCAGGGTGCTGCTTTCTGGGCCAGTGTAATTCATCAAATCATTCAGCGACCTTTTCCTCTGGTCTGCTGGAGAACTTTACTGGGATCTGGTCAGTGGGAAGCCATGTGCAGCAGCAGTGGGCTGCCAAAAACTTCACGCTGCCTTAGGGGTCTGTTACAATGAACCTCAGATCCTTCCTAAGTGAATGATGTGAATTACAGAATCATAGGGGTTGGAAGGGACGTCTGAAGATCATCTAGCCCAACCTCCTGCTAAAGCAGGTTCCCTACAGTAGGTTGCAAAACCTTCCAGTGTATGCAGGGTGGGATTTAGCTTGGGCATAGGATGGGAGAACAGTCAGGGCAAATTTTATTTCTGGTTCCGTGCCAGATCAGATCTGCTTAAATAATCCTACAGAGCACTGCTCCATAATCATCTGCACTGGTCAGTAAATATTGTGTGCAATGAGGAAGAATTTCAGTAACAGATGAGTGGAGCTCCTGGCCCTATAGCCATGTTATGGAGCATAAAGTCTGCAGATCTGTGGGATTTCATGCCCCCCTTCTGTGGACTACAGTTTGGAGGACTCTTGCTGTGAATCTGTACCTACTCTGGGGAATAAGCTGAAAAGTCACTGCTCTGCAGCCTCTATTCGCTTCTCTGTGGATCCCAGAAGTGGGTCAGTGTCCTCAGGCACTGCGGAGCTGTGGCAGCAGGCCTCTCAGTACATGCCCCTATAGCAGAAAGCAGCCCTGTACTGTAAGCATCCAGCTCAGATCTGAATGGGCCAGTACTTCTCAGAGAACAGACCTTGGCAGGGATATAGGCACAGATCCCAGAAGCGGTACTGCCTGGTGTGCACAGTGCTCGGTCTCCAGCTGACTTGCCTCACCACTCAGCCTACCAGCTGGCCTGGACACAGCATGGGGCTGGTATCACTTCTGCTGCTTCCAGAGCCACAGCTATTTCATGCAGAGCTGGTGTAGGGATCTCTGAGGCTTATTGCTCCACAAGCTGTTGATACATCCTTTGTTTTCTGGAATGTCTTCTCGCTAAGAAATCTTGGAAAAAATGTCCAGAGTTTCCTCCTCTTTCTTGTGAAGAAGGACAGGCTTAGGAGCCTAACTCCTGGCTGGCAAAAGGAACTGCAGTCATAGAACCATTAAGGTTGGGAAAGACCACTAAGATCCCCTAGTCCAACCATAGCCCACCCCCACCATGCCCACTACCCATGGCCTTCAGGGCCACATCCACACGGCTCTTGAACACCTTTGGGGATTGTGATACCACCACCTCCCTGGGCAGCCTCCACCACTGCCTCACTGCTTTTTCTGAGAAGAAATATTTCCTAACATCCAACCTGAATCTGCCCTGGCACAATTTAAGGCCATTACCTCTCTTCCTATCACTGTTACCTGGGAGAAGAGGCCAGCCCCCACCTTGCCACAACCTCCTTTCAGGTGTCTGTAGAAATCAATGAGGGTTCCCCTGAGCCTCCTCTCTCTAGACTGAACAACCCTAGTTCCCTTCCAGACTCATCACAGTTCCACTGCCGTTCTCTAGACACGCTCCAGGGCCTCAATGTCTTTCCTGTAGTGAGGGGCCCAAAACTGAACACAGCACTCGAGGTGCGGCCTCACCAGTGCCAAATACAGAGGGATGATAACCTCTCTAGTCCTGCTGGCAACACTTTCTGTAAGAGCTAAGATGGCATAGGCCTTCTTGTGGGTTCAAAAAAGGGAACTAAGCCATTAGTGGTAGAGAAGTCTGTCTTTGTACATTAAATATGATAGTCCGATTGCAATTTGTGGTTCAGAAAGGTGCTAAGCTACCAATCCCCAGGAACAGTTAAGAGATACAAGAGGAAGGCTGAGCTAATTGTCTCTCACCAAGCATTCCATAGCTGGACTCAGTGCGGAGAAAGAGCCAGACATTAGTGCAAGTGTTTGCTGACCCAAGCATCCGCATGGACCAGATATGGGACTGCTCCAAAGAGGCCTCATATGGCAGGAGGAGCGTGTGTCCCACCTGGACAGCTCTGCAGCCTGCTGTAAGTACCATGATGTGGTCTAGCAGAGGCAGGCCTGCCTGCTTTCAGCCAAAGGGCAGGTGTGTGCAGTAGCTTCCAAAAATCCAATTGTGGCAGAGCAGGGAAGGGGAATGTTTGTGGAACACTTCTGCCCTTGGTGTTTCCTATTTGCTTTTCAGTCTGTGCAGACATTTGTGTAAAGCTTAGCTTTTCTTCTGCTTTATGCTAGAAGCTCAGGTATCTGGCTAGACAGTGGCATTAGGCAGAAAGACACATAATCCTCACTGAAGGCCAACCAATCCTCTCAAATGAATGGCCTTCTGCTTCTTCAGATATTCTGTCTTTATTTTTTTTCTCTTGTATTTGCTAAGCAATTGATTTCTTTCCTCTTCCACTTGCAAAACTGTCAGGAGCAGGCTGGCTGGCCGGCCATTCCCATTCCCCACTGCTAACACCTTTTGGTTCTCCTAGGCTCCAGAATGCAGAAACCCATAAAAACAGCTGGAAGTAAATGAGTAATGGAGAGGAAAGACAGGTCTCTATGGACTGAAGAAAGTGGTCTGTAGACCACTGTTTGAAAACCTCTCATTAATGCTTCCTGGTTATTTTTTCTGCATCTCACTTTGCTGAATCCAAATCCTGCTCAAGCCAGTGGGAATTGTTCCACTGACTTCTGTCAGAGTTGGATCTAGCCCCCGGTCTGGAAGGTAAAACTAGTCTCACTGGTTTTCTTTTATTTCAGTTGATTTTCACTCTGCTTCTCAACTCCCAGAGTAATGTGAATGCATTCACTGCCCTCCATGATGGGATTCATACCAAATGTTCTCTTTTCACATTTTTCTTAAACATTCACATAGTTCCACCCCAGTACTCGAATTTTGCTTTTCTGTTCTTTTTTTTTGTCCCCCTACCCCCAGAACCCTTCCACAGTGACATAAATGAAAGAAAGTCTTTTTAAGTGTAACACATTTTGGAAGAAACTTTGCAGTCCAGCGATGAGATGCTGTCAACTTTTGGCATCATTAAAAGCAGTCACTTTGCCCTCAGAAGGTAATCTGTTCATAGCATCTGAAGTGGAAAAAAGATATGTTGCATTGTGAAAGATGTTTGTTCCATCACCATGGAACCCCTGGTGCAATTCCCAGGGCAAAGCATTGCTTGAGGGGTGGCAATAGTGTTTTTCTACATCGCGGTTCATTCTTCAGCTTTTAAGCATACACTGTACTAAGCTCTTTTTCTTAAAATAGCATTTTGTTCAAATTAACATCCCTGATAGCGGAAAGTGAGCGGAGTAGAGCATGGCACTACAGAACATACAGAAGGGAGCATTATCTTAGAGAGCTTTGGGGTTTTATCCTCCAGCTTGCCTAAAATTCTTTCCAAGCAACGTGTTAGATATTGGTAATGCAGTGACTCAACCATATAAACAGATGGAGTGAGTAGTATGCAGCCAGTGATTCAGTTAATGTACAGATCTGGAAATTCAGATTAGATTTAAGAAGAGGAAAAATGTTGAATAACATATAAATAAGATACAGGATTTATCACTTATCCCTTTTTAAAGGAAGCAGGAGGGAAACATTGCACAATAGCTCCTAAAAGGACGGCATCACGATCCTGACACAGAAACTCCTTGGAGTAGTGCTGCACTGCAGTGCCAGCTCTTGGTCTGAGCCCAAACCCTGCTGTGGGACGTGAGCTCTTCATTTCTCCAGAGGGAGTGTTCCCAGCTGAGTTACACAGATTTGCAAAGCTTGACGTTTATTTAGACTGAGTTAACTCATTAATTTCAGCTTTAAAATCTTAAAAACCATACCCACCATAAAATAAGTTGCACATTTTTCCCAGGCTCCTCCTATGCCACGTAAAGTTGTGGCTGCAGATGGGAATGTGCTGTGCATGCAAACAGGGCACACAAAGTTTGCTTTTTGGAATGCTCTCCAAACAGCCAGAGGACATCTAAGTAGCTGACATGTCTTATTACACACTTTCTCCCTAAGGGTGTTGAAAGAAGAAACCAGTTTGCTGTAGAGACCTCCTATTGTTAAGAGATTATCACCTAAAAACTCACCTGACTTTTATGGAAATCTGGCCAAAACCCTGCTCTGCTTAGATTATTCCAACTTTATTGCTGCAACTGTGGTCTTTATTCAGTAAGTTATGAGTGCAGATTGCTGTTACCTACACAGGAGCCCATCCCTTCACCTCTATGTGAATGTTTCTCTTGAAAGCTTAAAAAAAAAAAGAGTTGTGAAGGGCACAATCAGGAGCAATGCTATGTATCTAAAAAGAGAAACCTCCTTTTTCTGAAGAAGGTTAATGTATATAAATATTGTTTTGTGTGCACAGTTGTAATAATTAGGACTTGGAAACGAGTAAAGGATGCCACAGTAATCTTAACCTGCCAAGCAGCTGTATGTGGGATCCAGTTTTGCCCTCTGATACATTTATGCATTCCCGCTATCATAAATTGCAACTGAAGGGATGTTTCAGAGAAGAGATTTGGAGAGTGCTTTTCTCATTCAGTGAGACAGGATGTTAACAGCTTAGTGTCTGCAAATATTTGGTCTGA
Organism: Perdix hodgsoniae; assembly: GCA_035772895.1. Taxonomy (NCBI): domain Eukaryota; kingdom Metazoa; phylum Chordata; class Aves; order Galliformes; family Phasianidae; genus Perdix; species Perdix hodgsoniae. The sequence continues at coordinate 2,657,781 of JAPSGF010000036.1, read as the reverse complement.
GAGTGGGGATCTGGTACTGTTCTCAATAACCAAGTAAGGCTACAGCCATACAAACTTATCCGTACTTGCTTTAAGTAATGAGCTGTATGTAGGGACCGTATTTAATATGTCCAATAAGAAGAAAGGAACAGCAGTTCGAGAAGCTGAGCATTCTTTTACTTGCGTTTTCCACCCCGAATAATATTCAACCTAATTTTTATGTACCTGTAATTTGTAATTACAAAGGATTTAAATGGCATTTTGTTCAACCTTACATGTAGATTTTGCATTTTTAGATTAAAAAAGGTAGTAATGTCAACATTGCACTTATCTGAGTACACCTGTACCAGTGGAATTTCACAGCATCAGTTGTGCTAAATGCATAGTATGGAGAATTTCATCCTGACAGCTGCCTTCAGTCTTGTGTATTGGGTCTTTGGAAAACTGAGGAGAGACAACACAGTATGTTTGGATGACTAGAAATAAAGAAAGAAAAGGCTCCTATCCTTTCCTCTGATTAATTTTCTCTTTTGTTTGTTTTTTTGTTCACCTTTGAATTACTCTTCTCAGTTACTTCTTCATTCCTTAACCTTGTTCCCGTCCTCCCAGTTCCTCCTGTTTTCCAAATGTTGCCTTGTCATTCATAGTGCCTTTCTTAAATCTTCACCTTCTGGTATCACTTCAGCTGACATGTTTTTTAAAAACAAGCTTAGCTTATGAGCCTTCAGGAGCTGCACCAGAGAGACCTGAAAGCAAAATGGAAAACAGGGACCTCTTCACAGCAGCTCTGAACAGGGAACTTATAGATGGTCAGTGGGGAAGCATGAGTTAGATCAAGAGTTATTTTTAGCTTAATGAAGTTCATATGGCCATGTCATGCCCCATCCCTGGAGGCATTCCAGGCCAGGCTAGATGTGGCTCTGGGCAGCCTGGTCTAGCGGTTGGTGACCATGCACAAAGCAGGGGGTTGAAACTAGGTGATCCTAGGTGGTCCTTTTCAACCCATGCCATTCTATGGTTCTGTGATAAAGCTAGCTGACCATAAAGCACACACATGTAGGCAGTGAGGCTGGTGCTTGAGAAATGTCATGATTTTGGGATTGAGGGAGTTAGAATGTATATTTGTACTGCAGAAAACATCAGTGACTGAGGGGGATACAACACAGAATAAACTTAATCACAAAGGAGACCATGAGATGGGATTGCTGGGGCACTGAGCAATCGATCTAGTGGCTGGTAACCCTGTCCACTGCCGGCGGTTGGAACTGGATGGTCTTTATAGTCCCTTCCGACACAAGCCATCCTATGATTCTGTGATTGCTGGGGAGAGGGGAAGATGGCAGATGAGGAATTCCTACACCTGCAGGGTGAGATCTGGGGAAGAGAAAGCAGCAGTGGAAATAGAAGGGCAAACAGAAATAGAAGAAGGAGGAAGGGAAATTCAAGTTGTGTAAGGAACCCAACAAGGCTTTGAAGACAGCTCGGAGAAGGAATTAGAAAGTAAATTAGTTTGAATGGAATCTGTTCTTTCTCAGCAGAAGTCAGTGAACTCCTGTCCACAGCAGCGCAGGCAAGGTGGATGGAGAACAAAGGGTTTGCGGGGTGAATCAATTGTGAGGAAAGGCAGGTCTGGACATGGGCATTGGTTAATTTGAAGCACCGTGCGGTGAATGTGTCACCAATAAATGTGTCAGGGATGATGAGAGAAGAAAGTTGTGGTAGAAAAAGTCAGCTAGGCCACAGGAATTCTATTAGAGACATGGCATGGCACAAGGGCAGAAATGGAGAATGAGAAAAGAAACTGAGAGTTGGATATTTTTTTTTAATCCTTTATATTTAAGTCATTCCCATGAATGCCGAGACCCAATTCACACACATGAGAACTCTGGAGGAGCACAGCTCATTTCCTACCTTCCCCAATGGATGCACAAGTTCCCTCTGTGCACACTAGCCTGACAATCATGTGGATCAGGCTGTGCTGGGAGAAGCAGCTGGAAAAGACATGGCTGCAGGGCTGTGGGCAGCCTGGCAGAGGGTGATGCGGCCCCTTTGCCAGCAGACAAACAGCAGCAGTGTGTGAAGCAGGGAGAATGCTGAGGGGTCCACAGTGATGTTCAGCAGGGCAGGGTTTGGGCACAGCATTTGTTGTGGACTGAAGGCAGGCTGGGCTCACAGGGATATTTCAGCAGCCATTCCTATCGCCAGCCTATTAGCAGTCTTCCTTCAGTGGCCTGGCACAGGTAGGCATTACATAGTGTAAGATGGATCAGTGTGCCTGAAGGCCACAGGCACTGCAAATGTAAGCTGATGGGATACTGTAGGTATGGGAACATTTCCAGATGCTCTTCTTTGGTGAAGAGTAGTAGCATAGGCTGGGCCCGTTCTGGGCTGAACACTCTGAAGGAGCTTTGCTGCCTACGGCTCAGCATCAGGGGGAGACCCTTGGAAACGTGCATCCTCAGAGAGAGGCTGCTGAGAGGCTTTCTGTGGTGTCGCAAGGGTCTGGAGGGGGGGATGAACCCACCGAAGAGTCACAGAATCATAGAATATCCCAAGTTGGAACAGACCCACAAGGATTATCAAGTCCAATTGGTGCGTGCGAATGCCAAAGGGTGTGAGCTCAATTCCTCTGCTGTAGCAGTGAGCCAAACTCCTTAAACATCCCTAAAGCAGAGCCACTGTGATACGAAGTACAGTTTCAAGAGACACCCGTTTTCTCCGGCTCTCCCGTCCTTACACCACTTCCTCAGGGAGGGACACGGCGCACACCTGGCTCCAGCAGAGGAGGCTGCGGAGCCCCATCCCCGCCGTTTGGTATCTCCCTCCCGGTCGGCCTCGCCTTTTCCCCGCCCTCTCATTGCATATTCATGAGCAAGGCCCAGGGCGCGCCGGCGTAGGGCGGTGGCACGCGGCCGCCCCGCCCCCTTCCCCGTCGTCCGCCGCGGTGGGCGTGCTCCGCCCCGCCCCGGGCCCCGCCCCCTTTGGTGCATATTGATGAGGCGTGATGCGCGGCGTGCTGTCGTGTCGGGCGGCGCGGGCGCCGATTGGCCGAGCGTGGGTGTGCGCGGTGACGCGCGTCGCGGCGGTGCGGGTCCCGATTGCTGCAGCCGCTTGTCAGTGTGACGAAGATTGGCACCCAGGTAAGCGCTGTCACTCAAACCCGCTCCCAGCCAGCCAGCCCGCCAGCCATCCATCACGGCGCACCCGCCGCCGCCGCCCGCCGGGCTCAGCCACTCCGCCGCCGCGCCGCGGGGCGGGGGGGGATCGGGGGGGACAGCGGGCCCGGCAGACGGCACGGCGGGGAGGGGGCGCCCGCATCGCCGCTCGCCCCGAGGGTGGTCAGGGGCGGCGGCGGCGGGCAGGCGCGGGCGGGAGGGAAGGAGGGAGGGAGGGGGAGCGAGGAAGTTTCTGGAAACGCCGCCGCTGCCGCTACGGCCGTTGTGTGGCTGCGGCGGGCGCGCGCCGGCGGGGGCGCGCGAGGGCCGGGCGCGCGCAGGGAGGGAAGAGGCGGGGGCGGGGGGGCGCGCGGCGGGGGGAGGGGGAGGAGGGAAGGGGGAGGCGGCGGCGGCGACGGCGGGGTCCTTAAAGGGGCAGCGCCGCGCGGGCGCGTAGGGAGAAGCGGCAATGGCAGTGGTGCGCAGCGCCGGCCCCGGCCGTGGGGCGCCCTCCGCCTTCTGTGAGCGACGGCGGGAGCGGTGCGGAGCCCTCGCGGCGTCCGTCCGTCGGGCCCTCGACAGCCGGGCCCCGCGGGGTCTCCGTGGTGCCTTTGTGGAGCTTCTGGCCTCCTCTTGTGTTTCTTTGGTGTCTGACGCGTGCGTGGGGGGTGCGGGACGGCAGTCAGGTGCCGGAGCTGCACCGGTGAGCCGGGCTTCGCGCTTTCGCGGAGATGCAGCGCCCTTACGGTAACGCGGCTCCTGCAGCCGGGTGCCGTGCGCGTGTTGTGCGGCTTACGCTGCCCAGGAAACCAAGGGAGGCTGCGTGTGTAACGGTATGGCCAGGCCTCGCCAGTGCTGGAGTATCAAGCAGGAAGAAATGCGGCGAGTGCTGTTTTCTGAATGACTGTAAAACCAAACGGCACAATTATCCATTTCTGGGTCTGTGTGTAACCATATGTAGTCGTTACGTTTATTCCGACCAAAGGCTCAGTTTTCACTCCTCTTGGTATGTCGTTGTTTTTATTCTGGGAGTCATTCTGGTTTTCTTCAAATGTGCCCTATTATTGGTTTGTTCCACATGGCGCGTGGTGTGTTTTCTCAGCAGGCTGCTCGCTGCTCTGCATCTTCCTGTGGGATTTTATGATGAAAATAGCCCCCTGAAAGCTTCGGTGTAGGTTTCACACTGCTTTCCTCACATAAGCTTCAGTTCAGTAAATGGTGGATGGAATGGCTCTGTCATAGCCTACAGCGCCTCGCAGGGAGCGGAGGGGCAGCGCTGAGCTCTGCTCTGTGTGACAGCGACAGGGCTGAGGGAACGGCATGGAGCTGTGTCAGGGGAGGGCAGTGGGGTGAGGGACAGGGGCTGCACCACAGGGCGGTGGGCCTGGAACGGGCTGCACAGGGCTGTGGGCACGGCCACCAGTGATGGAGTCCACAGGGCATACACGCTCTCATTCCTGGTTTGATTTTTGTTGGTGTTGTGTGGAGCCAGAAGTTGGCTTCTATGATCCTTGTGGGTCCCTTCTAGCTTGAGAAATTCCGTAATGTTCTTTGTTGGGTGTAGTAGGGGGTGGTGCGCTGCACTGAGGCTTGGAAGTCTCTTTCCCTTCATTCTCACTGAAGTGATTTTGGGACGTTTGTTTTCAGTCAGTGGCAGTGCATCCTTGTCTGCGTACATTTTCATAAATGGTCCTCGTTCAGGGTGGGTCTCATAGAGTGCTGTGCTGGACAGTCACCTGTCTTGTTATCGTTTCCTCTGTGCTTAGGGCAAAACAGAACTCCTTACATTCTGTATAACTGTTACATTCTGTATAACTGTTACAGCGGCTTTATTTATGTGCATATATGTGTGTATGTATGCACACACACATATATCCAAACTTCACTTTGTCATTACAAACTACGGTTGCTGCTGCAGCAAATGTGGAAGTGTTTGAGACACAGTTGAGTTCCTGGAGGACTGTGGCTCTCTTGCTGTTATTGAGACGCGTGCTAAGAGCCAGGAGTGAATGATCCGCAGAGTCTGTGGTAGTGAGATGCCCCAAACAGAGAGAGGTGCGGCCCAAGCTGTATTTCAGAATGTTGTGTAATGCTGTGAGAGCCGAAAGCCACCTCTGCAATACCCGCGCACGTGGAAGTTTGCAATAAAGCAAATGAACGTTTTCATGTAAGACTGGGTCGTTTTTGGTGTGTGAAATTTAAAATTCCACGGATGTGATTTCTCTCTCTCGCAGCAGCTGGTTGTTTCAACTGTGCTTGTTACAAGGCTGTAGATTAACAAATGCAAAGTCTCACGGGAGGTTGTTTTACCACAGCTCAGCGCTGTACAAAATGTAAAACAACGTATTGCTCTTCTAAGCAGGGAAGTCCAGGAGCAAGAAGAAAGCTGCGAATGGAGTGCCTTCCTTGGCTTGCTTGCTGCCAGATGTTACCCAAGTATTTTATCCTGTCCATTACAGCTCTCCATCAGATAATCAAATGCTAAAGGATGCATGTTTGTTGGCTGATTCTTCACTAAGGCTGTTTCGTCTCATAGCTTTGTAACACCGCAGTCACAAATAGAGCTGGAAACAGAGTAGAAAACAGAGACAGCAGCAGTCTGGAAATATCAATCTTTTCAGTACTGGAGCATTACTCTTTGTTTATCAAGATAATAAAGGGGGATAGCTTGATTTCCTTCCTTGTCTTCACCTAATTTCTTATCTGTGATGTGAACGTGCTTGGTTGTTCTTAAAGCATGAACTACTCCAGGCTATAATCTCCTTTTTCTCCCTATACATATATATATATGTGTGTATAAAAAAAGACTATTTAGTATTAAAGAGGGAGGCCGTTTCAATGCTTACACACAAAAAGAAGATATTTTGAAAATGAGAGGCAAATAACCAAGGTAATCATACCCTTTGCTGGGTTCTGAGACAAAAAGAGTCTCTGTGATTCACTGGGAATATGATGACTTTCTGCTGATGTACTGAAAGAGGAATACATTTTTTCTGTACCACTCAACTTTAATTTATATTGTACTTGGGAGCCCTTTGAATTCCATGCATTTTATATTGGGTACGGAGGGAATACGGAAATCTGGCTATACTTCATATCCTGCTTGCTTTTTTTTTTTTTGAAGCAGCATAGCAAACAGAACAACGGAAAAGGGTATTACAGTACTTAGCACTGAAAAAAGTAAATACCAAGTCTTTTATATTCAAAAGAAGCAGGTTTGTAAGACATGAATTGGAGCTTCATGCATATTTAACATGCCTAGAGAATGGAGAAATGTATGTGCTATGTTGTATGGTTTCATAGAATTGCTAAGGTAGGAAAAGACCTCTAAGATCACCCAGTCCAGCCATTAGCCCACCCTTACCATGCCCACCAACCACATCCCTCAGTGCCTCATCCATATGGCTCTCGGATGCCTCCAAGGGCAGTGACTCCACCACCTCCTTGGGCAGCCTGTGCCACTGCCTCTCTGCTCTGAGAAGATTTGTTTCCAAATATCCAACCTCTCCCATGCAACTTGAGGCCACTTCCTCTCATCCTATTATTGTTATGTGGAAGAAAAAGCTGACCCCCACCTTGCTACAGCCTCTGTTTGGGAGGTTGTAGAGAGCAATAAGATCTCTTCTGAGCCTCCTGCTCTCCGGACTGAAGAACTTTATAACTAAAGAACCACCCAGTCTGTCTGTGAACAGGTAGTTCATGTGTTCTAGCCCACTCGGGTGTCTGTGGGTCATGACACCAGCAATGTCAGCAGTAGATCTATACTGTGTTTTTTTTTTTTGTTTGTTTGTTTTCTTTTAAGTTGTTGTTTTCAACAGCTTATTTCTTAGTCATAGTGAAATTTGCCATTATGAGTATGTTTGAGTTATTCCGGAAAGTTTAGGCTAAAATGAATTGACATTTTGAAAAAGACATTGGGAGAAAGTAAATGTGTTAATGAAAACAGGAGGAAAAGTGTTTTTTTGGCTTTTTTAAGAGCAACTTTGCACTTGGGTTCTAGAACTTAGAATAGCAAAGGAGGGGGAAAGGGAGTGTACACACTGACATAGCACATATATCTGCACCTAGAGAAACTTTCATCAGATTACGAGCTCTTGAAAAACAGGATGAAGTGTACAACTTGGCAAATGTTTATTAAATTGCTTTAATATTCCATATATCTTGAATATCGCCCTCTGTTGGTGGCTGTGTGTCACCTGACTGCAATCATCATCTGGACCAAGCAGTTAAGCATGATGAGTCCTGCAGCATTAGGCAGTGGGTAAGTTTAATCCTGTGTAGCCTTTTTTGTTTGTGCTTCTTCACCAGCCCCAGAGTGCATAGATGCAGTGGTACTGATGGAGGGGTGAAGACTGGTCTTTGGGGAGGGTGGGGAGCGGAGGCTGAAGCCTGGAAGGAATGCAGTAAGCCCAGGAGCCTGAAGAAATTACAGATAGTCGTCACTGGAGGGGATGAGAAGTCAGCGGGTTAGGAAGAAAAGCAAACAAGGGATAAGGGTGGTAGGTGGCTGGGGAGCCCAAGGGATGTGGATGGGAGAACCAGGTTGCTCGTGTTCAATCAGATGTTGGAATTAAAAAAGAAAAGGTGGTGGAAAACGTGCTGGTCAATTGCAGCTGGGTTTGGCAGTTGCAGGACTGGGATTTCATGTTGCTTTAGTTCATTCAACTGGCCCAAGTCAGTTTTTCTTTGAAGGGCTCCAAAATCTATTGAAAAACATTATTTACTGAGAGAGGGTGAGGTGCTGGCACAGGCTGCTCAGAGAGGCTGTGGGTGCCCCATCCCTGTAAGTGTTTAAGGCCAGTTTGGATGGGGCCCTGGGCCAATCTGATCTAGTACTTGACCTACCAACCTGCAGACCTGCCTGTGGCAGGGGGGGTTGGAAGTTGATGATCCTTGAGGTCCTTTCCAACCCAAGCTATTCTATGATTTCTGAAATTACAGAGGACATAAAAATAAAACCATTGATACTGGAACATTTTAATCTTAAGTGTTTAAATGTTCAAAAATGTATAGAGGGGTTTTTGCTTACATATTCAACATCTAAAGTCCGTTTTAATGGCAGTTACTAGTTTAATAAAACTCATCATCTTCCTTCAATTGTATGTCAGTATTGTTAAGATTTGTCTGCCATGGAATCATTAGAAATTTTTAACAGTTTTGTGATAAGAATGTTAGAAAACTTCCATGCCTATGAAATGACAGCCTACATAAATGTCTTGCTAACACTGTAAAGAATATTTAATAGAAATAAAGACATAGTAAGTTTGGTGCTTATTTTGTGTCTTCTTTGTGAAAATAAACACAAAACATGATTAATTTCAGTCACTGGGTGTTGGTAGAAATCATGATTAAAATAGAGCTTGCCAATGCTCTGGTTTAATTTAAAAGAGATGTTGCAGTGAGCTTCTCTAGAAAAGAGAGCCACGACAAGCTTGTCGGGATATTCCAGAGGCTGCATTGGCGGAGACACAGAGCTGGGTGTAGCACATGGGCAGAGATGGTGTTTGTCCGCATGGAGTACTGGGGAAATGGGGAGGGTGGGCTCCTGCTTTATAAATAAAATTGTGTTTGAAAAAGTAATTAAGTATCATTAGGTAGGAAAGTTGTATCAGAATCAGTTCCAGCTGTGTAACTGCTGATACACACCCTCTGGTCTTCAAGGGTTCTTTGGTAGTCTTTCTAATGTGGTCCTCTTGGCAGTACAGCAGCAGGTCAAATACCATGCTATCATTTAGATAGTAGGAGTCTTAAATGTTATGATGACAGCTTATTCAGTAAATCTTGAAGGGAAAAATAATAATTCTTGGTCCTGTGGTATTTAGACACGTGTGAGGAATTCAAGTGCTAGGATACACAAGCAAAGACTATGGAAGTCCTTTACTGTGCAGACTGTTGGGAATGAATGAGAGTGATGGGGGGTATTTTTGCTTCCTTATGCTCTAATCCCTCAGGAGCCTCGGAGCAATTAGGGAAGGAAGCTTTCCTTTCCCTCACATTTTGTTTTCCTTTTATCAGAATCTCTTTCCAGTCCCCATAATTCTTCTCTAATAAAGAAAATTCTTATCTAAAAAAGCAGCATCAAATTGCAGTGTGAAATAGGTGAGAGAAACTGAGGTGCTGCAGAAGTTTCTTGATTTGGAGAACCTTTTAACAGTTGGAAGAATGAGTTTTTCATGCCCGTGAGGATTACCTTCTGCAATGCCAAGAGCTACCTGCAGCCAGGATACCTAGCACACTGAGGTGACATCATTTTATGACTAGATTGGAATAGAATTCTTTCTTGTTGTTAAGAAGCACGATGGTAAATAGGCAATTACACAAACCATGAACATGAGCCACGATGATGCGTGCATCCCCAGAAATGTGCTGGTGCAAACCCAAAAGGTGTAGGCAGAATTAAGGAGCTGGAGTTCTCAACAAGACCCATCTGCTTTCGTTGTTGTGCCTTGAGAAATGTATATCGCCTTATGCATCCTTAGTATCTATTTTGTAAGTTATTGCGTATGCAATTGCAGCTTGTAAAGTGGCACCATTTTTTATATATGTAATGCTTTTTCATATTTAGTACCAGCAAATAGGAGAATTTCCAGAACCCCTTTAAAACACAGAAAGCAGTGTGCTCAGTGAGTGTGAGCTGCTAAAGGGCACGCATCTTTTCGTGAGATGGTCTGTTGTTCACGATACAATGTGACGCTGTGTGGGCATGCTTGGAAGATAAAACCTGTGATACAAATACATTGAATGTGTTCTTATCAAATGGAATGATATGAAAACAGCATGCTGTGGAGAAGTAATGGAACAACAAAGTAGTTATATATTGAAGATGTCTTGCTGAATAAAGCCCATATAACATAGAATTGTAAAATGATTAAGGTTGGAGGAGACCACTGAAATCACCTAGTCCGGATGTCGACCCATCACCACCAGTACATACATCCAAGATTCAACATGCAAAGAAAGGTTAATGGCAGATTGTAGCCTTAATTTCTGGAAAAGAAAAAAAAAAAAAAAGAATCACCCTTAGCAGTGGATTTTGATTTAATTTTAATTTTCAGTTCCTTAAAGTGCACGGTGCACTCTTCTCTAAATTTCATCTCATCTTCATCCAGATTAATATATAAATAACTTTATTGCATCACCAAACAATAAAGGGAAAAAAGTGACACAAAGTAAATCTCATTTTACTGCAGCAGAAAATTGGTTTTGTGGCTTTTTTTAGGACTCTTCTCCCAAAGAAATTGACAGCATAGCTGTTGTGTAATAATCGTTGAGCTGTATTTGTGTAGTGTAACTCCCTGAGGCAGGTATTATACTCCTGAACAGGAACATAATCTTTCTAAAAGTATAATATTTCTAAATAATGACTGCACTTTGTAAGTACAGAAGATTGAGAAAATGAAAGTCACCTCGCTGCTGAGTAAGGACTGCATTCTCATGGAGTGCATTTTTAATAAACTTGTGTGCATCAACTTCACATTGATTTGTTTGCCTTAATTTTACTTAATGTCTCTTTGTAGGCAGGTCGATGGAGATAAATAACCACTGCAGGAAAGGTAGAACGAAGCCCTGCTGGCAAGTTGTCATATGTACTCTATGTTTTACTTTGTTATTTTTATTTGAATCTGTAATCACGTAAATGTATCTTGCCCTTTATGTATGCTAATGTTTGTAGATCTGAATGTACGCACAGGTCTTCGTTTCTTACTGGCTGGCTTGCAAAGTGAGAGTTGCTGAACGCAGGGCTCATTTATGCTTGAATGAACAAGGTTGTATTGTACTTCATAATAAAAACCTAAGCCTTTAAGTGACAAAGCAAGTGGCCATTTGTTCTGGTTTCATAGTTAACTGTCTTCTTTATACTGATAATATGATTTTAAAGCTTGTCTGCAAGAAGAATAAAAAGGAAAAAACAAATGGACAACAGTAATTTAAAGTGTAGGCTCCACGGTGCCTTGTTGTTGTCTCCATCCTTTAACAGGTGAGCTGCACCCTGTTCTTGCCTCCTCTGACGTATGTGGGAGGACAAAACATGCAAGCTAAGATCTCTATCGTTTTCTTCTCTCATGTTTTAGAGTAGGCTTTGTAGTTGTAATTGCTCTCAGTTGTCTTTTGGAAGAAAGCAACATGACTGCAATGTCCTCTCACTCCCCTGCCCAACCTTTTCCTGGCATCTTTCACCTGGGCTGCATTTCTTCAGTACTTCCTCCATTCTGCCCTTGATATCTCATACACGAGGTCTTGCAGCTTGTCTGTTTCTGGAGTTTCGGGGAAGGCTTTGGAAGCAAGGGCTGATTTTTTTTTTACATCATATGTTGTGAGTGATTAGATCTGTCAGCCATGATACTACGGGTTCTTTGCTGCAGCTGTTTCTGGATGGAAGAAACAGGCTCTTCAGATTTGTGATGGTAAAGTAGACCTTTTAGACACAAAAAATGGATAATCCCCATTTATTTTTCAGTGACATATGTTCAGAAGATTCTGCAGAGTGGGAAATGACTTTTTGCAAGTAGCTCAGTAAGCTGAGAAAAGTGAAAAGGAGTACCAAAATTACAGAAGGCAATAGTGTGCACAGAAGGGAATAGGGCAAAAATGAGAGAAAGTTCTTCTTGGGGTACACAGGACTTGGACAGCTGGGGACAAAAAGAGCCCTTCAGGGTTTCATGAACAGGCATGTCAGTGTGGGCTGGGACTCCTAGCTCAGTATTTCATCTCTTACCAGTGACTAAATCATGTAACGCCTCACTGCTTCCTAGAGTGTCTTCTCAGCTCTTTCAGAGCTAGCTTTCATGAACTGTGGATGGTGTCTGTATTGACTGGCCCTTAGCATTTTGTGTGTCTGTGAACTGACCTGGAAAACAGTACATATACACTATACCCAGATAAGTGTTGGTTCAGAAATGTAGATACCAACTTCATCTCACTTTCAGAAATGCTGGTGTTACTTTCGTTTCAGCTCTTACGCACTCAGCAGAACTGGGTATGTGAGAACTTTTTTCTGTGTGGAAAACAAAGATAATCTGATGTAAGAGCCAAACTGTGCTGTAGCCATCATTTCAGATGGCCTTTGCACAAGGTTAGCGTCAGTAACCTCTGGTGAGAGTTTTGTAGGCATTCTGTAGTACTTTTCAGCTAAATATTTTTACAATTTTTTTTTCACTTTTTATAATTTTTTACTGTGTCCAGTTCTGTGCTTCCCAGTACAAAAAAAAAAAAACAAAGCAAAAAACAGGGATCTCTTGGAAAGAGTCCAGCAGAGGGCCACAAAGATGGTGAAGGGCCTGGAGCATCTCCCTTGTGAAGAAAGGTTGAGTGAACTGGGTGTGTTCAGCCTTGAGAAAAGAAGGCTGAGAGGGGACCTGATCCAGGTCTATAAATATCTAAGGTGTGGGGGGCAAAGTGGCGAGGCCAGACTCTTTTCAGCAGTGTGTGGAGACAGGACAAGGGGGAATGTCCAGAAACTGGAGCATAGGAAGTTCCGCACCAATGTGCGCAAGAACTTCTTTACGGTGAGGGTGACGGAGCACTGGAACAGGCTGCCCAGAGAGGTTGTGGAGTCTCCTTCTCGGGAGATAATCAAGACGTGCTTGGACACCTACTTGTGTGACCTGGTGTAGGGATCCTGCTTTGGCAGGGGGTTTGGACTCGATGATCTCTGGAGGTCCCTTCCAACCCCTACGATTCTGTGATTCTGTGAGAGTCTTTGATACTTTGCTTTCACAGTCATTACAAGTCTTCTAAAGTAGCTTTAATGTATCAAACAAGTGCTGTGAAATTAAATAAAATTAATTGTAAATGGTAATTTTTGTGAAGCTTTGTTGAAATTGCTGAATAAATCTGTAGCAGAACCCGCCTTCTCTAAACGTTCGATACCAATGATGGCACACACTCCTTCGTATGCTGCTAGTGTTTATCATGTAGAAGATTACTTGATTATAGCCATCGCTGGAGTACGTTCCTCAATCAAATCAAAGTGTGATTATGAAAGAGATTTAAATTGGGAAATGAAAAGTCTTTGCCCTTTCTTGGCTTCATGCTGAATTTTGATGCAGAAGGACTTCCTTTAAAACTCTGAGCTGAGTTGTTCCTGTTAGTTTTATTTGGGGATGTGTCTTGTCTCATATAAGCAGACAGAGAGTAAAGTATAAATGCTCAATGGCAAGCGAGTCAACTGTCTGAGTGTAGCCTTCTGTATTTAATCATCTGCAGTCTCAGAAAGTGTGTTGTATGTTGTTGTCTCTGAATCTTTTTCTGTTGGTTCCCAGGTTTCTGTTGTGCACTTGGTACATCAGTGGGACTCACTCTGCTGGAATGAGATAATGGTGTCCTCAACCCACTGAAGGAGAAGGGTGAGCAGCTTTCTCTCAGCTTATATTTGACTTAGCCATGCTCCCTGTTTTAATTTTGTTTCTGTTGAACTTTGTTGGATGTTAGCTGTAAGAATGTCTATTGTACTCTACATGCTGACTGAAGTTAAGAATAAACCAACAAATAGCCATACAGAATCTGCCAGTCCCCGTGTTTCTCTCTGAAGTACTTCAAAAGAACGTGTGTAGTGGAAAATTAAAAGGAACAATTATGTGTTAACAGGTTGGTTGGGTAGTTTCTTCACAACCCTAAGACAGTTAGTGGTTGGCTTATACCCTGAAGCGTAACTATTTATATATCTTACAAACATCTGTTGTAGCTTGTATATGTTAAAAATGATATTACTGAGCTCCAACAGCTTACTTGCACCTTATGTTAACATTACTGGGTGGTCCCTGTGCTCTTAATTATGAAGAAATAAGTAGAGTAACTGAGGAGAGATGGGCACTTTGTCTGAAGTGTTTCAGCTCACCTTTGAGCTTTTTTCTTAGATATACTCCCTAATTTGCACAAAGTCTGCACACTTCTAATTATTATCACCCCTCTTATTTTCTAGCTTACTCATTTTTATTAAAGGCTTGATTTTTTTTTCACTTTTGTAGAACACAGTTGTTTTGCAAATTGCCTTTCACCGCAGATGTCAGTGGCATTTCTGATTGCAGTTCCTGTGTCAGCCTCCAGTTTACGTGACCTTAAGTGTTTCCTTGGGTTTTCCTCACACTTTGTTCTCAAAATAAATAAAACAAGAGTTAATACTGTTCCGCATGAAGCAGTCTGGCAGACCCCTCTCAGCTACCAGTTATTTTTGTTATTTGTAATCCTTTCAATATAACACAACTTCACTGCTTTCGTTCTACTCTCAATTTCTTTAACAAAGAATAACTGGAATTTTTAAAGCTAATTTGTCCAGAAGTCACGTGTACTTAAGCCCAATTCAGATACCTTAGGCCATATAGCATTAGGTATAGCTGTGCTGGTTAAAGATGGTCCTGCTGTGAGTTGATAATCACCACACTTGAACCAGAAATTACCACACGTGAGCCAGAAATTACCACACTAATAGGTCAGCCAAGAGCAGGGGTTGTGTGAGTGCTCCGCAATGTGCCTCAGACAAAATCAGCTGGTTTGTATCATAGCCACCTTTAAAAGAGAGTTGAATTAGCCTGGCTGACTTTATGTAGAAGGGATCAGAAGTCATTCGCATGTTGGTGAGCTCAGGATAAGGCTGTGGAAATAATTGGCTCTGGCAGGGTGGCAGTGATAAACATCTGGGAGCGATACCAGCTTCATCTAGCATCACTGTTTGCAGAATGAACATCTGCTTAGACTGTATCTGCTAACTGGGACTGGATGCTGTATCCTAAATTAGCTTATAAAAGCCAAATGTGTAAATACCTTTAAAGTTATTTTTCTTGAAGTCTAATGTAGTTTGTTTCTAACCGCTACTGGATAATGAGATGTTTCTCTTTAGTGAAGTCAAGTAATTCCTCAGTTAATTGCCTCAATTTAAGTGTGTCATTAGCTCAATTTGTTCTTCTTGATTTGCAGTAGTTTTCTTCACTAAATCTCATCAGTTGCTATCTTGCCTAATAGCTTAATCTTCCACTGCTGTAATTATAAGTCAGAGGGGAAGCTCTTATGGGAAATAACAAATCTACCCATGTAGAATCCTTTCTAGCTATTCCATGGGGAGAGAATGGGGCTAAAGGCCTTTTTGGTGAGATTATCCATGGATCTAGCTCAAAGCTGCACGCCTCATTTTTCCCCTTCATTTGGCCTAAGGGGTTTCTTAGTGTGGAACGTCTTTTCCTTATGGAAATGTGGAAGGAAGAGTCAGTCTAGAACTTCTTATCATATCCTGTTGTCTTTACCAGTTTGAATGTGTTGTCTTGGTTGCTCCCGTTTTCATGTTGGTGTTTGCGTCGCTGATGTTATCTCACATCTTTGCTAACTCTAGCACATTTCAAAGGTACTTTTCTTAAAGTTTTTTACCTCATTTCCTCATTTCTAAGAGCTTATCTGTCTCCCATAGCCAAACAGTTTCTTTAGTGACATTTTGCAAGGAATTCTTCAACTTGTAAAATAATCTTGAAATAGTGGTTAGTATTTGTAGGTTGAGTGTGATCTGTTTGGATGTTTTGATGTTGAGGGTAGCCTCATCTCTGCTTCTGGTATCACAGTCAGTAATGAAATGTGCACCTCTATGGAAGAAAAAGTAGGACTTTGTGCCTTTTGACTCTGTCGATACAGTCACTCATCAATAGTGTGGCTATATATATATATATACTTCAGAAATATATATATATATGTATTTTATATTTTAGAATATGTTCCCTAAAAGTTCTTTTGGAAAGGCATCAACATTTAGATATCTGATTCAACTGTAATGTCGAATGATTCATATCTATAAAAAAGCAATTCTGAAATATTTCTATCAGTGGCTGTTCATGTCTTTCCCATTTTTTTTTTCTTTTGATGAGAAATTAGTATTGTTTTCAGAGTTTCAAAGTAATAAATATTATTGTCCTATGAAAACTGAAAGCTCAGGTGAGATTGAAGTTATAAAACTAAGTAAATGTAGCATGAAATTTGAAGTGTTTCTTGTTCTCTTTGGTTCTACAGTGTAATAGTAAAGGGCTAAGTAACATTCATGTTATTTGATGTTTGGGTTAGAAATATTAAAAGAACTCAAGGGTTTTTGTTTGTTTCCTTGGTTGGTTGGCTTTTTTTGGTTGGTTGGTTGGTTGGTTGGTTTTTTTTGTGGCAGTAATTTGTGGTGCTTTTGAGTTTTTTTAATCTAAATCTCAAAATAGTAAGTGACGGTTCATTTAAAAAGATCTCTGTTCTTTGCAATCCTTGATTTCCTCCTCTTTTATTGGATTTTTTTTTTCAGTGCAGTATTTACATAAAGTACAAACATTTTTTCTGCCTTCTGTTTTGAAAAGGAATAGTATACGAGGAGGAAATGTTGATTTACTTTTCCTTTTTTGTTGGAGCCTTCTTTGTGATTGTCCTTCTCATTGTTTAATCGTTATTATTAGCACCAGCTTTGTGAAAGCTGGAAGTAGAGTGCAGCTTATATAGTTGTATGTGAGTAATTATCACCTGACTATGCAATAGCAGAAGTTCAAATTTTAGCACTGCACATAAAGTCTTATTTATGAATAGGAAATACTATTAATAAAAATTCATGCGATGTAAATAATTGTACAGTATGTTGTGTTGCTAAGCTAAAGCATAGAGTAGTATTTGAGAAAGTAGATCAGTACGGTAAGGTATTTTGTAATGTGGGTTTAGCTAATAAGAAATAGAATTAAAGTTTTTCGTCAGTTATTCCATGTATAATGTTTCATGTTTTAGAAAGCAAATACAGAAGAGAGGAAGCTGTAAGTCAAATAGTTGGAAAAGAGCATTGCATATTAAAGATAGAAGAGCAAATGTTATTAGAAAATGCAAGGAAGATCACCCAGTTGTTTGGGTGAGTTAAAAGGTGCTTTGTAACTGAAAAATGTGAGATTATGATGTCTCTTCCTTGATGTGATGTGTGTTGAACCCTCTGCCACCCAAAAGCAAATGGTGGGGAGATGATACTGGTAGGCTGTTGTATTAGTCTAAAGAGAAAGTTTGTTTTCATAATACTTTTATTAAAATCCAAAAAAGTATTCTTCATGTTAGTATTAAGGTGAAGTGAGGGGTTACAGGGATTGGAGATTTTGTTCTGTTGATGTTTTTTCATTCTTTATTAGTAATACAGCTAAGTATTTGTCATAAGGTAACACAGTAAAACTGTGCAAGAGAAAGTTAATTCTCCAGCACTATTTGTGTAAACAAAAAGTAAAAGAAGTAGAATATTAACGTTTTGGCTAGAGGTGCTTTACTTCACGTGTTAAACCCATGTTTTTGGCGTACGCTAAAAATACACTCAAACATCAGTATGTTAGGATGTTGCTGTGTAGGGTTTCTGGCTTGTAGTTGTACAGCTTTGCTGTGTGAACCAAAACTCTTCAGAGAATCCCGCTCCTACCAGATGTTTGCTGCCACCAAACCAGCAAACACTTGCACTACAGCTACCAGAAAAATAAAACCAGTCTTTACTCTTTTTTTCTGTCATCTTTATTTTTAAGAATCACTGTAGCACAGTTGTAGCATGCCTCTTCCCATTCCACAAGCTGCTGAAGATGGTGTGCATGTGGTGTCTGCAGATGGAAACGTGTACAGCTACACCATGAACCAGAGTCAGGAGTACGGCCTGCACCTCAGGTGGCACAGGCTGCCACAGGGCAGCTGTGGGACTTGAACCACAGTGAGTGAATCTATATCTGAGTTTGGATAGGGAGTCGAGCCTACAGGGTTGCGATAAGCTCCTCTGGTCTTCAGAGCTGGTTTTCAATAAATAAATAATCAAATAAATTCCACTTTGAGTAGAACTTGGTGCAAAGTAATGATGGAAGTTTGTACTGAGGAGTTACGATCCATCTCCATGCCTGAAACTGTGAAGTAAACGAGGAAGGGAATTCTGAAACTTGCCCTGTGTTTCTGAATTAAACCCGTGCTTGTTACTGTTGTGATCTACATGGAAAGATATCTGAAACTGTAGAAATTACTCTTCAAAATGGTTGTATATTTTAGTACTGTGCCAAGGTGAAGGAAAGATTTGAAAACAGTTGAAAAGTTTGTAGTCATTGGACCCGTTACAAAGAAAATTGTTTTCATTTCAAATCTTAAGATGGTGAAAATCCTTATATCTCATTCTTCAATACTGAGATTAGTAGAAGAGAGCACAAAAACTGGAAGGAGTGCCTGTATGTAATCTTCTTCAAGACATGAGCTCTGTTTTTGTTTGTTTTTTTTCCCTCTCTAATATCAATATTTTTATACTGGCTAAGCATTAGGACTCCTGCAAGTCAAGGAAAATTGAGTTCCATGGTGATATTTACTGTTAATGCCTTCTTGGATTTTGTGATTTTTATTGTAATGCCAGCTAATTTGACAAGGAAGTGAAAAGTAAAACTAATAGTTTGATGGATATTTAGTATATCTGATGTTGATGATATACTAAATATTGCCTTTTTTTAAATTTTTTAACTCCTCTGGGTAGCAGACTCCAACTAATGCTTGAAGAGAATGCCAGACATGAATTAATTTGTGTCATAAATCACATGCAAATGATTATTTCCCAAAGTATTAAATGGTAGAGAAAATTATACTTCTGAATTCTGAAGTCCCTTTTGAAAATATGTAATTTCATAGGCCCAATTGTTTAAAAATAGTTAGAATTTGCTCTATTCTTTGCTGAGCCTTGCTTAACTTCAGTAGGAGATTTCTTATTTCAGAGGTGCTTTCAGATATAGGTTTCTAAAAGAAATTTCAGGCTCTAATTTTAGAGTATAAGATTCATGTTCGTAAGTAAATTGGTGTTGCTTAACACTTCCTACATATGATCCATCAGTTGTAGTCTCTTTGTGCCTTTGGTTACAGGAATGTTCAATGTGTCATTAGTCTTTGGAGAACGAGAAACAAATCTTTGTTCTTTTCCACATTTTATGCATAACCTTTGAATTATTAAGCACTGCAGAAATAAATGCTAGTTTTTACTTGAAGTTTAAGAATGTAACAGGACTTCATTGTCAATGTTGTCAATTGACAATATGATGTTAAAAAAGAAATGTTTCCATGTTTTACTGCTGAAGCTTGTTGTGGTTTTCCACGTGGAATTTTGTTGAGAAAATGCACGTAGCTTTGATTGTCGATAAGCTTGCTGATTGTTTCAGTGTTACAGCTCAATCCATTTTCATCTTTTGCAAATGAGTTCTAAACAGTCTCTTCTGTAACACTCTTTTTCTTCTGTTTCTTTTTTAGAGTATCTGTTCATACTGACGATGATTTGATGCAATTAACATTTTCTTAACCATGATGGCAACACAGACATTAAGTATAGACAACTATCAAGATGGACAACCGGTAAGATTGTTTTTCTTTCTCTATGAACTGACACAGTTGGCAAGAGAAAGAAGTTGTGACTTTAACGCCTGTGTTGGCATTACTTACGTATCTATTTTTGTTTGAAGTGTTGAGCTAATATTCTGTAATACTTTAAATGTTTGATAAAGACTTGGTTTATATTTGTGTGACTTCGCTTAATTTCTAGCAGAATGGTTAGATAAGGGATTTTATTCTGATTCTGCTCTAAGTGATTTGTGTGCTTGACATTCTTATAGGAAAGGCTAATTCAGTATCCTTAATATTTTGTGTTCGTGATTCTTCAGTGTTCTTTTCACGTCTGCAATTACAGTAGCCAGTTGACATCAGGGCAGTTACAGACAACTTGGTTTCAAGGAATTCAATTTGGTTATCTAAGATTATATGCTAGTTTGAATTGAAAAAATTATGCTGGAGGCTGGTAAGATACTTTATTTGCTGTAAGGAGGTTGTTGATAAGAATGGATGGTTTGAAAGCTGATCAACAATACTCCAGTTTTTGATTTCTGTAAAGAGGCGGGTGAAGTAATGAAGCATGGTGGGCTGTGTTTGGTCATGGTGTTTCTTTTTGTACGGCAGGCAGTGTGTGTAGTTTTTCTGAACTAAAATACTGTTAGCTGGTAACAAGTCATGCCATTGGCCTGTAACCTGAAGACCCATCCTTATGTTACTGTGTGTCAGCCCTAGGCAGTAAATAAAAGTACTTCTGTCAGCAGATGGCAACAGTGATGAACAGAAGAAAAAAATGGCAACTTTTTTCATTTTATAAAAGAAAAAAACGTTTATCTGAATGCAGTCTTGTGTTATTGCTTTGTTGTTGTTGTCTGCTGCTTTTGCTGCTTTTATTGCAGCAAAATTTCTCTTTCCTCTCACCTGCCCTACCCCTTTCACTTTATTCCCTCAGCAAATACATGCATCCTGTGACACTTCAGTGACAGTAATACGTGTTTTTGTAAAGAACAAATTGGTTGTTTTCTTTCAATTTGTTTCATGATTCAAACTCTCAGTGACCATATAAGCAGGTAGTTTTGATGCCTACTTCTTCTGTAGCGTTGAAATGACCCACAGAAAATAGCTCTCAGTTTGAAGTGAGCTATTTCCTCCTCCTAGCAAGACAGATCCCTCACTGAGCATAATCTCCACCTTCAAACTCTGCAGATATGTGGTTCAACATTTATAATCACTTATAGGAGTCACCCCCTTCTTTTTTGCTCCTCTCCCTTGTCATTAGCCAAGAAATGAGTTCATTAGTTACATCATTTTTGCAAGCATTCTGGCTCTAAGATCACCTGTGCTTGCTGAGGAAGCTTTTTACAAGGCAGGATGCTGTCTTGGGCTGGATACTCTTTTGCTTTCTCATTTTCCTATTTTTCTCCAAGGTGGGTGGCCCTGACAGGTAATAAAGCATAAACCCTTCTGTTCTCTCAGACCCTCGCTGGAGGTAGTGTAAATGCCTTTTGCTTCTGTCATGTGCAGATAAAGTTTCACAGGAACCCCCTCAGGGTTCCTGTCAGGGGTGTGCTATATGTAAAAGGGTGGAAAGAGGGCAGAGGATTGCACTCTGTATGTTCCTGGAGATGTCAGTTCTGAATATGGGGGGATACCCAGGGTAGCACCTGTCTTCTATTCCAGACAAAACTTCTTACGGTTAAAGCAGAAAAGGCTGCAGTGACTCCTTGTCTTTTATGAAAGTTGCCAGTGCTAGAAGAGGAGAGAGCTGGGGTTTAGAATGTAGTGGAGGAGTGAATGTGACTCCCTTTAAGGAACCTGATTTAGCCTGAAAAGATTTTTAACAGGGGGTGTTGGGGAAGACCATTTCCAGCACCAGAAACACTGCGATCATGTAGGCAAGGCCTCCAAGGCACTGCGGGGCAGCCAGCACAATGCAGGCCTGGGTAGAAGCTATGGCTGTACCTTGTTTTTTCACTGGTGGCAGATTGTGTTACTGTGCTCTGAAATAGAGCTGGTGAAGCAATCCATGCAGTGTAAGCAAACAGTTGAATGTATGGATACTAAGATGGGGGCAATGGGCAGGAAAAAGCCATAGGGAAGCAGAAAAGCTGTCCTTTGGAAGACAAGTGTTCAGCTGCAGCTAATGGAGCAGCAGTGTGGGAGGTAGCAGTTGTTGACCCCAGGTGGGATCAATTGTGGTAATGTGAGGAAGTATTTCACACTGCCAGGGTGGCTGTGGAGTTGTTTAGTCATTTGGGTAGATTTGTTTTAGTGTTCATTTTCAGTAACACTTGAAATATTTTTTCAAGCTTCTTTTCAGGGGAATTATTGCTTTTTTTTTTTTATTTTACTTTTTTTCGCTTTACTGTTGCAGTTCCTCCTTGCTCTATTTACTTACAGGCCATCAATTTAGGTTGGTTCTTTTAAACTCTAGTGCAGATCTATCAGTCCAGACTGACAACTTCTGTATGAAGTGTCTATGTTTATTTTTGTATTAATAGGTGAATTGCCTTTAGATAAACTGGCAGATGTGACTTAACTGCTATTCAAAAGTAGTTTTTACTTGTTTTTCTTTTTCTCTTCCCTCAACGTTTGCTTACGTATTTTTATTAAATAGATATCTAGAAGCGCTTACAGCTGCTTTCTCCAAGAGCTTGCTATCCATAAAATAATAGGTATATAAATTTGAGATGGTAGATGTCAGGTGAATTTATGCTAGTGATAACTGAGAGATAGAGATAACTGAGACACGGAATATTTTAGTTCTGTTTAAGAAAATGTGCATTCTAATGAGGAAGAAAAACTTTGGGATCTCTTTTCGGCAGTATCTTGTATGGTAAAGAATAAGAAGAAACACTGAATAGAAACTTTTCCTTTCTGTTGTCTTCATCTAAATGGTTTTTATGCGGACATCCTCATAAAATTTTTTGAGAGATGTATTCTAGCCTACTCAAAAAACAATCACTTCAGAGATGAAATGCTTTAACTATTTACTGATATCTGTCATTCCCATTTTTAAAGCTGAGAGCTGAAACCTAAAGTGACCTTTACGCTACTCATCAAAAAGTCTTAAGGATTAAAAGAGGTTTTTTGTTTCTACTGTGGCTTCTTGTGCTATTACCAAGTCATGCCAACCTTCTGGCAATTTAGTAGCCCTTTACATTGCTATTTCCTTGGAAAACAGTATGCTTATTTTACGTCAAGCATGCAGATTTACTAATAACTTATCCTTTTTCTACAGATGCAAGTAGTAACAGAGTTAAAAACTGAACAAGATCCAAATTGCTCAGAAACTGATGCAGAAGGGGTGAGTCCTGCCCCTGTAGAATCTCAAACTCCAATGGATGCAGACAAGCAGGCCATTTACAGGTAGTAATGGACTTGTGCTCTGTCTTTTGAAGGGTAAAGAAGAGAGGTATATATATATATATTTAGTATATACTAGTAGAAGGCCTTAGTTCTTAGCTTAGAAACAGATTATTTCTTGGCTATATGTCTTAGTAGCAAGCAGGGAAAGGAGGAGATCAATTTGAATTCACTATTGATTTTTAGCCAAAATATATTAAAAAACAAACAAACAAAAAAACACCTTCCTTTTATTATGGTAACCTATGCTAATCCAGCCTAGGTTAAAGGAAGTTCTAAACCTGGCTGCTTTCAAAGAGCAATTTAGCATACTGTTCAGGCGGCTGAGCTCACTGTAGATTATACAGTAATTTTTATCTTCAGTGTGGGGTATTTTTTTTAATTGTAATTAGGCTAGGTTTTGCTTACTTTTCTTTAGGGATAGCAATCTACTGCCTAGTGATTGGCTCAAACTGCATTGAATGTTGATGTATAAACACAGTAATTTGAGATTTTTTTCCAGTGTTAAATGCTGTGCTGAGTAGTATTGTTCTCTTTTTATGAGGTTGTTTTTTCATTTTTCTTCCATTTTTAATGCTTTATAAATACATAATTATTGCCAATTCACAGTTGTTAAAAAAAAAAATAGACATATCTACTCATTTTTAGATTTGTGCTGACAAAAGCTGCTTCTACTCTGAGCCATCCTAACCAGTTCTATTGGAGGCCTCCAAGTACAGTCTATGTACTGTCACCAGTTCTGTAAAGTTATTTGTGATGAATAAGCAAAGCCCACATTGAAGAATAAATGTCTTTTATTTAAAATAAATGATTTTAGACTTAGAAAAAAAAAAAAGTATTCATCCTATTTATAAATCTAAATCACTATTTCTGACGTGCTGTATTTAACATATCTGCTGCCACTTACTTACAGTAAATATATAGTATTTCCTAGCTCTTTGTTTTGTGATTGTTCTGTTTATTTAGATATATTTATTTGATTGCTTTACTTGCCTGTAGGTTGCATGGTAGTAGAAAAAGGAAAAACAAGCTTTTCATCATGCTATAGCCCGTGGTGCTATGTGCAGTCTCACCTAAGACTTGTCCTTCTGTTTCTTAGGACTGATTGTTACCCTACGTGAGCTAGATTTTCAGTATTGTAACTAGCAGTGACAATACTTATTTTAACTTCTATTTTAGGCACCCACTATTTCCCTTGTTAGCACTGTTATTTGAAAAATGTGAACAATCTACACAAGGATCAGAAGGCACGACTTCTGCAAGTTTTGATGTAGATATTGAAAATTTTGTAAGGAAGCAGGAAAAAGAAGGAAAACCCTTTTTCTGTGAAGATCCAGAAACTGATAATCTGGTAAGTATAAGCTGTTTCTTTCGTGTCTGAAACAAGCATCATATTTGCCTTGTTATTTTTTCATATCTCAACTGGTGCTTATGGTTTCTCCTCAGATGTTTCTTCCTACAAAGGAGTCCTTTTTATGTTAATCCTGAAAAACAGCTTTTGAAGTTATTTTTTTTTCCAATCTCCTTTTTTTTTTTCCTCCTTATCTGTAAACTTTTATCAATTCCTTCATAGTTGTTTCCCATGTGGGTTTCTAGACTGTCTGAAATCCATGTACCGGGGATGACCAAAAACCTGAGTTTGCCTTAGCCAGGCTCACTCTGCAAATTAATGTTAAAGTATTAAGCGTGTAACCCGTGTTTATGGGGAAAAAAAAAAAAAGTCATCAGCATAAGTTTTTTCTCCAACCTTTTTTAAAATCAGGATTCATGTAGTTAAGTGGAAGAGATGTTCCAAGATGAGCTTAGAAAATGTAACATATTGACCTTTTTCTTACATGCTGATGTCTTCTTGATGTTTTCTAAAGTCCATCAGAATGTAAATCTTCAATTCTGAAGATTTTCAGGAAGTGATGAAGTTGTGATTTCTCTTCTGAATCACATTCTCTAGCGAAAAGCTCTTCTGCTATGCTTGTACCTAAACTGTCAACCTTCTTGTCTTTGGAGTCAGTTCACAATTCAATGTTACCGTATTTGAGAGCGCTAGATTTATAGGGGTTATGTGTTAATCTGCAGGACTTTTAGTTGTGGAAGACTAGTTCCTTTGAGGAGACTGTGCAGCAAAACAAGTCTTTTTGAGTCTACCTCACAGGAGAGAAAGCTACATAAACAATTGAATTTCACTAAGCTAAACTGACAGTAGTTGTAAACAACACTCAGAAAAGGTATTTGTGTTAAAGCTATTATACAGAAAGATTTCTGTGCGCCTTTAATATTGTGTATGGGAGACTAAGACACAACGTACCTGGAGAAAACATAGAATCAAAACCATAACTTAGGTGAGAATAAATTTGAGATGTTGTTTAGAATTGTCAGAAGGGCTACAGTAAACAGCATGTTAGAAGGAGCACAGGGGGGTGGGAGGGTGGTTATTTTGGCTGCTTTTGCAGGCAGATGTTAACAGTCACTTTTCATAGCTTGGTTATCATTGTACTGAAGTTCTGGGAAGATAATGTTTAAATACCATCATGAAAGGTGAAATTGCAAGAGTCTCTATGCATAATTTGGACAATGTGAAAGGAAAGCAAGCAGAAGATAGTATATTGTACAGTGAGGCAAGTTTTTACAACTCTGGATAAAGAGGCATAGAAAGTTACCTTTTCAGCTGTTTGTTACATACTTTTCACTGTAAGTTACAATGCTGGAATGTAGATACACTAACGTGTCATGTTAACGATCTCAGTCTGTAAAGTTAAAGTTTCTTAGTTTAAATCATCTTCCAGGATGGATAAAGCTAACACAACTCACACTGCACTAGTCCATCTTCTAGCATGTTTCTACTAGGTTCTCTTACCACTTGTGTTCTGGAACTGTTGATTTTACAAAGGCTTTTGTTTTCAGTTTGGAAACACTCTGAGGCTCAAACATGCCCTTTGGATGGGAAAGTAGCTGAAGGAGAATGCGTAATATGATACAAAACAACACTCTCAGTATTAGTATAAAGGTTTTCAGTTTCTAAGTGAATAAGCATTGGCCACTTTAACCAAAGTTTATAGCTATAACAGAATTGAAAGCCCCAACATTTCAGTTTCTTAACAATTAGATCTTTGTGGGCAAATTTTGATGCAGTTCACTTGACAAATATTTACTGATAGAGACAGTGATTTAGTAATCTATGAAGAGACAAGTATTAACAATATACATAGTAACACAATTCCATGGCTTAAATCCTATTGCAAAATAATTGTGGCCACTGCAGGAATTAAAAATAGGAAAAAAAAGAAAAAAAAAGAAAAAAAAAAAAGAATCATTACAGCAAAAGGAAATACACTATAATTCTTTCCTTTAGTTACTTTCCTAGTGTAAGAAACAGTGGTATAGCTTTTTATTGTTATTTGTTTTTTTTTTTTAAGTTGAATTGTCAAAGGTGTAACATTATATTTTTAAAATACTTGTAGAACAATGATTATTTTATAAATGTAAGTAGAGTATAAATGCTTCAGAACTGTTACAATGACACATCTGTGAAAAGTATTACTCTTCCATTAGGGTGCAGAAAGCTTTGGCAGGCAGCTATGGGCAGGCACTGGTACTTCTTTTCAGATCATTCTTCAACAGGAAGGCATTCATGCAAGTTAAAAGAAAAATAATGGATTGCTTCAAATGAGCCATTGCTTCCTAGAGAGGACTAAATGCAAGCTGAAGATGATAAAATGATTAAATAAGCACTAAATAAATGGATAGTGAAATGAACTAAAAACTTACTGAACTGCTAGATTCAAAGAATTACAACCAGCAATGTGAAATCCAGTTGAAGGCCAGTCATGAGTAGTATACTC
This sequence comes from Perdix hodgsoniae, assembly GCA_035772895.1. Lineage (NCBI taxonomy): Eukaryota > Metazoa > Chordata > Aves > Galliformes > Phasianidae > Perdix > Perdix hodgsoniae. Next base: position 2,631,149 of record JAPSGF010000036.1, on the reverse strand, counting down.
CAGGGACTGATACCACAACCAACATCATTTAACATCTTTGTTGGTCACCTGGATGGTGGGATAGAGTATACCCTCAACAAGCTGGCAGGTTGTACAAAACTAGGAGAGGCAGCTGGTGAAAGGGAGCTGTGCCACCTTCCATGGGGACTTTGACTGTTTAAAAAAAAATAGGGCAACAAAGAATCTGAAGGAGAGCTCTGCAAAAGGAAATGCCAAGTCTGGGGAGAAATAATTCCATGTACACATTCATGCTACAGGTTGACCAGTTGGAAAGCTTTGCAGGAAAAGGATCTGACTGCCCCAATGGATACCAGATTGAATATGAGCCAGCAATGCATCACTGTGGCAAAAATTTCAATGTACCTGGGCTCTATTGTGAAAAACATTATCAGTAAGTCAGAGGAGGTGATTCTTTCCCTCTGAGCTTTGGTGAGGTGCACCTGGAGTGCTGGGTACAATTATGGGCTTCTCACTACTAGACACAGGAATAATGGAGTCGATCTAACAGAAGACTATGAAGATAATGAATGGACTGGAACACATTTTAAAGAGATGCTGAAAGCTGAGACTGGCTACTGTGGAACAGAGAAGACTTGGAAAGTGTTGTAGGAGACAAAAAGAAGTCTTTTTTTTTTTAGTTGTGTCCAATGAAAGAGCAAGAGGAAGTGAATGTGAATCAACATTAGATTACATTAAAACCTGAGGGAAAAACAAAAATGCTTTTTCTATAAAGGAGGGTGAATACTGGAGCAGGTTGCCCAGAGTGGATGTAGAATATCCATCCTCAGAGACAGTCAAAACCTAACTATGTGGGGCCCTGGGCAACCTCCTGTACTTGCTTCACAGGAGAGCTGGATGAAACAATTGCCAGAGATCTCTTCCAACCTCAACTACTTTGTGATTCTCTGAGCCCTCAAAGATCATTTTCCCAAATATTCTGCATGTCTTAGTCTGCTTCGTATGCTTTGTCGTAGATGAGTGTTCTCTCAGATCTTGCTCACACTGGTGTAGATGGGTCTGCTCTGTTCAAATAGTCCTGCCTCCTGACTGACCTGTTTGTGACTTCAGTGGTGACAAAGTCTCATGGTTTATGTGGTATTTACTATTATTGATGGGCTTCACAAATCTGGTCGACTTTGCTTGAAATGGGTGAGGAAGTGTTTGTTTATGTCTTGTGTCCCATGGCCACTGAGATCAGTGCTGTCTGAAACTGGAACCGTGTTGCAAAATCAGCTTATCTTTGTCATGGAATTCCTGATGTATAGTTCACATTGTTAGTGATGACTTTCTGTTACTAGATACCAAATGTAAACTGAGTGTGGATTTTCCTCTGTGGAGGGCCAGGGTCTCTGTGTAGCTGGTGTTCTGACAGGCAGTTCAAGGGCAGTGAGCAGAGGAACAGGAGGGTTTCTATCAAGTTTTGAAATATCTAGTGTGTTCTTCAAACTCTTCTTCTGCTTGAAATACTGATGGTTGGACAGAGAAGACTGTAGCTGGGTCTAATGACAGATTTTTCTCCGTTGTGTCACGTAAATACTTATGTTTTTACATAGATTAGAAGTCATTTTTTTAATGATTAAAAATATGTTGTAGTAGAGAGAGGCTCTAATATGGGGCACCTTTGTGATATGTTTTTGCTGTACTTCCCTTCTTAACTCTAATGATAAATAAAAGATTTGCTTGAGAGGACAATCTAGCAGAGACTGAAAGGTGAAGCAAGTAGCCAAGGAATTACTGGTTGTCCAAGTGTGTTCTTATCTCACTGCAGCAGAGTCAAATAAGAAAGATGTATATGTTTGCTTAGTAGCAATCATTCAGCTAGGAGCCAGAACTAAACTGAGATGAATTGAGCATTATAGTGCTATAAAGACTCACTGAGGTCCTATCAGAACAAGAGTTGCAGGCCTGCCTCAGGTAAGGAAATGAGTTGCTTATTCAGCTAATTCATTTCTTTTTCTCTTTTTTTTTTTTTCCCAACCCAACTGTTCCATGTAGGCCTTGTGACAGAGCTTTAAGCCTATGGTTCCAAAGTGGCAGAAACTAATTTCAGTGTTTCTGCCAGCCTTAACGCTTTTCATTTTAAGGATGTTCCTGGCCAGTATATTGCTAAGTCTGGCTTCTCAACTAAGTTTCTATCGTTCTTGATTATTTAAGGAGAGAGATTCTATTCTTTAATCTTCATTAATAAGCTCTAACTTTTGCCTAGTCCTGAAGAGGTCAGGCAATTGGACTAGGTTATCTTTGAAGGTCCAGTTGAACTATTCTGTTTGTTCTGATTAACCACACAAACAGCTTCAGTTGGTGATCTTAAAACAGGGTGGCAAAGGGTTATGATCAACAACAACAACAAAAAGATCAGCTCTAGAAACGCCAGGCCTTTTATTTTTGGTGTCTTGCCCAATAAAGACTTTGTCGGATGTGCTGTCAGAAAGGAGCTCTGGCACTGAAACAAATGGGAGCATTTCCATTAATATTGATGGCTTCTGGATTAGGTCAAATTTTGACATTTGGCTTGAGCATATTTAGAAGCACAATAATTTCCTGGAGAAGAATTTGGAAAGAGTGAGGGAATGGCACTTTCTCATGTAATTTTTTTTTTCAGTAAACGAATTTTTGAGGTACTTTGTGAAATGACCTGGATTAAGCACACTTGAGTTTAAGTTTGTATAGCTATTGCAATGTTCCTAATCTTTTTCTGTATGTGCATCATGTAACAGAGTCAGCAAGTGTGTGTTCAAAAGCCACATGACTAAAAAATAAACCCTCAAGCTGTACTATGTCTTCCCTGAATTTTGAAATGTCAGTTGTCTCTTCCTTTGTCTGAGAGATGTATGAGATGCTTTTCTTTATTCCAAGGAAGAGTGTATCACAGGAGAAAGCAAAGTTTAGTTCTAAGATCTGTTGAAAGAAACTTGATAAGCTTTAGTGTCAGCTTCTGGACAGTTTTTTTCAGCTTGTCCTTGGATGTAAGATGTCTTGACATTGTCTTTACTTTTAACGTGGCTTCATCTTCCAGTCAGAAAAGGTAGTTGTCTTTGGACTGAAACTGGAGAGTTTCTATTTCCAACCTGACTCATGGGCAGATTTTAGCTGCTACAGGCTGTACCCGTAAACAGGTAATAACAACCAACTAATCTGCACTCTGTGAAACTAAATATATAGAAACTCCTGGGAGAGTTTCTATTTCCCTCATCTCTACTGAAAGCATAAGAAAGGTGGCTCTTTGGTAATTTGTGTAATTGCTCTCTTAGAACTATTTTCCTCAAGTAGAACTTGAAGTTGGAAGGGTTCAGTTTTCATTAGCTCTACACAGGTTAGACTGTTTATGGAGGTGGAAGAACAAGGTTATGATTTTGTGCACAAGGTATTTCTTTTCTATATATGTGTGATGCATCATGTTGTTGAAGCCAGAATTGTGCTCTGTCTTGAAATATATTCTACGTCAATCTTCAGGTCTTCAATAGTTTTGTTCTTTCTGATTCTTGGTCATTCATTCTGTCTGTTTCTTTAGCAGTCTTTTCTGAACTTGATTTAAGTGCCAGTTAGCTACAAGAAATGTAGCAGACTTCCCCTTTTCGAGTACTATTCATGGTGGGAAGGAAGTAGAAGATAGTTCTTATGTTTAACTTGCTAGTCTGGAGCCTGCTTTCTCTCTGAGAGCTTTGGCTCCCTCCTCATCTTTGGATCATTATTTTATGTACACCTTAGTCAGACTCAGCACCCAAGGAGATGTTTTCTCTTAAGAACCACAGATTTTGTTGGTCTGTATTACTAGCCAGATGTTCATGATTGTACCCTCTCCTTTCCAGAAGTGTGCTCAACACTGCTCATAACATTATCATCTTTGAAACTCTTTACACTTTGATGTCTCCATCTAATTCTCACAGTTGAAATAAAGCTTGAATTTGCTAACAGAACAGTGAGCCATCTTCCCTTTGTTCTCTTTTAGCTTTCTTCTTGTAACTTACATGGGTGGGTTGTTCAGCATGAATGTTTACAAATCATTTCTAGAGTTTTCTAAATTATGCTTTAAGACGTTTAGAATGTAATGCTTTTTTGTTGTTGTTGTTGCTTACTGTTAATCCAGCCATAACAGAAACATCAAGCTGCTTCTGGAGGGTTCCTATCTCTTGTGTAGCTTCTGTTAGGAGTTAACTCTTGCCATACATGAGTATTTTGTTCATTTTGTTGCTTATTTTTTTCATTTACTGGCATTCATAGAGCCATAGGATGATTCATATTTGATTATGGTCTCAAGAACTCAGGAGGTCAGTAGTGCAACCTCCTGCACAAAGTAGGTACAGCTGTGAGGTCAGAGCAGGTTAAATACAACTTTATCAAACCTAGAAACAATATGAAATCCAGTGTCTTAAATATGCTCTCACTTTTGTATTTGAACAGGACACTGCCCTTTTTGAAGACCCTTGAGTTTTTGTTTCGTTTGGGGTAAGGATTTTAGGTTCAGTATCCTCTTCTGAAAGACTATCCTGTTGAATTCTTAGTTCTGTCAGGAAAACCTGTAGTGATGATGAAGCCAGGGGATGTCATTTTGATATTCTCTATATTTTCTGTGTGCTCAAACCACACTTCCAATTTCTAAAAAGTGTTCCTACGTCTGCAGCTTTTCTCAGACCTCTGATCTCACAGCTGTGGATTCTGTAGGCAAGAGAGGTTATCAAAACAAAAGAAGTGAAGACTGAATGTCCCTTCTGTCAGACTTTGTGTTCCTCCCCTGAAGAAACTAAGGCCCCATATGGGAATTTGCTCATGGATGTAGATGAACAGTGAATGGATGTGTTTAAGTGGCTTTTGAAATGAGAAGATTACTTATCGTTGTACCAGAATTTTTAAGATGTCCACTTACATTTTTTTTTCCTCTATGTACCTGTGCTATGTCCCTTGAAGACCATAAAATGTCATGGGTGTGCATTTTAACTGAACAAAGGTGAGCTGGGGATTATGGTGCATGCTGCATAGTGTATTCTGTTCCCCTTTGTCCTATCGTTTCAGTGCCTTGAGCACTGTACAAAGGCATGATTCAAAGCATTTTTGGGCTAAAGACATCTCCAGATGGAGTGTATTTATATGTGAACATAGTTTACTTTTATTTATGTGCAGTAATACTAGCAATATCCATATCTCATGGTTACTTACGTCTTTCTACGTGTCTCTGAAGTGATGCTCCAGATTTATTTCTTAGAGCTGAAAAGGCAGAATTGTGTGGTTTATAAAATTGTGTAGTTGTGTGGCAGAATTTTGTTCAGTAGGACTAAATAACAAAAATGTTTTTTGTAGACTTTTAAGCTATGATTCTAAAAAAATAAAAAAAAAAAAAGAGGGGTGTTCAACATTGCTAGTGCAATTTTTGTTTTAGTTTCAGGGATCGTATGAGCTTCAGTCAGCAAATTTCACTTGGTCCACCCATGCCGTGGGCCACAGTGAGCCTTAGGGCCACAGTTGCTGTGACATGGTATATTTACAAATTTTATTTGCCTTTATAACCACAATAGCACGGCTTCCTGTAAAAGTAGCAGTGATGGTGGGAGGATCTATAGATATCTGGCTGTTGTTACTTAATCCTTGGTTTATGCTTAGTTTTGATATTAGTATAATTTTCACGTTAGATACCAACCATTAACTTGAATTCCATCTCTAATTTTCATAGATGCTGTTTTGTTTTGTTTTCCTGCAAGCAAATGCTGATACATAAATAATATAAATTTGGTTGATGGTTTAAGGAAAAAAAAAAACAATAAAAGCTTCTTACAAAGCAAAAGTAATTCATCATGAATACGCTCAAGTATTACGTGCCCAAAGTCATATTTATGTTACCTCGGTTTCAGCCTAGCAAAGGGAGGATGGGAGAAGTTAAAAACACAATCTGTGTATGGCTAATATATGTGATCTGCGTTGTTCCAGAACGTGTAAGTGATTTGAGAATTTAGGTTTTTGGTCTTTGGTACTATTTGGTTATTGAAGCACTACAGGGTAATCATTAGCAATTCTAAAGGGAGCAGACTATGTTCAAGCAAAGATGGCCTCTGTTTTGTGTTAAAATCTAGTTAAACTTGCATCATTCAATTTCACTGTGTTTAAAGGTACTTAAACGCAGTTTCAAAGGCCACCACCATTGAGGGCTGCTCTAGAAGATGCTGTTTTGTATACCTCAGTGCTGGGCCACTGCATTTAGGATTTCAAAGGGTTTTGGTGTCAAAGGTCGTCAGAGTTACCAGATTTTAATTTGAATTAATTGCTTCAAGTCTACAGCTTGGATTTTTTTCTGCAGCTGTGCTTTAAAGTTGCATTTCTTTTTTTTTTTTTTAATAGCCCTTAGTAGGGATAAGATTTCCTACTTTGTTATCATTTCAGTGTTCCCGTGTTTATTTTAACACGCTATTTTCTCAGTTGGGTGAATGTCAAGCAACAGGAATATCTTCTACTTAAAAAAAACACAGGAAAAATGTCTGTTATAATGAAAGCTGAAGTCATTGTGGGGGAGAGGGAAGTGTACCCAAAAGTGCCTGTCTTGATCTCCTTCAGTTGCTTTGAGTAAAGGTACTTCAGCTCCTGGCTGGCTTCTTCTCTTAGAAATAAGAGGACAACTTGGTGGGCTGTTGTTTCTGCTTATTGCCTTCAGTGCTGTAGCTGGGTGCGTGACCATTTATGTATGACGCGTTTTATCAAATAATGCTAAAATCAAGCTTTGCGTTACGTTTCAAAGCTGCAATCTATTTAAATTCATGCAATGGAAGGATATTTTTCTTTGAGCTCTAGCACAGCAAGTAAATGTTGGGGGTGGCACACTATAATTAAAAAAAAAGATTTTTTTTTTGCCAAAAAGTTTTGTGCGTAATTGAATGTCCCAGAATTCCTACTGCATCATCAAAATTTAGACCATCTGGATTTGATTTTAGCTTTTGATCTCCTGCCATGACCCTTGCAATCACCTATGCTATTTTTATGCTGTATGAAATACCATTAGCTACCCAAACTTAAGAATCTTTTTCTTGTAGTAAGTGTTCTCACAGCATACATATCTACTGTACTTCTTTAATTTTTGTACAAGCATGGATTTATCAGTTGGTTTCGGTGCTCTCATTCTATTTCAGAAACAGTCTGTTCACTCAGGAGATTCTACCCCAGAGTTGTTTGTATTTGACATAGAAATGCACAGGTACTTCAAAGCTGTAGGACAGTAAAACTGTTTTGGTATTTCAAGCTTTGCTGAGCAAGATGACAGACTTTTAGGAAGGCAGAGTCTGGCAAAGATTATATTGTAGTCGTGTTTTCTTTCTCCTCTACATCACAGTTTACTTAAGCAGTGTGATGATACAGATTTGTATGTAAACACATTCCTTTGCCATTCCAGGAGCATAATGATCAGAGCTTGACAAGCCTAGTTCAGCACTCAGCAGTTAGTAGCTCTCCATTAATTGGATGGTCTTGCTTCCTGGAAAGAAGTGTTTGTTTAAATTTCACAGTGAAATATTTTTTTTAAATTAAGTTACTTTCAATTTTTTTCCTCCCCCCTTCACTCCCTAGATGGTAAAAGCAATCCAAGTTCTACGCATTCATCTGCTTGAGCTAGAAAAGGTTAATGAGCTTTGCAAGGACTTCTGTAGTCGCTATATTGCCTGCCTGAAGACGAAAATGAACAGTGAAACTCTATTAAGTGGAGAACCTGGAAGTCCTTATTCACCTGTGCAATCTCAGGTATGTTTCAAATACAATTAAGTCTGTGTTGTAGGGGGCCGTCCTTCCCAGATTTATGAATGTATCTGATGCTTTCTGTTTTTAAAAAGCCCTGGTGATTCTTAAAGTTCACTGTCTTACTTAGGCTTTATGTGGAAGTGTGGAAAGGAGAGTCTGAAAATGAAAAGAAAAAAAAGCCTTGTAATGATTATTTTTGTATGTCTCTTAAAGCCTTACTTCTATTGACACAGGAGGGATTGAATTTTATGTTTGGTAAGAATAGAAATTATAAATTCCTGAAGATGTATGAATAAGGGTTTGCAAGGTCAGGACTGAATAAGAACTATCTGAAGCAGAACAAATATGTTAGATACTTGGATGCATAATATATTGTTTTGAAATGGGAAGGAATTAAGATAATAACTAAAATTCTGAAGCTTTGATGCTTGTAATAAGAGCATCAAAGATCCATTTCATGTGTCCTTTATCCCTTGTGCCTTTGGAAACTTTTTCTCTTAGTATTTATATACCTGGAATCATTTCTTTCCTATAATTACTGCAGATAGTTTAATGTCTTCTCTAACAGTTGCATTCATGAAGGTTTTCAAAGATAATGATGGGTGATAATGAGAAAGTTAATGTAGGTAAATGATGAACTTCTAATGAAGTCTCTCCCTTTGAAGCTAATCCTGTGTGTAAGCTCCAAATGTATTTTTAGAGCCAAAATGACACAAGCTGCTTTATCTCCTTGGGAAAAAAAAAAGTTCAACCAACTAATTGTTTTCTTTTTCTAGCAAATGCCAAGTGCCATTGCAGGCACGCTCAGTCCCCAAGGGATTGTGGTGCCAGCATCAGCATTGCAGCAGGGAAATGTAACTATGGCAACAGTAGCAGGTATGACAACTAAAGAAAAACTGGCACCTTGCTATTCATTATGGGTCCTTTTATAGTTGTTACAAAAAATACACAAGTATTTCTTCATGTGTTTAGATTTTAAGACCTCAAAAGTTGTTGGTTTAATACAAGTGCCTTTGTGTTTTCTGAATATCATTTTGTTTTCTATGTATACCAGGTATGTGTATGTGAGTGGAGGTTACAGTTTAAGTACAATATTAACAGATCTTTCTGTGCAACACTAGCCAAGTCTTAAGAGACTGGAATGTTTTTGCATTTAGTAATCATCTCGTGTTCTGCACAGTCTAGAACTATTCCTAGGAGTCTGTGAAATCCTTCAGCTCTAAGTAGTTGTGTTAATTTTGTATGGAGGTAGTGTTTGAATACTTAGTTGACCTATATATCTAGGTGCCACTCAGCTTTTGCATCATGCATCTTATATGACAGCTGGAATAGATTGTGATGTGTTAAAATAATTGATATGTTGTCAGAACTGTGGTATTGTCTACAGCGATGATGTGTTTCTATGTTTAAAGAGAATATTTAGGGGCTTCTACTTACCAAAATGTTTTGCTTTTTAAGGAGGGACGGTGTATCAGCCTGTTACTGTGGTCACTCCACAAGGCCAAGTGGTGACGCAAGCATTGTCACCTGGGACTATTCGAATCCAGAATTCTCAGGTGTGTTTCATGGGCTTCACAAAATAGTTTCCTGGGCTCCAATGAATCTCTTTGTTTTCAACAGTTTGGGTTTGAATGTGATACATTATAGGATTTACAAATTTTAGAATAGGGCATGATATCCCAAGCAGATCTGCCTTGCCACGTAGGGCATCATAGTTCATACTTGTTAAATATTAAATGTATTTTTCCCCTTTTCTGTCATCAGTAAAGAAACAAACAAACAAAAAAAGTATTTATATGTGAATTAAACAAAACCAACCAAACAAAAAGCCTTCTAAATTAAATACTGGGTGATTTTACAAGGATTATAGCTTTCCTAATTGTTGAACTGGGTTTATGGCAGGATAGATTTGAATGTTGCTGTATAATGCTATGCTGTTGTAAGAAATTTGTCTTCTTCAGATGGCAACCACCAACACTGTGAAATTGTGTGTATTCCAGAATTTATGTACATTGAAGAGCATTTTGCCATAAAACTTGCAAAATGGATGGGTTTGGGCCTGTATCTCAATTATAGGAAATACTACATGAAATGCTCAGTGTTTCACAGTGCTGTGTATGTAGAGAAGAAAAACTGGTGGATAACTATTGGAAATTTTGTTATGAAGCCTCCATATGCAGACAGATCACTTAGAAAGTGAAACATTGTTTTGCAATTGCAAAAGAATGCTAAAAATGTGTTTGTAATTTGATGACTTGAACCTAGTTCAGAAATGATATTTAAAGCTTGTTTCATTCCAGACTTAGACATAATGACTGGCCTGAAGAAACTGCTCCCTACTGTTTGAAAAACCTGATTTGGAATAAGTTATAACTGTCTGAAACGCAATCTCATATGCAATTTATATTCTGTTTCTTATTATCTCTGCCTAAGCACTTAAGAACATATGCCCTGATGTTCAGATAACCAGTGTGCAAACAACTTAATGTAGCTCTAGAAGTGAAAAAGAAAGCAAAGCTGTGAAAGAATTTTGGAATCTTAGGAAAACAGTGTTGTAAAGTGAATTCAGAATTTGACAGTAGCCAGAACCTTTACCCCTTACTAGTCTTTTGCATATATCTTCCTACTCCTTGAAAACTTAAGATGAATTTATTCAGCAGGACCTTAAATACCATGGTTTGCAACTCTAGCATTTATAATTTTAAGTTCTTTGCTTAAGACCTAAATCTTTACTATTTTACAGCTTCCATAGTTGCTTGTGCTTGCACATAGTGAATTTATTCAGCATGGCATTTTTCAGTTGCTCTTCACTTGTGCAAGTGAGTTGGTAGGGTGAAAAGTCAGTCAAAACCCTAACATTGTATGGATCAGTACAGAGGATCGTTAACCTGTCATTTAGTACATGGAGGGATTTTATTCTAAATTACAGCAAATCATCATCTGGCTCTTGTGACAAGATCACATATACAGCCTGAAAACAGTTGTAATTCTTAAAACAGAAATGTTCTATAATTTTTGCATTATCTGGAAATCCGGTACCTTGTTTTCCCTGAATAAAGATGTTTTGGAATGCTGCTGTAGGTGACCTGCTATTGTAAGTATTCCCTAGCAAATGAAGTAGCTTTTTAGGATCAGAGTTGCTAATTGCTTTTCATTCCTTCTCCAAATAACTTATATTAATGCAAAATATTGCTTTTACTATGCTAACTTTCTTATTTTAAAATTGTACACACAGCTTCAGTTGCAATTAAACCAAGATCTAGGCATCTTGCATCAAGATGATGGCTCATCAAAAAATAAAAGAGGAGTTCTTCCCAAGCATGCTACAAATGTGATGAGATCTTGGCTATTTCAGCACATAGGGGTAAGGAATGAACATGATCAGGAGTCAAAAGATTTTTATGTAACTCTGTGGTCTTTTATAATCTTGTTTCATAGGGAGGGTGAACTTACTGTTTCTTTAATCCCAGTTCAGTTTTTTCTGAAGTCATTTGGAGCAGTTCCACAGAACCTAATGTCTGTTGATGTCATTATTATTTTAATAATCATGTTGAATTTGTACCCCACGAGCTCAATTACTGTTGATAGAAGGGGTTCTTCATTTCTTTGTGGTGAAAATGTAGTGCTTTCTCGGCCTTGCTCTATGGCACACAAAGAAATAGTTCTATTTGTGGCTGTGAGGTTTTTTTTTGAAGGGGTTTTTGTATCTGTTTCAGAGGAATTTCAAGATTTCTGTCTTTTCCCCTTTTCAACGACACTTCCAATGCATACCAAGTTTGTTGCTACCTACTCTTGCAAAGGCAGGACTTGTACTGTAGGCATAAATATTTATTCTTGAAGAATATTGTAGTGTTTAGTATATGGGTATTTTCAGTCATTTAGCAGCTATTTCGAAACAGACAAATGATGCTGGGAAAGCATATGTGCACTTCTTTAGCACTTTTTCACTCTTTTCATCCATTTCGTTCAGAGTAGCTTACTTTAACTAGAAAAGGCTTGTCAGTACTCTCATATGACAGTGCCTTTAGAAAGCATAACTAATCAGATCTTATCACATGCTTGTTGCCCAGAGATCACGCTGTTTAATAAAGATTGTCAGCCATGAGAATCTCTTTTGCTGAATTAAACATCAACAGTTCAGTGACACAATGCATATTTTCAAGGATAAGATCAGTTTTGCATAGTAACACACTCTTTATTAAATGATTTTTATCTATAAAGTTTGTGAGGTTTCTTAATTTTTTTTATTACGATGACCTTAGTCTAGCATCTTTAATCACTTGTAATAAAGGAGTCCTTATTTTTGATGAGGAAATGAAACAGAAGCTTCTGTCTTTATTTGCTTTTTTTCTCTTGTTTAGCATCCATATCCAACAGAGGATGAGAAGAAGCAGATTGCAGCACAAACAAATCTTACACTACTCCAGGTTAACAATTGGTAAGACCAAAAACTCTTCCGTAATCTCTGTTTTTGTCTCTGCGTGTTTGCAAGATTGAGAAGTAATTAAGAGTATGGCTTGGATATTTGGAGTTGAGCTTACTGTTCTATGCTACATGTTTAAGGACTAGAATTATGTGCTGATACACAGGTGTATTACTTATATCCTTCTGCCACTTTAATTATATAAAGACTTCAGAAAACTTTGCAGCCATAAGAATTAAACTCTCTTCTGTTGCTGGGAGAGATGGAAGTACTCGCATCTCTTCTGCAAGATGATTATATTAAAAAAAAATACACACACACACACACACACACACACATATATATATAGAGAGAGAGATAGATATATATATATATATATAGAGAGAGAGAGAGAGATCAAGATTCAAGGGTTTTAGTGACCTGAGGTTCTGAACAGTGTTCCTGGTGTGATTATGGCTTCATATCTTACAGTTTGTTACTGTCAACAGATCTTTATTCTGCTCTTCTATCAAATGACACAGTTGCTAAACAATGGTATTCAAATGGAAGGTGTCAGTATCTCAATGCAGTTCACAGCTCAGTATGTAGTACATCTTAAGTGCGCTACAGGTTTAAGGTGAGAAGCCTGGTCTTGCAGAAGAGGAATGAGGGTGCTAGCATGCATCCTATTCTACTCATGGTATTGTGTTCCTAAAATCACTGTAATGATCTTCCTCAGATTTCAAAATGGTGCTGGCTGCATGACTGCATAAGGGTTCAGTGTGGAAATACACAAGATAGTGGCAGGGCAATGGCTCCATAAGTGCATCAGTATAACTGTTCTCATGGTGTGGCAGTAACAGAGCTCTATGGTACTGAGATTTGGCTGTTGTCTCTACAAGGTACTGCATTATGCTTTGTGAATCTGACGGCTCCACTCTCCTTCCTTCTGAAAAATGTGTTTAGCATTCTCTCCTGGATCAGGAACCAGGCCTGGAAAAATCTGTGAGCCTTTCAAAAAATTAAAGTGGGCAGGAGCTTAATGGAATAAATAAAACCAAACTGAATGAACTAGGTTCGACAGGGATAAAATTTAGGTGAGCCCTAATAAGAGAAGTGTCAGCTTTCTGAATGGTACTGTCAACAACTTTTCTGGTGCTTAGCTTATAAGATCTTGAAATGTACATTTGTCATGCTGTCTGAAGAATTTTTGTCAGTAAATTTTTTTTGTTTTTTTTTTTTTTTTGGTGGGGAACACTTAGCAGCAAAATGAGAGGAGTACTTGCTTAGCTTGTTTGCTAATATTGAAGGATGTCACTATTCTAGGAGTTCTGATTTTACATGCTAAAAAGAATGTCAGACTGAGCTGGAAGGAAGAAGTGATTTTTCACAGAAGCTTTGCAGCTTTTATACTTCTGTTTCTTTTTCCTTCTGCATACTTTGTGGACCCAAGAGACAGAATATTAACCATATTCAGCTCATAAGTACTTACCGTTGATTCTGTATAGGTTTATCAATGCTAGAAGACGAATTCTTCAGCCAATGCTGGATTCCAGTTGTTCTGAAACTCCAAAAACAAAGAAGAAAACAGCTCAGAACAGACCGGTTCAGAGGTTCTGGCCTGACTCCATTGCATCAGGAGTTGCTCAGCAGCAATCTAATGAGCTCACGATGTCAGATGGTAAGGAGAACTGGTTAGAACACAGAAAGCTTGTTGAAAATTGATTTCTCTGTAACAGAAATGGAGAGTTTGATACATCTTGTGGAAAAATCTCTTTGATATTTCAGCATGACTCTTCTTAATTTGGAAAAGCGTAACAAAAATGTAATTTTTTTCATCTTCCGTTTATTTTTTGGGAGGAATATTTTATTGGGGTAGATGCAGTGAGACTTGCTTTTATTTCAGAAGTTATGAAGCAGTAGGAGGAAGGTTAGATGTGCAAATAAGTTCTCTCAGTATGTGTATACACACCAGCTGCATTCTGTTTGATTAGAAGTATTGGACTGTTCTTTCAGCTTCACAGCTCCCTGTCCTGTTCACATTCCTTGCTTGCTTTTTTTCCTCAGCTTCTGCTGGGTTTGACAACTTTATCAGCTTAAGTCACGTTTTCTCTTTGAACACTCCAATTTTTTTGCAATGGATTAAGCTGGAGTACTTCGCAGAAATGATCTTGTGATGATTTGATTGGAGATTTCTCTAATGAGTATCTAGAACACAGATGACTTTAAGATTCTAGACTAATGTGATTCCAGCATTTCCTAACATCTAAGTGTCTGACAAGTTATTTAGCTGTTTATTTAGTTCCCTAGATTTTCTTCCTGTTGATCACAAACTCTACTACGTACAGATACGTCTTGCTTAACCTGAGAAACCAAGAAAGAAGCTAAAATTCTATGATTGTGATTCTCCAGGTGCTGTTGTAACAATTACAGCTCCGGTGAACATGAATGTAGACAGTCTCCAGTCCTTGTCATCTGATGGTGCTACATTGGCCGTTCAGCAAGTTATGATGGCGGGGCAAAGTGAGGATGAGTCTGTAGACAGCGGTGAAGACGATGGAGGAGATCTCTCAACGACAAATATCAGTGGGCTGGTTTTGGATAACAGCGATTCTCTGCAGTAGGAAGCATGAGAGTGTGACACAACGTTTAGGAAAAAGAATGGACTGACTGACTGTTTTTATAGTTTGCACAGCAAACATTTTACACAAGTTTTATTTCTAATATGTTTTATATGTAGATATAGAAGGGTGCACTTTTTTGTATTTCATAGTAAGCTTAAAGAGTGTTTTTGCAGGTGCAGCAACTTCTTTCAAATGTGTTTTTTTTCATTTCATTTTCTTATTTCAGAAAATTTTATCAAGTAATATAAAGAACCACGTAAGCACCCCTTTTTTTCTCTGAATTGGAAGTGCTGCCATTTCTAAAGAATTATGCAGTTTCAATTAGTGCTGTTATTTAACACAGCTCTTGATGGGCAGGTGATGTAAATTTAAAGCATGTGAGGAACTTGATCGTTAAGTTGGATGCGTATATTTGAAAGATGCTTCTGCACCTTAAAAACTGCTAGTCTGAGGTGGACAGCAACACACACAAAAAGAAAAAGGTGATGTGTGATTCAGTAGCGAATGTATGGCAACTTCAATAAGTTTAGTTTATCTCATAGTCCATGAGCCTGTTTATCATTTGCTATAAAAACTCCTATTTTTACCTTACCGGGATTATTGGAGAAAAACGTATTTTTATAAATTCATGAGGAATTGGGATGACAACTGTATTATGCAGGAGTTTAAAAAAAAAAAAAAAAAAAATTTCCAGAGGGGAAAAATAAATGTTTAGTATTCCTATTTGGAAGGTCTGAAAACTGACCAAATTTAATAAACAAGCCTACGCTAGCACTCTGTGATTCTCAGCTATCCTACAGTGATAGAGTAAACATATATTTGATAATAGCATAAGAAGGGCCCACTGTTTGATGGGGTTTTGATATTGTCAACCGTTGATTTATATTATGTGTAATATTCAAATTGCATTAACTCTGCATCTAGACTTGCATCTGAAGATATTTGCTAAATGACTATTCAGGTAAGTAAATTCAAATACCCACAACATTTCCATTTACTAGAGAAATTTAAGAGTTTATAGTTTGTAGACCTGATTCTGAAAAGTTAAAAGTTGTGTATTGTATTGTTATGAATTTTGCCATCACTCCATTGCGTTGAAAATATTTTCCCCCACTACAAAAAGAAATAATTTATGGGTTTATATAAAGTTTCCTTAAATCTGAAGGTCACCACTGGAGTACACAGCAGGCTTTATTAGAGTAGAAGATCCTTGTATGTCATTTAAAAACAAAGAACTAGTGATGAAAATGTTTTGTGGTAACAATTTCACCCCGTCCCTCTCTTCCCCCTCCGAAGTTTGAAGTCTCTATTTATCCATGGACACTTACTTTTGGAACTTCGTATTTCAAATGACAGACTCCAAGAGTTTGCTCAATGTTCTCATTTTAACCCTGCCCTTTTGTCCCTATGTTGGGTTGGATCAAAGCCAGAAATCTCTTCTCATTAAAACCAAATCTAGTTGCATTTCTAACATGACAGGGAAAAGGATGCTAGCTTGCAGAATCTTCAAGCATCATGTTTGAGCAGAACTCTCTGCAGATATTTAATTGAGAACTTTATTTCTGCTTTCCAAAATACTCAGGCACGTGCTTTAGGTCCCATTGATTTCTGTGGGATTAAGGCATGTACTTCTTTATATGCTTAAATGCTTGGAAGTAGGTCTTTAAAGACTGCATTACAAGGCTAGTTTAAGTTGGTATGAAAAAAAACTCAAACTAATGCCAGGATCACTGGTACAGATGCACAATAATACTAGTTTTAAGTGATTGGTAGCTGTTTTCAAAAACTAACGTTGGGAATTACTCAACACCACTGATATTTCTGCAATAGCTTTTATTTATTCCTGGCTGAGGATTTTGCTTCCGAGTTTAAATCCTGTAATGATCTGCTGCAGCCAGACTGGTATCTTCTAAACAATTTTGGTTTCCTGAAGTTCTCTGTTTTGCTGCTTGTGCACTGCATTTGTTAAAGGGCACAGCAAATGGCTGACAAAAGATAGCATGATTATCCCAAAAGCTATTGTCAAATCCATTTGAACCCCAAAATATTTTACAGGACTGCTATCGTGTACAAATCATGCTCCTCTGGAAACGTAAAACCTAGTGCTCCTAAAAAGGATGCCAGAGATAACTAGAACCAAGAGACACGTTCTGTTGTACTTAGTCGTCTTTGTTTTAACTCCAGAAGCACTTCCCTTTATGTAACAGGCTATGCTTTTGGTTTCTGTGAGGGGATTATTCAGCTACCCTTGTTCATATTTAATAATGGCTCTAATCTTTGTACTTGTAGCACGTAGGCAGATGAATAATAACTTCTCAGTGCGTACAATGCCATGGTAAAATCTGTTCTTCCAAATTGGCCTAGAAGGAAATCTGTGCTAGAAGAACAAACCATTTCTCAGTGTCTCCTTCCCCTCCACGGCCAGTTGTTGCTCCTCCAGGTCTACCAGCAGAGCTTTTCCCACTGGCTTCAAAGCAGGCAAGGAAACAGTACAGCAGTGAACCTGGGAGGGCCGTGATTAGCCAGCAGTGAAAGAGAAGGGTGAACTAAAGCAGAACTCAGCTCTTGTTTTTCTATTTTTTTTTTTTAAGGACTACTGAAATGATTTAGTATCTGTACAGCTGGCTGCAATACATACAGCTTATCTGCCATTTTGAACCCAGTTGAAAATAGACATCGGGGCTTGCAAAGTTCTTTCTGAAAAAATAAGCTTTCAGAAAACGTTACCAGCTTGACTTCTCCATTCCTTCCTCCTCCTACACACCTCTCTCCTTGCAGTTTTTCTCCTGAGAGTACTGTGACCTTCTCTTTATATAAATACCCAGAAAGTGAAACTGACAGAAGCCCCTATGAAAGGGAGAACATGAAATAGTTCTGTTGTCAAACTAGACACAGTTAATTATTAGAACAAAAAAGGTTTACCGATTATAATCAAAGGTATTACTGAACATATGGAACTGTAACTCTGGAATTTAATTTGGTGAGAATTCTGTAGTAGGTACGAGCTGCATAGAAGTGTGTGGTTTTGTTTTTGTTTTCACAATTTAAGGGGGGGAAAAAGAAGTTGTGTTCTTCCTTTTTTGATGTGTAAGATTGCTGGTTTAAACAAAGCACTGCTATTCAGGAGAAGTGTATGTTTACATTAGACAGTTATTTACAAAGTCTTTATAGGGAACCTAACATTAAACTCGTATAATTATCCCCTGTCCCCTGTTTGTAGGCAACAGAAGAGCTCACTTTTTTGTTGTTGTTTTTTAAAATCCTTGCTATTCTTCTGCAGTCATGACTATTGAAACTTCAAATCTTTTCCAATGTAATCCAGATCATTAACACAAAACAAGAGGTTTTAGACCACTTGTCCCAAGACTTCTGTGCTAAGCAAGCATGTCTCATAATCATAGAATGGTCTGGGTTGAAAAGAACCACAAAGATCATCTAGTTTCAACCCCCCTGCTATGTGCAGACTTGCCAACCACCAGAGCCACATCCAGCCTGGCCTTGAATGCCTCCAGGGATGGGGCATCCCCAACCTCCTTGGGCAACCTGTTCCAGTGTGTCACCACCCTCTGTGTGGAAAAACTTCTTCCTACTATCTAACCTGAACCTTCCCTGTCTCAGTTTAAAACCATTCCCCCTTATACTATCACTGTCCATCCATGTAAACAGTCGTACCCCCTACTCTTTATACACTCCATTCAAATAATGGAATAATGAGGTCTTCCCAGAGCCTTCTCTTGTCTAAACTAAACAAGCCCAGTTCCCTCAACCTTTCTTCACAGGAGAGGTGTTCCAGCCCTCTGATCATCTCAGTGGCCCTCCTCTGGCCCTGCTCCAAGAGCTCCACCTCCGGCATAGAAAATGCTGGGGCCCCAGGCCTGGATGCAGTGCTCCAGATGGGGCCTCACAAGAGCCGAGTAGAGGGGGACAATCACCTCCCTCTCTCTGCTGGCCACCTCTTTTTTAGTGCAGCCCAGAACACAGTTGACCTTCCAGGCTGCAAGCATATGCTGCTGGCTCACATCCAGCTTCTCATCTACCAGGACCCCCAAATCCTTCTCCATGGGGCTGCTTTCGAGGGGTTCTTTGCCCAGTTTGTATAAAATGGATGGGATTGCCCCAGATCAAGTTCAGCGCTTTGCACTTGGCCTTGTTGAACTTCATTAGATTCCCATGGTCCCACTTCTCCAGCCTAAGTTCCTCTGGCTTTCTCATTACTCTTTAACTTTAGAAGCACTGCATTTGGTAAGCAAATTCAAATTGGTCAGTGTATATATTTTAAATGACTGTTCTGAAAATATAACAAAATTAATCATCATTCTGGAAAACATTCAGAATCAACAGACATGGCTCTGGCTCTGCAGAGACTTTCCTAGATCTGGGTAATGGGTCATATTGGAGTCCTGCTGACCTCAGGGAAACTCCATAAGGGCTGCATTTGCCTATGTAAGAATTGCTTCCCTCTAACGGTCCCTGATCATGGTTAAGAGCTTCTTGGAGAATCTTCCAACCTTCTGCGTGATGAAGTTTTTTCCCCTAGTGGAAACCAGTGTGTGGGTGAAGGGGTTGGAAGGGAAGAACTTCATGTGGACCTAGTGTGTGCCACATGTTGTTTCGTGTCAGAATATGGCCAGAAAACAGACCTGCTGTGAAGGGCTAGAGGTCCTGTTTCCTATGCTGTAAAAGTAGTTTCAGGTTTATGGACCTTCTTCTGGTGTAGAGATGTGTGAATCATGAATTGATTTGTTTCTCTAATCACGTGGAGAAAGAATTAGAAGGCAGTTCAGCTTCCTGACTTTATGAACTTGACAGCCCAAAAGGGTGCAACAGTCTTTCCAAGGGATGACAGTTTCTTAAAACTATGAGACTTGTAGCAGTTAACAAGGAAATAAAATACTGTATTTTGAGAAATGGAAACACACGCATTTAACTGTAATTAAAGTTGACTTAAGATTTATTTTCTGAAGCAGAGTTGTCTGGGGGAAAAAAATGAATAAGCATTTGTCTATGCAAGACATGAATGTCAAAAACATGTTGTGTGACTCTTCCATTTTCAGGTGCTATATTGTTGTCTTCTGGCTTCTGTTAACTTTGTTTTATCTTTTAAACCTTTCAGCCTTATATTCAGTTTGGTTCTGAGGGTTGAATACATGCGCACACACACACACACACACACAAAAAAGCTCTGGAATCCTGTTGGAAATGTAACTAAATTTAATTCTCTCATGAAAATCTCACATGTTGAAGAGTTAAGTGAAATGTTCTGGTTTCCTAAGAATAAATTCAAACTGTCACTGCCTCCTAAGGACAGAGCATATCCATGACAGTGCAAGTTGAACTGTAGTATGCAAATAATGAAGTAATTGAACTTGTGTTGAGTACCCTCAGCTCCCCTCAGCTCTTTGCTTGGCACAGCTAAAGGAGAGCAGTTGGCTTTGCCAGACTTACCCCCAGTCTGGATTCCACACATGCCTTTCTTGGCTTGCTGAGCTCTTTCGAATAGGTTCTGGGTTGTTTAAGTCCTAAAGTAACTTGATCGTCCAGTGTAATGCATAGTGAATTTGGCACTAACGCGCTCGTAAGAGATTGCCCAAATTGTGTTATTTGTTCATTCTTGTCACATGGAAATATAAAATGGTTTCTTTGTTTGTTTTCTGTGACTTGGTTATTTAGGACCTGCTGAGTGATCGCAGCTGTTTTTGTCAGAGAAAAGGAACATGCAAGAAAATGGTGAAATGCTTGTTAACCTTGTTATCAACCTTGTCAACTCCTACAAAGATATGTACCTTGTGTTAATTGAATCATGTGTTTCAGATCATGACAGAAGCGGCCTGTAAAGCTGCCAGTTAGTTAGCAACATTTGGTCTATACAGCTGACAGTCTTTAAAATGCGGGCCTGTAACTTTCTTTCTCCTCTTCCTTGTTAAGCAATTTTTGAAGCAACCCATCCATCAAAGGATAGTTAAAAATCAGAACGTGCTTCATGGCTGACTTATTTTTTGTCTGCTGCTCTCTGTGAACTCAAAAAGCACATTTTTAAAGCAAAGCGCTCACATTACTTTAGCAGTATTGTTTGGCTGAAAGACATGTTGGTTTGGTTTTTTTTAAAGAGAAATCTTGAGCTAAGTTTCAAACTTTTTAACCATTTTTGGGGCAGGGTTGAATGATCTTGGGCTTCTGTTTGTTTGGGTTTTCTTGTTTATGCAAATGAAGAAAAAATGTCTACTAGTCCTCAACAGTATGGGGATTTTTATTATGCTTTTGTAATGCAGGAGCAGCTTTGATGAAAGAAAGAAATAGCAGATAAGTAGTCCATAACGTGTGTGACTTTGGGGTTTATTTTTGTTGTTGTTTCAAAATTGTTAATTAAAAATGGCATGGACATCAAACTTTCAATAATGGTTCCAAGCATATATGGTAATGATTTATTGGAAGAGAACTCATTGGTGCAAGACCCATGTTCTGACCTGTGTCGCAGAGCAAACCATAGTGCATTTCTGAAATTATGATGTTCCACTAGGTCAGGAATCAGAAAGTGAACAGCCTACATATGATGATGTAGCAGCTCCTCTTTAGCATGAAACTCAGACTCATTCTGTGTCTGAGTCCAATTTGGCAGCAACTGTGCCCTGCTGGCTGACATATCCCCTCATGTGGCAGCTGGATGGAGGTCACCGCAGGATGTGGGCACCTTCAAAGGTTCCTGGGCATCTCACAGGCCGTGTTGAAATGGCTCAGGTGACCATCAGCCTTCTGGTCACCTCTGTAACAGATGTTCTCCTACTCAAAAGAACACGTGCTTACTAATTGACTGTTTTAAAAGTAAGTGGTCTTTTTACAGCTATCTACCCACTCTAGAACATGTTCCCAAGGTCCATATTTTGTTTTCAAACAAAACCAAAATTTTTGGACCATATTTAGTTTTTAAAGTGTTAATGTATGATTAACTGAACAGTACATGTTGTAGACACAGGTGTATTATCATAGAATCATAGAATTGCTCAGGTTGGAAAAGACCTTACAGATCATCAGGTCAGTTCTTTGGTATTAGAAGGATGCCTGCATGTAGTGGTGTCAGAGTTGAAAAGAGTTTCAACTCAGCTCCTCCTGGGCACCAATTTTTTCCTTATAGAGACCAAAACAAAACCATACAAACTCCAAAGCAGGTTCTTTCACCTAAATTATGTCCCAAATAGCATGTTCCTAGTCTGTTTGTCTCAATGCCCCTTGTAAGATGAATCCCCCTTTTTAAGAAAGTGTTGCAGGGATTGGAAGCTATTGTTTCTAAATGCCCTTCTGCAGAAAAACAGCAGTATCTTCAATTCTCCATGCACACACTGCAAAGTGAAGGCTCTGCAAAAAGTACCAGATAAGGCTAGGACACCATGCCTCATTTATTCCAAGTCCATATTTAAATTCATGCAACTTCAGAGAGCGCAAGATACACAGCATCAAGCCTGTAGTGTATTTAAATATATATATACACATACATTTTAAAACCAGGGTGGACTAACAAACAACCGTTCCCATGCCCTACTACAGTGTCAGTGTGATCCTCACACGTCAGGCTTGGTTTGTCTTTCCAACGCAACTAAGATGTGATCTGAAGCTTATGGAAGTAAATGGGGAAAAACTCGTCAGCATATTTATCTTTTCCGTTGGCCTCTCAACTCTTACGTTAGCAGCAGCACCGCAGAGCAGATTTGGCCCATAGCCCTACATAGCCAGCATTCCTAGCATGTTTTTTGCTAATTTATCATGGAACCCAGTGCGTACAATCAATGTAAATGTCATAATAAAATATAACAATTTTCATTAAGATCCGACATCTTTTTAAGATTGGATTTTCAGTAGTAGTGAAAATTATATGGATCACATTAAAGAAATCAGCGATTTGCTTACTCGCTATTTTTTCTGTGCTTCCCACTCCCCTTTGAGCTCTCACTGAGAGCTACCACATGCAGAGACTCTGCAACGTTTTAATGTCCGTTAAGTTACCTTTGCTAATACAATTCTGACTTTATAAGCTTGTTTCATCATTAAGATTTAGATTGCTCTTTCAGTGGGGACCTAATTATAGGTGTGATTCCACAAGCAGCATCCTTCAGTACTGTGCAGGTGCTGATTTTTCAAAGACACAGAGGAATACATGTGTTCCCATGGGTAAGATCCAAATTAAAGCCAAAAAGAAAGAAAAGCAAGAGAGTATTTTTGTTATTAGTGTCTCAGTGTATTTTTGTCTGTGATTTATATATATATATGTCTGTATGCATATGCACACATGTAGGTCATTCTGAAAGCAATGCCCCCTGTTTATTTCCTTGGAAACTACAACAGAGGCAAAGACTGCAGTAACACTGATAAAGCAAATTCTCAGCTACACAACACTATTTTTCAACATAGCCACCACCACTAGCTATGTGTTTTCACCAGCAATAACCAAGGGCCCTCATGCTGCACTCATAAAAATCTGCACCACCAAAGATGACCCACCATATCACAGCTGCTATGATGGTGTTGTTGCTAGGAAAATGTTGTCCGCACTATCCGACATTCACTGGATTCTAACAGATGGAAGTGAGAAGGTGCCGGATCCAGACTGCACGTTGAGTGTGTCAGGACAGTCCAGCCAAGACAGGCAATGTGCTCCACAGTCTTCAAACTAGTGTGGGGCCTGGAAGATCACTCCTTTACGATCCCAAAAGACAGTGCGCATCACTTTTTCTTCAGTGGAGTGTTCACATGTCACCACTCCATGGGCTGCCCTTTTGACTCTAGTGGTCAAAATAGTGGTAGCACCACATCTCATCTAATAATGTGATCCAGGAAACCTTCAGCTTCACACTGGTCCAGTAAGACCTGACAAACTTACATGTGTTCTGTCCACTCCCATATGAATATTTGTGGTATACGCTTTATGCACACTTTGTGATATTCCAACGTTACCACCATTCCTAATGCACTGAAGCTGATACTCACCTCTGTATGCAGTTCCCTGGTTGTAATCCACTGATTCACATAGAGGAGCTGGCTGAGATGCTCTTCATTTCATGTTGTGACAGCTGTGTATGGCCATCCAAAATGTGGTCTGTCTTTCACATTTCTGTCACCACTGCTGAAACGCACCACCCTCCCCTCACTGAGCTCACATCCACTGTTTGGTCTCCATCAGTGTTCAGCAAGAGTTGATGAATGTCAGGGGGTGCCATTTCTTTTCACATGTAGGCATTCAGTGACACACCTTTGCTTCATATGTACTTCCATGTCAGATGCCACTGTGTCACACTGCCCCTCTGCTGCCCTCTGTCACACAGCAACAACGCATAAGGGGATATTGGCAGGAATGTTCATTCTCTACCGCCATACCACCAATATCTGACACTGTGGGCCAATGTGATAAAATAGGAGGCATTACTCTGCCTTTGTGTGTATACATATATATGTACATCATGAAAACATGGAAGATTTTAAGCACTGTCACCAAGTAAACTCCAAATTGCAATACTTCAGAGATTTTAAGGAACTGGGTTAACATTTGCTAGCTAATAAATGCTGAAAAGACATTGCAGGTATTTTCATGTGCTGGGGTAAACATTGCTCCTGACTCATTTTTACATGCAGCAACTGAAATAGTAACTTTACTCTAAAATCCTTCATTCTGCTTTGAAATGATGATTTCTGTATTCCTGTTCTTCCTCTGGTGCTTTATCTGAAAGTATGTGCCAACTAATCCTAGTTTACTCATCTCTGACTTTTCCTGGGCTGTTCAGCTGTGGATGGTGTTGAACCAACACACCACATCCCTATGGGATACAAAATGAGAATTGCTGGAAAAAGCCCAACAACTTCACAGAAATCAGTTGTGAATGTTACTATGAATGCAGTAGTGAGACAATAAATAAAAATAGAGAGTTGCTAGCTTAGATACACAATGTTAAAGCTAAATCTTTGAGTGTTAAAAATAACTTTAGCACTTAAATAATCTGTACATTGTTTTCCAAAATGGGTGTAATTTTGATCGCAATATATGCAGTTTTTTATGCATGTGCTGTACCTTATGCAAGTACTGGAAGGCCACAGTGAGGTCTCCCAGCAGCCTTCTCTTCTCCAGGCTGCACAAACCCACTTCCCTCAGCCTGTTTCCACAGGAGAGGTGCTTCAGCCCTCTGAGCATCTTTGTGCCCTCCTCTGGACCGGCTCCAAGAGCTTCACATCCCTCCCGTGCTGGGGACCCCAAGCCTGGACACAGTACTCCAAGTGGGGTCTCACAAGGGCAGAGTAGAGGGAGATAGATAATCCTCTCCCTCTCCCTGCTGGCCGTCCCTCCATTGTTGCAGCCCAGGGTACCTGATAAGGTGAAGGAAGGACCTGAGTAAGTGCTTCAGTTTCTTGGCAACAGGTTGTGCCACGAAGATGCTCAAAGGGATGGAGCACCTCTCCTACAAAGATAGGCTGAGGGAGCAGGGCTTATTTAGCCTGGAAAAGACAGGGCTCTGGGAATATCTCCTCATGGGCTTTCAGGCATGAATACTTCCCCGTTGTCTTACAGCTTCTGAAGGCAGGCAGTGTGCAGGCATACTTAAAAGACATAGGCCCAAAAAGCATTGCTGTGTGAATCATTGTCATGTGGAGAAGGAAAGCCCCACTGGTTCCACAAATAGTGGGAGTAATGAACTTTTACAAAGTCACAGGATGCTGATAACAGAAACAAACCCCACAGACTTGATTTCATTATATGTAAAATCAATTCTTTACAAGGGCTGCAATCTTCAAGACTCGTTTTGCCACAGCTGTCTGAAGATGGTGGCTCTTTGTTCCCCTGCTGACCCCGGTGTTTGTGCAGGGAGCATTCACACATAAACAGAATTATTCAGCCTGTCATTGGCTTCTCCTTTGGAAAGGTTATCAGTCACACAGAAGGGGCAGATAAGGTGCCAGGCGAAGGATAAGGAAAGCTCAGCAGGCCGGCACCCTCCCCAGAGAGTGCAGAGTGCTCATGGCTCTAAAGAATTAGCTCTATGCTGCTCTGGAGGAGGGCTTGAAACAAGGGGACTCTCTTTGTTGTGCCAATGTCTCTCTTGTTGCAGGAGCCCAACACAGGAGAGACGCAGACATACCAGAGAAAGTCCAGCAAAGGCCACCAAGGTGATGGAGGAACAGGAACACCCCTCCTGTGAAGAGAGGCTGAGAGAGCTGGGGCTGCTCTGCCTGGTGATGACAAAACTTAGTCAGGGAGAGGGTGTAAAGAGAACAGATCCAGGCTTCTTTCAGGGATGCCCAGAGCCACAACAGGAGGCCATGGGCACAACTGGAGCACAGGGGTCTTCTTTGAGCACCAGGCAGCTCTGCTGTGCTGTGCAGATAACAGAGCCCTGGCACAGGCTGCCTGGAGGCTGTAGGATCTCCTCCTCAGAGACTTTCAAAACCCGATAGTATATGAGCTTGGGCACCCTGCTCTGAGTGTCTCTGCTGGAGCTGGGGTTGGGCCAGATGGACCCAGAGGGCTCTTCCCACTTCTTTGTAGAAACCCAAATGCCTTGGCTTTCTGTTTTTACTCTTCAGTGTTAGTTGCTGGTAGGGCCTGCTCTGCCTTGAACAGAATCATTTCTGTCATCCTTCCCATGGCCTAGTTGCAGTATAATCAGTAGGGGAAGAGGTATGTGTAGATCACAGCACGATTCATGCTAAGTGTGAGTTTCAGCACTTCTAAGCCTTACCTTCTACCTTCTCTCATAACACCTACCTCAGAAAACCACTGGAAAGCAAGAGCTGTTAATTTCTAATTTGCTCATTGTTGTGACGCATTTCTCAACTTTGAGCAGCAAAGGAAGCAGCACAAAAATTGCTGACAGCTGTCTCAACTCCTCATTTCACTCGGCCCTTGGCTTTGCTGTGTTCTTGAGCAAAATGAGCAGTGGGAACCTTGCAGTCTGTGTCTGCTGCTGCAGCTGCCAACCACCACCCAGAGAGAGCTGGGGATAAAGGCATCCCCTCCCTCTCTGCTCCTTTGCTTCCCCCATCTCCACAGCCAAGCAGCAGAAAAATAGTTAATCTTAAAAGTAAATGTGGTTGCTTCCTCCTCCAACATTCAGGTTGGATATTAGGAGATATTTCTTCTCAGACAGAGTGGTGAGGCACTGAACAAGCTGCCCAGGGAGGTGGTGAAGTCACCATTCCTAGAAGAGTTCAAGAGCCATGTGGATGTGGCTCTTAGGGCCATGGGCAGTGGGCATGGTGGGGGTGGACTGATGGTTGGACTAGGGGATCTTAGGGGTCTTTTCCAACCTAATGATTCTATGATTCTGTAATTTAATGAACTTTTCTCCAACCCTTTGCTTGAGTCTCCCCCTCTGATTGCCATTTGCAGTCAAACAGCATCAGTGGGTGCCCAGCAGTAGAGAGGATGACAAGAAGCACACTGCGTGCTTCAGGCCTACTTGGGGCACAAGTGACTAATGTATGTTTACCAGTAAAGCTTTCACACGTTCATTGGTAACACTGATTTTATTCAACCCCATGAACATAGCTGACATTTGTGAACATCAGCCTGATGGAGCTGTGCTTGATTACAGTCTCCCTGCATATATATATATATATGAGGATATAAATACATACAATGCACACTTCAGAGCATTCAGAGTGCACATTCTACCGTCTCCAGCAGCAGGAAGGGGAGAGCTTGTCTCTAATCTGTTGACTTACTTAAGACACACTTATCCACACACTATATAAACATAGACACGCACAAAAGCACAATCATCTCACAAATAAATAAATAACTGCACTTTGGTTCATTGCAGTGCCATCAGCAACCAACCCAACCTCTCTGCCCACCACCAAGAAGATGCTTAGACACAACAGCACAGCACCTCCCCTCACAATGGGACAGTTTGAGGCCTCTAATGCCTTCCAGCGAAGAGGCCTGAAGGAGCAGAAGGCATCCCACTCCCTGCAAGCCTCCAGTCCCACTGCCCTTGGAGCAGCTCACGCCTCACCCCCATCACTGCACTGCAGTTGGCCGCCCTGGGGAGGGCAGGCGCAGAGCTGGCCACCTCGGGGCACCACGGAGCCAGCGAGCACCGCCACCTCCTCCTCATCATAGCAGACACAGCGGGGACAGCCATCGGCCACTGGGCTGCCCACAGCCTGGCAGGAATCAGGCACGGGGTCACAGCGCGAGTTGCAGGTGATGTCCCCATCGGGCTGGCAAGTGCACAGCTTGCGGGCGAAGTCGATATAGAAGGACCTGCCGGTGGGAACATGTCTATCACTGAAGCCTTGCATCTCGCAGTCATCCTGCAGGTAGGGTGGGCAGGCACAGGCTGGCACGCATGACGGGCAGCAGCCCCCAGGTCCTGGCTCTGGGCAGGCTGGGCAGGCACTGGGATCACAGGTGGGTTTTGGGACTGCAGCACTGAGCAGCAGGCAGAACAGCCACAGGCGGAGTGTGCTGGTGGAATCCATGCTTTGGGAAGAAAAGGGGGACCGGTGTGGAAATGGGCACATCAAGACCCTAGTGATTCTCATCCTACGACTCTGGTTGCCCCAACTGCCTCCTCTGACTGCAGTTACATCCTTGCCCCCGTGCTCTGTTTTACACAGCTTTCCCCTGCAAATATGCATCTACTTGTCTTTTTTTAGTGGCCTTGTGCGGAGCCAGGAGTTGGACTCGGTGATCCTTGTGGGCTCCTTCCAACTTGGAATATTCTGTGATTCTATGACTTTTGATTCTACTAGACCCAATTTGCTCAACATAAAACCCACACCAGCCAACCCAAAACACCATGTTTCCAATTTCCCAGCTGCGTAGGTAACAGCCTCCCACTCACCCCAGTGCCACTCTCCCGAGACCCTTGCAGGTCTGGAAGGTGAGGCCCCCTGCCCCTTCCCAGCCCCCTGGTACCTGCAGTATGGCTGGATGAGATGGCTGCTGGAGTGTGAAGTGTTGTGGGACCCCAAGAAGTGCCTTGGTGGCCAGCAGCACACTGGCCCTCTATTTATGTGTCTGCAGCGTGAGACGCGATGAGGGAGGCGGGGAAGCCTCTACAGCACAAAAGGTGCTGGGCAGGGCTGGGGAGATGTTTATCTTGCTGACTTCTTAGTAGGATGAGCAAATGAGCTTGCTGGAGAGGTGCTCCCACCTTGCAGAGTAATGGGGTGAAGAGCAGGGTTGTATGAATTTTACTGCATGGAATTTAATAGCAATATGTGCAGTATTCTGCATCTGGGGCAGCCCCAGATCTGTGTACAGACTGGGGGGTAGAGATAGATAGCCCTGCATAAGGGGATCTGGGCATTCTGTTTGATGGCAAGCTCTACCTGAGCCAGCAGCGTGCACTGGAGACAAAAGGGCCAACTGTACCCCAGAGGGCACTGCTTTGTTCTCTGTGACAGCCACGGGGCTCAAGGGAAAGTCATGGAGATGTGTCAGGGGAGGGGCAGCTGGGGGTTAGGGAAAGGGTCTGAACCCTAGGGCGGTGGGCATGGAACAGCCCCAGTGCTGGTGTTCAAGGAACATCTGGACAGTGCTCTCAGATGTAGGATTTGAATTTTGGGTAGTGCTGCATGGAGCCTGGAGCTGGACTCTGTGATCCTTTGTGGGTCCTTTCCAGCTCAGAGTACTCAGTGATTCCATGTTTTATAGCAGATTGGACCCCTTAAACCTGACAACCCCCATCCCCTGCTAGCTGTGTGCAATGACTTGTGCTCCGCTAAAACTGGCAATGTAGGGCACAGTTCTCTTCATCCCAGGCCAGCTGCAGGAGCTCACATAGGCTGGCAGCCCAGGACAGTGGGGGAACAATCAGGTCTCAACTGCTGAAGCTGCTGTTGCAAGCAGCTACGCAATGTCTGGTGAAGGCATTAGGCAGGATACATAAAATACTGTGACGGGGGAAGGGAAGTGAACTTGAAAGAGCAGTTAGCTGCAGGGGCTGTTATCTGCCTCCCTGACCACTGTGGGACAGCCCTATGGAAGCAGGGAGATGGACTGCAGACAGTGGGTGAAATACTGGTGCTCTAGCTCTGCTCCCTCTATCCAGCTTGCACTCTCCCTTAGCACATTTGATTTCTGCAGAGTGGAAAGGGGACATCCAGGGGCTCAGGCCAGCCCAGGTGGAGCAATCCCAAAGCAACCAGAGTTTGTGCTAACCTTTATTGGTTCTGGCAGCATACAGGAGCCATTGTAAAAGCAAAGTTAGCATTCAGCTCTGCATCACCCTGTGCTGTATTGCAGCTGCCTCTCGTGTAGCCCCTGCTCAGCTGTCAGCCCGCACACATTGGCACAGCTGCTGTTGGCACTGCTGTTGTTTGGGCTTAGCTGCAGGGACTGTATGTATTGCAAGAAGTGTCAGGGTGGCAGAAATCTGGGCTATCACTGTGTACACATAGAGAGCAGCAACACTCTGGAGCTCTCATTTCTGACACGAAGATCTGCAGGCATCTTAAAGCCTCCCTAATGACCAGCAAAGGCACCTGAGCTGCCCAGCAAACAGGAGACTGTTTCCATGTGGGTTGCATTCTGGGGCTGGGGCAGTGGTCTCCAGCTGCAGGCAGGTCTGGTCACCCCACATAGGTGGCCTGGGAGTTGTCTCACACTGAGCTTAAGCCTCACAAGCTGTCTTTGGGACATGAGCTATCCCCATAAGGTCCTTGCTTAGGAAGTGGGGAATCTGGGGTTCTCCCAGAAAGGAGAATTCCTTTAAGAGAATCAAATGCTCCTCGCTGTTGAGTGGAGGCAGATCTCCACTCCTGCTGCACTGGAAGATATAGTACAGTTATCAGGAAGGTCTTAGTGCATCCTGGGCTTCAAAGGGATCAAGAATCATCTTCAGTTCTCACTTTGTGGAGTTAAGTAGCATTTAAAGGCTTAATTATGTGAGCACAGAATACATGCATGAACTGGTTGAGGTGGGAAGGGGCTTCTGGAGGTCATCTTGCCCAACCCCAGCTCTAGCAGGGACACACAGAGCAGGGTGCTCAGCCCCACATCTTGTTGGGGTTTGAAAGTCTCCAAGAGGAGAGCACACAGGCTCTGGGCAGCCTGTGCCAGAGCTCCATTACCCACACAACACAGCAGTGCTTTGTGATGGGCTCCTGCGTGTCTCCCTTTGCCTCTGATTGTGGCACATTTCACTAAACGTCTTTCAGTTTGCAACAGAGCTGCTAAAGTAAATACAGTACAATAAGGTTGATCTGATTAGTTTTTACTTTTTTTTCTGGACAAATATGGTCATTACTCAGGCAAAAACTTGCAGGAGATGTGATAATGTTTGTGTAACTGAAGGGAGCAAAAGGTGGCAGAGACACTATTCCTAAATATAAATACTTCAACATTCCTTAATTTAATAAAAATCTCACACAAACTAGATTAAATTGAAAATATGGACTAGCCACTTAGCAGCAAGCCAAAATTAGTTGTTGTCCCCTCAGAGGAGTTCCTGACATGCAGGGAAAAACTGCAAAGCTCTCTGCTTGTTTTGAGAGCAGCTCTCCCAAAGCAGGTTTCAGCAGCAACTCAGCTTGTTCCCACAGCACTGGTTTCACATTTGATTTCATTTACATTTTCAGAGCCATGACAAATGCCTCTTCTGACCTTCGTTATCAGTTCCTGGAACACAATATTATGACAGCAATAGGACCCCTTTCCCCTTTGCTCCCTTGAAAATGAGCTCTCAGGCTGAATATTCATGAGCTGAATAATACAGGAAATTGGGACATAGCCCTGTCTCATGGCCCTGTTATCATGTTGTGAGAATGAGCCTCCGCTCCTCAGATGGGTGCGGCTGGCTGTCCCAGCCCAGGGGACGTGCGGCTGGCACTGCTGCCACCAGCCCTCCCATGCCTGCAGCCCCACAAGAACTCGCATTCCCCGTTTGCCCAGCACCTTGTCCCTCACTTCTCACCCCTCTGCCCATCGCAGCCCTTGGATGTCACTTCCCACCCACCCTGCTTGTGCCTGCCCAGCTCCCCTCTTTGTGTTTAGCAGGGGATCCGTATCCCTCACACCCTGCTCCTCCTGGCTCTGTCCCTCTCTGATTCTCCCTCTCTGGCTCCCAAAAGGAGCAGGGGTGAGGAGCAGGGTCCCCAGGGAGCTGCAGCCTCTGAGAGAGGTGATGAGGGTCAGGAGGGTGCAGTGTGACATGGCTTGTCCCCAGCCTTCAAGAGGAGCTGAGAGGAGTTGAGCTGCTCTTGTTGGAGATGGGCTCCAATCTCAGTGAGACTTCCTCCTTCTCCTGAAGGCACTAAAACCTGCATTGGGAAACAGCTAGGCAACAACAACAGCAATCCTCATCCCAACCTAACCCCTTGTTACCTGTCCAGCCCTCGGTAGCTCCATGTAACCACATATGGCCATGAAATGCAATTTCTTTGTTTCACTTCTTTTTAGTGATGCTCTGGATGGCATCTAGCAGACACACAGTTATTACATTACAATTTTCACATAGTCATTTTGAGAAACCATCAGCTGGATTAGACCACAAAATATCCTCAGCCACGTGTTTCATGCTCAGGAGGAGCAGCTGACCCTGCTGGAGGCACGGGGCTCAGCACAGCCAGGCTCCTTCCTTACTTCTTGTCATTTCTGCTGACAAAGGTGAGGAGGTCCATCGCGGTGACCACACCAAACACCATCTGTTTCATGAAGGAACTGCCATTCCCACTGACTGGAAGCACGGAAAACACCGGGTTAGTGGAGGGGAATTTAAGGGAAAAAAGGAAGAAAAGAAGAAGAAAAAGAAGGATTTTAAAAGCTGCAGCCGTGCAGATTGAGGCTGATGTTCATTTTTAAGAGAAAACCATAACTGGGACAGCAGCTGTCTCTGCCATACCTCAACTGAAATGACCAGGGCAGGCTCAAGTCAGGTAACTGAGTCACGTCAGGGAGGTTTAACTGCAAATAGTGCACTCCTTACCAGAGCAGGACCCCTGATTTCCACATTGTTTTTAGCCAGCTTCCATTCTGGTTCTGCTTCTATCACTGCAAAACTTTTCAGGCCAAACTAATGAGACTCTTTAGAGCAGGAATGAGGTTCTTTTGAGACGCTTCCTATTCTGCTCTAATAATGTCCTACACTACCATTAATAAAACAACATTGCAGCAATTACTTCAACTATCTGATGTTTTCCTAAAGGAAAATAAAATTAGCCACCAGCGTCCAAACACAAGGAAGAAGAACAAACTGTGAACATGCGGGAATGAGATACAAGGGGCTGTGAGGGCATTAAAGCAGCAACACTGCTGAGAAAGGGAAGTCAGCCTAAATGTGTTTTTTGGTGAAAGAACTCAAACTGTGCAGCAAAGGCAGGCTTGAAAAAGAGGCTTTTGCTTGGCTGGGCTTGCAGGTGGCTTTGGAGCTGCAGGGGGATCTGCAGCAGGCCACAGGGATGCAAGCAGATGGATTGGGCAGCTGGCACACAGCAGGTTTGGGGCTCCCATTTCAACAGCAGCCTGCTGCTGGCAGTCAGTACAGCACAATAGTGCTCACTGCTTACCACAGGAACACACTGAGTGCTCAGTGTGCAATCCCATAAAGTCAGTTCAACTGCAGCCTTCAGCTTTAGTGTCATGCTAAACATGGGTCTTCTGACTGTTCGGGCTTTTTTTTTGTGTGTTGCTATATTTTAAACAAAGAACCCCCTCAAGATAAGGTCAAATTCATACTTCTGCAAGTTTTACAGCTTAACTGTACCAGAAAGATGTGTTAGGCCAGATTTGCAGAACTGCACCTACCACCATACTTGTTTCTATCAGGGGAATAACTACTGCTATGGATACTTAATTGGACTCATCAAATGGTTTTTCTTCACTGTCAGAGCATCCCTACACACATCCTCAGTCCAGGAAGGGCTTATAACAGGGAAGCTGAAGGTATGGTGCTCACAGTCCAACATACCTCTTTTCAGCTTTCTTAACTTTCCCTGGCCCTCCAGGAAAGGTGTCTGATAGCACACAACCATGAGAGCCCCATAAAGTGATTTTTTGGCTCAGGCCACTCAGGGGACATTGGCAGGAGGGCATCCCTTGGCATTCCCTGGGCTGGAAGTAGGAACAGAGGTGTTCAGAGAAGATGGCACAGTCTCTGTGCATACAGAGAAGGTTTTAAGCAGTGGGATGCAGACTGCATAGTTTTTTCCCTAACATCTACATGCCTGAATTCCATCTGACTTTTCTAACCCATCCAAACTCTCCTTTGCCCCTGTTCTCAGGCTACTAGTTCTGCAGCTATCCCTCAGTTCCCTTGTTTCCTCTGTTGCCCACAACCAGCAAAGCGGTGATTTGAATCCAAGGCCAAGAGACCAAATGGGTACTAAAAGCCTGAGGCTACAGCTGCACAGCAAAAGCACCACACCGCAGATGTTACCTACAGTCTGCCTTGCTTGTCATGGGAGGAGACCAAGCGAGCATGCTCCCACTTCCAAAGCTGAGTTTCCATGGGAAACTATGAGATGAGGAGCTGATGTGTTCTTCAGTGTCATTTTTTCACTGTGGGAACAACACAGACCCCAAGGGCAGGATCTGTGATATGCTCCTGCGGGACACAGACAGTCAGTCACAGACAGTCACACCTGCTTCCAGGCTCCACTGGCTAAAGTTTCCCCTTGTTCCCCTCATCCCTGCAGCATCAGGAAAGGAAATGGGTGAATGACTGGGCTATTTCAGCACTTTGCAGAGTGAGATGCAACTCCTTCCTGCAAAGCTGCAGATGCTGCACATGTGGAGCAGCTGCATTGATCCCTCTCAAGTTTGATTTGGGGATTTCTCTCTCCCCTCTCAGACATTTGGGCAAAGCCTGGACAGTACTTCCCCTTTTTACAGATACCTACACTGCATTTGCTCGTGCACAACAATAGCAAAGTGGTCATTCTCCAGGATGCAGGAAAGCTTCCCAAGGCTGTCCTCCAGGCTGATCTAAACAGGACAGAAAGAGACATTTTACAATTCACTTCACATTTACAGAACAGAGATGAGGAGCCTGCCTCCCACCTGAGATTGTAGCCGAGTGAGCAGAGTGGACCTTCCTTACCAGTACAATTTTTTGGGAGTGCCTGTTGGCTTTGGCACGGCTAAAATACAGTGCTGTCTGCCTCCCTGAAAGCCTCTGTGAGCCAGCATGAGCTACCTC
The DNA here is from genome assembly GCA_035772895.1 of Perdix hodgsoniae. Taxonomy (NCBI): domain Eukaryota; kingdom Metazoa; phylum Chordata; class Aves; order Galliformes; family Phasianidae; genus Perdix; species Perdix hodgsoniae. Next base: position 2,596,290 of record JAPSGF010000036.1, on the reverse strand, counting down.
CAGAACCAACCATATACCTCACTCTATCTCTGGACTGCTGATGGTCACCCTCCAGGTCACATATGGGACCTGCCCAGTCCCTTCAGAGCCCATGCCCACTCCCCCAAACCTATGAATGTCTGGGCTTTGCTCTCAGCTGTCCAAATGTAAGAATGGATGAGGACATTCAAGTGCTTTGCTCCTGATGTAGAAACTCCAGCATCTGAACTCCACAGGGCTGGCAACATTTTTGCAGGTGCCTCCCCTGTTCTCATCTCCACGATGGTCACCCTCCCCATTTCTCTTCACCTTCCCCTCTATGCCTTCTTCTCCCAGCTGCTCTCACACCTCAGGATGGTGAAGCATCTCCCCCCCATCCCCAGACAGTAGAAGACAGCAGCCACAACCTTAGGAATACCTTAGAGAACTGGTCGTAGATTACTTTTGTAACAGGGTCTGAGAACTGTGCGCTTCCAGCCAGCACTGAGGTCAGGGTGTTGCTGAGGGTCACCATCCCCAGAATAAGTCTGCAAAGGAACAGAGCTTTCCAGAAAGCCAGGCCTGAGGTCAAGCACACATCTTATGAAGCCAGTGTCTAACTTCCTGCTGCTGTGAGCGAGAGGCACCAGCCTTCTCCTCACTTGAGTTGGATCTTCAGTGGGCAGGGGTCTTATGGTGACAACCCCCTAGAATGACCTATCACAGAGAGTTCCCTTGATGTCTGCTGTTATTGTTAGCAAAAAATAAAGGCTCTAAACTTTCCAGTTATTCTGTTCTAGGAGCTCATGAAATGCCTGTAGAATTTATAGGATAGAACGTCTCCAGATTTTGACCCATATGCTTATTCTTCACAAGGAAGCAGATGGCATTTTAAAAATGTGCATCTCAGAATTCAGCACAAGTGCTCTATCACTGGATAAGTAGATAGGACTTTCTTTTTAGCTTCACAGTGGCTGTTTCTCCTGTTGGAATGACCATCTCTGTACCAAGTAAAAATAGTTACCCTGATTCAGCAACAACAGGAGCCTGGTCATATCCCTTCTCCCGAAGGATTTCAATTGCCTTTTGACAGCTGACTTCTGGGAGAAGAATGAGAGGGGCTGAGAGATTCAGTTTCTGCACCTTGATGTTCCACCACCTGTTGAAAGACAAATGGCAGCACCAAGTTGTTACTCAATGCTGCACGGCTGTGGGACGTGCTCAGGGAGGCAAGGCCAGTAGAGATAAGGCCAACCGTGCAGAGATATTCCGTCTGCCTGCCTGCAAAGCTCATGCTTTAAGCTTGCAAGCAGAGGCTGACCAGGTTTCTCTCCATCACTCTCCTCAGTGTGCTGGACAACAACTGCCACATAGGAGTAGAATAGCATCTTCAGAACAGAAATGGGTCCTAAACAGACTAATTGGAGAAAAGGGATATCTCATCACTGAGAATAGAGGAGCTGACTTTACAGCCTTCTGGGAAGGATCTGGAGTTAATTGCATTTTTTTTAAGTACTAGATGATAAAGCTTTCCTTTGAAGATAATAATTCCCAGGCTCAGAAGGCTGATACCCTTAGCACAGTTCATACTGGTGGAAGTTGTCTTACCAAGGCTTGTGCTCCTGGACATCATTTAGGAATCCGTTTTTTATCATCCATTTATCATTCAAGAACTTGGACCTAGAAGCCACCAACAAAAAACGGGTCTGTGAACCTTCCACAAGCGGTCGTGCTTTTCTGCATGCATTAGACCACAGCACTGCCTCAGGGTTCCCATGATTTTTGCAGCTGGCTGCTTTTAGCCCCTTTTAAGGTCACTGGGAGCTGCAGGTGCTCAGTGACTCTTCAAAGCATGCCAGCTATTTGTGTTTCTAACTCGAGGCACGCAAGTTCAAAAACTTTTGCTTGACTGATTCCTGCTCCGTGCAGTAAGGCAACGATAAGATGAAATAAAACCCAAGTGGCCCAACAGCTAGCCCATGCTGTTTATTGCTGTAGTGCGCTGTTTCTTCATGTCATTTTATTTCCTGTGAGTTGTTGGAGGGGGAGTGGGAAACTCACATGTAGTTCCTGACAGAGTCAGGCAGGATGACGACGCAGCGCTGACCATCCTTCAGGTCCTTAGCAGCCTGCACGGCGACAGACATGGCACTGCCTGAGCTGCCACCTGATGGGTACCAAGAAGAGAGAGACAAGCACTGGGAGGGAAATAGCCTCATAGGGTAGGAAGAGACCGAGCAGGGACTGAAAGGACATGTTCATAGGATGCCTTGTGGCAATAGGCTTATGAGGCAGCAAGAAGAGTTCCCCTATGAACCTTATGAATCACCTCCTGTGATCCCTTCTGGACAAGGGCTGAAAGGTTCAATATGGGGACATTTATATCACTGCTGCCCATATCACAACTTTTCTTTGGGTGAGGGCAACACTATGCCAAATCAAGACCTTCTGGTGAAAGCACTTGTCAATCAAAGATTTGTTTTAAATGCATTGTAAAGATTGAGGGGAAAAAACCCCAAAAACATAAACATTACACTCATGCTTGGAATACCAGGCCGACGTGATGGAAAAACCTGAACAGTATGTGTGTGTGTGTGCGTGCATGTGGTTTGCTGCACGTAGGGGGAAGCAGGTCACTGCTTTACAGAGGCAATTTCTCCATGGGTAGTTCGAGTACTGGAAGTCAAAGTCATTCCACTATCTGTGTGCCCATTACACACCATGCTCAAGGCAGCACGTAGTTTACTGCAGGTTAATTAGCACTGGGTCACATTTTTCAAACTAATGGTGAAAGTCTCTGAAATAATGCAATTCTGGGAACATGAAGCTATTTATGAAGAATTTATAGATGAGTGGTTTCCATCAAAATACAGTGAGTTTGTGTCTGCTAAGTTAAAGCAACATAACAAATAGCCTGATCTCTCTCAAAGCTCCTGGGATGCAAATGCTCAGGACTTTTACCAGTTGTAACTACAAGCCTCTATATCATCTGGTCCTGGGCACAAAGCTACAGCTCAGGGACAGGCAAGGCTGAAAAATGCTTATGCTATGTAAAGGCCCACAGAGTACAGGCAGGGTTTGCCTGAGGACATCTATTCACTTTGGGAAGCCCTAAGGATCACTTCCAGTTTGTTGGCATGAGGAGAAATACTTAGTAAGAACATCTTACACTTACTTTACTTTCAAACTTTCCTGGTCCAAACCTGGCACCTCTAGTATGGCAATAGTTCAAAGACAAAGATTATAGCCTCACACAGTTGCTAGCAGAGGGACAGTTTTAGTCCACCTGTCCTATCCTGAATCCTGGTAATCCTTCTCTTCAGCCCATGTAACACTACACCAGGCAAAATTAGGCCAGAAGATCCATGTGCAAAAGCGTTACAGCAAGCGGAGAGTTACTGCTTCTATAATTATTGTTGACGATGAGCCAGATCCCAGACCACTGACTCTCTGCAATACCTCTGACATCTACAGAGATCTACATAATAACCATTCAACCTTATTAACCTAGCAGACACAAAATGCAGAGAGCGCCTACCCCTGGAACTGCTTGGATCCCAAAGCAATTAAAAGATGAGGTTGAAAAAGTTTGTTAAGAGAAGCAGCTGCTGTTATTGATGCTTACCACACAACAATCCTTCCTCTCTAATCAGCCTGCGAGACATGAGGAACGAATCTCTGTCATTGCATTTATACCACTGATCAACCACCTGAAGAGAAAGCAAGATGGTCAGTTCCTGGAGGAGATTTTTCAGGCTGCCCCAGCTGTCTGACATCCACCATGGTGCTGATGCCTACAGCATCTGGTAGCTTTGAGCTTCTTTTCACACTTGATGAAAACAAATGCATTTATCAGAGCACCCTGAGTCCTTGTTTGTGAACACTCCTCTAGCCTTTTCAGCCAGAACCCTTTCCTTGGAGAATGGAGGACTGTCTGACAGGTCCAGAGTCAGGATGAGAGACAAGATGGTGGAAGTAGGTTGGATGCAAAAACAAAGATCAGGCAGAGGCCTCTCATCACACAGCTACTTACTGATCTGTCCAGGACAGTGGGGATAAAGTCATGCCCAATGCCCTCCACCTCTACGGTTGTGTTGTTTGTCCTGTTCAACTCACTGGGCAGAGCGACAATGGAGCCCTCAGGGTCTACACCAATTATCTGCAAGGGAAGGAAATATTTTTAACCATAAAAGGAGTTCAAAAATACCATCTCAAAGAAAAAAATACCCACACCTTTATCAGTGACACCTTTCTTCCCAGTATACTCATTAATATTACTATCCACTGGCAGTGTGGAAGTCTTCCAGGATAAAAACTTGTTTCCTAATTTTTTTTTTTTATTTTTTTTTTTAATAGAGAGGGCTCAGCTGCTACGGAAATGACAGCAATGGCTTAAAATGTTATCACTCTCCAGGTGTTTGTCATCACCCTTTTGGCAGAGGCTGATACTTCCAATGTTCAGCCCTTAGGAGAAAAAGTGAGAACTCCTTCATCTGCAGTGCCTGCCAGTTAGCTCAAACCAGTAGAAGCCTGTGACTACAGACAGACATCCTATCTGGATCCAGTTCTGTTGGCTAACAGTGGCATCTCTCTAATTGCTTATAGCCTTTCATCTGAGCTGAGGCTACTTCCTTCAGTGCTCAGCTCCAGAAGGAATCACAGCACTGCTCCACATGCAGCTCCAGATAGCCAAAGAGCTTATCTCATGCCCAGGTCCACCAGTGGTTCAGCCTGTACCACCATCAGAGTTCATGTTCTCTACACTCAGGGGGAAGTAATTGCCAAGCCTCCAGTTTGCCTCGAAGCTCCACAGGATGAACATCTATGAGTAGTGTCAACCGTTTGGCATGGAGGCTTCTGCAAAGGCAGGTGAGAAGCACAGGCACGGCCACGGTGGTACCTTCCAGCAGCCAGTTACCCAGGAACAGCAGCAGTAATGCTGTCAGCTGGGCCAGATGCTTAGTCAGAAGACACCTGACTGTGTCAAAGGGCAAGGCAGGATTAGTAATGAGACTGTGGACCCTTTGACTTCCAAGGCATCTGAATGAATCTATTTCAAGCTGAGCATAACACTAAATTGTTTCCAACAAAAGCCAAGCTCAGCATGAAAAAATGAATAGGAAGAGACAGCAGTTGCTAGCTCAGTCCTGCCACACGTGAACCATAGCATTAGTTTTGATCAAAAACATAGGCAAGAAACCCAGGGGAACCAATGGGAGCCCCGTCTCCCAGCTTACTTTGCACTCTGGGCACTTCTCCTTCAACTTCCTCGCAACGCCAGTGACAGTGCCCCCTGTGCCAGACCCAATCACCACCATGTGGACCTTGCCTGCAAGTCAGAGAAGAAATGCTCAGAGGGACTCAGCCTGGCCATAGCACTGTCTTTCTTTTGCCCATTCCTGTGTCTATCAGCTGCTACAACCCTGTATGTGGTAAGGATAGGCAGGGCTCACGCTAACAAGCATGGTGAGGAGCTTGGAGGAACTAGCTGGATCTGACCACAGCTGGTCCTTCCTCAGCACAGGAGGCTGAGGATGACCTCCAGATTTCCCACTGATTGTCATGGTTTCTTCACACTTGGCATCTACTGGTTTAACAGGGAAGGAAGATCTCAGCACCTCCAGCCCTCTCAGACTGCACCACACTGGACCAAAGCGTGCATATGAATAATGGTACACATCAACGGGAGGGACAGCTTGTCAGATAGCGTTAGTACCCATGGAGGCTGGTTGTACCAGTGTCAGTCCGGTGTAGTGTCACTGATTTTGGAAAAATTATAGTGGTTTAGGACTTGTTTAGGACACAGTTTAGGTTTAGGACACAGAACCCTATGATGCAACTACACTGGGGCAAAAGGACTTGCAGTTCACTACTGGCTGCCAGCAGGAGCAAATCTAAATGTAGTGGAAGGAAGGCTGAGATTCTTGTTCCCGTTGCTACCCGACTACTGTGCTATTATGATAGCTGCTCTCCAGACAAAACCCCTGAATCTTGTTCACCTTTTGCACTGCTGCCAGTACTGGCAATAAATTTCACTTCTATCTGTATAGGCACAGAATGAGATATTCCTTCATCCGCCCCCAGCTGTCACATCAAACGTCATCAGTTTGTTAAGTTACAGTCTGATTTGATTTGCAAATGAGATTTCAGGATCTGATGCAACCCTCCATGCCCTGATGGATGTGTCCCCCCCCCAGTGAGGCCTCCTGAGCCATCCTGTGCTCTCAGGTCACGTAGGTGTTGTATCAGCCAAGAGATGGCTCTTCCTGCTTCAGGAGAGCCAGGTTTTGTTCACTGTTATGTCTTCTCCCTCAGGCTCTTGAAATCAGAGGCCATAACAGGGAAGACGTGCAGGCTTAGGTGGATCTGGAGTGTATCGTGTGAAGTTGCTACACTCTACGTGTCAGTGTGATCAAGGATATCTTCCCTTATAAAGGTCCTCTTGGCCACTTCTATACCTTTCACTCAATAAACTGTGTAAAATAGATGTCCACACATCTTCAGCATGTAGAAATAATGGTACAAATGGTACCTTCACACTGCTCCAGGATCTCCTCAGCGGTGGTGTCATAATGAGCCAGAGGGTTGCTTGGATTTCGGTACTGTTTATTTCAACAGAGAACAGCATGAGTTATGGGGTAAAGCATAGGTCAAATACCGAACTAGCAATAGCTCCTGACGAGCCCTGCCCAAAACATCCAGCTGCCCCTCTCCCCTCTCTGGCAGCCTCTCAACGGCTGCCAGGTCACAGGTGTTCCTCCTGTTTGTCACCTTGGGACAGGTTTCTAAGAACACTTAGAACGTGTCCACACTGGAAGCCTGAATACTGGCAGCCTGTGAACACTCACTCTCTGGTATGTGATGCCTCTGGTGCGAGGACAGCGTGACTGTCCCCCACTCTGCACTGCCAGGTTTTGTGGTTTTGTTGATGACTTTGTTTTTGGAGGCAGCAGTCCCTCAGTATTGCAGATGGCTGTTATAAACCTTTCCTGTTGCCTAGAAAAAGCTGAAAACACAGCCCTAAAATACTCCCGAAGTGTTTAGAAAACAATTAAAACAAATCTTCCCTCTCAAATATCCTATTCAATTCTTTCTTCAGGATTCTTTCCTGCAGCGGGGTCTAACCAGAAGGAGAAGTACCCCCCTGCACAAGACTCAGTGCTGTAGGAACTTCTGCTGTGAATCATCAGGATTTGCCCTTTGCAGCATGGTGCTTATTTCTAAGGCAGGAACGAGGCTGCTAGGTTGGTGTAAAAAGTGATTTTCAGGTCAAAGGTAAACCTGAAGCAACATGAGGAGCCTTTCAAATGGGCAAGAAAACCCAGCCTCCCTCACCTCCCAGTGCTGACAGAAGTGTTACAGGTTTGGAAGTGCCCCCAGTTTTGTTTCTGCCACTGTTCTGCTTTACAGAACAGTGATTATGTTTCATGCACCATAAAATGGTAATTCCACAGTGGTGAAATCTGCCTCTCTTGCCAGTTTGAACAAAGGCCTCAGATGCAGGCCGACTTGGCACGTGCTCTACGAGCTGTGTTTGAGAAGTGAGTCCACAAAAGAGCTGCATTTACCTGGTCCAGAATGTGAGAGTTTGGGATTTCATTTTTCAGCTTCCAGGCAACACGAATGTTAGACTCCGGAGCATCAAAACGGGTGCATGGGGTCCTCACAATTTCAACACCCAGTGCCTTCAAAATATCAACCTTTTGGAGGGAAGAAAGGAGATGTAAGGCAACCAGTCCCATACAGTGCTGGTAATCTGAGCCCATGCATTCATGGCAGCATCAGATATCAGAGAAGCTTTGCATGCGGGAGACATTTAACATTTGGAGATACAATGTCCAGTTCTTGGTTATGCTATCTTTGACATCCTTCTGGCACCAAGAGCCTCCTGCCTGCAGCTGACACAAGGGTTCGAGCTTGGCTTTGTGCCTTGTCCTACTTGGGCACAGTCTGGGGACACAGAGGAGGTAGGTAAAACTGTGCCACTCTGTGGCACATGGGAAGGGGAACCAGGGCAGAAAATAGTGCCTGGGAAAACAGTGCCTGTATGTGCTGTGGGCTGAGACCCTGCATGCAAAAAGGAGGTCAAAGCTGTCTTTGACCCAAGTTCCCTTGTGGGAAAAAGCAACTACCATCAATCCTGGGATATTAATCCACTGGGAGGTGCAGCTGTCAGAGGAAGAGGGGGTCAAAGGAGAAGGATGGGCACATGCCACTGCTCCTGGAGGTGAAGCTCATGGCAGCGGGATGTGGCATCTGATCCAGACTGAGCTTAACTGAGATTTATGTTAAAATGAGGGTTGTACTTTGGAGAAGTAGAGAGCTGAGTTTAGAGCCAAGTCAGGGTCCAGATCTGGTTTCATTAGCATGAATTCACAGTGGAAGGAGGGGATGCCATTCAAAGGAACCTCAACAGACTTGATAGGTGGGCCCAGGTGAACGTAATGAGGTTCAACACAGCAAAGTGCAAGGTTTTGCACTTGGGTCAGAGGAATCCCAGGCATCCATACAGACTGGAAGGAGCAGTCCTTGAGAGGAGTCCTTCAGAGAAGGACCTGGGGGTCCTGATGGATGAAAAATTTACCATGAGCCAGCAGTGTGCTCTTGCAGCTCAGAAAGCAAATGGTATCCTGGGCTCTATCAGAAGAAGGGTGGCCAGCAGGGACAAGGAGGTGATTGTTCCTCTCTACTCTGCCCTTGTGAGGCCCCATCTGGAGTACAGTGTCCAGGTCTGGAGCCCCCAGTACAAGAAAGAAAGAGAGCTGTTGAAGGGGATCCAGAGAAGAGCCACTAAGATGATCAGGGGACTGGAGCACCTCCCCTTTGAAGACAGGCTGAAGGAGTTGGGCTCGTTCAGCCTGGAAAAAAGAAGGCTGTGGGGTGACCTCATTGCAGCCTTTCAGTACCTAAAGGGAGCTGATAAAGATGAGGGGAGTCAACTCTTTGAAAAGGTAGATAACTTCTGGACAAGGGGAAATGGTTTTAAGTTGTGGGAGGGAAGATTTAGGTTGGATGTCAGGGGGAAATTCTTTACAGAGAGAGTGGTGAGGTACTGGCACAGGCTGCCCAGAGAGGCTGTGGATGCCCCGTCCCTGGAGATGTTCAAGGCCAGGTTGGATGGGGCCCTGGGCAGCCTGGTCTAGTATTAATAGTGGAGGCTGGTGGCCCTGCATGGGCAGTGGAGGTGGCGGGGATGTTGAAGATTCATGATCCTTGAGGTCTCTTCCAACCCGTGCCATTCTGTCATTCTGTGATTCATCTGAACTGTCCATGGGCCCAAGGTGGAGATTTCCACCATCACCAGGGCATCATTGCTTGTGTAAGTAACTCGGTTCAAAGAACATTCTATGTCTCCAGGTTGAAGGAAATCATACTGAGATAGAGAGATCAAGTGACTGGCCAGACACTGGAGAGAAATACAGCAGGGTCAGCAGCCCCAGCACCCGATATGCTTCTCCCCTGCTCCCTCCAGCCCTCACCTTCATAGAGCATGGATTTCTCCACATCTCTACAGACAAACACCTTGTTCAGCTAACACATGACACAAGCTGCATCACTGACACTACATAGTTAGATCATTGCAGCATGCTTTTTTTGTCAAGAAGAAATCTTCTGAACAGCTACAGATATATGCCATATCTGCAGTGAAGCTCATTGCCCTTTAAAGGAGAGGACAGTCTATCTTTTGACTGGAAGAGGCAGATAGAGACAGAGAGAGAGATGTTCCCAGGCTGTGGGTAAGACCGTACAGAGCTCTGACCTTCTCCATGCTCATTTTCTCCGGCAAGACAGTGATGCAGCGGTAGCCTTTCACTGCAGCTACCAGAGCCAGCCCGATTCCTAGGTGGTGGGGAGGAAAGCAAATAATTCAACAACAGCATTTGGCAAAGCCAACCAGCACACATTCTATTCTCCTTCCAACATGCCTTTCTCCCACTGGAGACACCCAGACATTTTCACATGCAGCTGCATGTGAGAACATGCATCTTCTGTGAGCCCTCTAGGATGCACTCAGAGCACCATGAGGACGTTGCAACATGGGAGATGATCTGTGATAACACTGGTATGGCACAAAGTATTTGATAAGGCTGGAGAATACTTTCCTCTGGATACAAAGCCTAGTCTCCTTTCTCCTTCCAAAGCACTGGAGAGAGGCGATTTTTTTTAGGAGTACCTCACCCTCAAATGCTCTCAGTCATACTCTGGGGGAAGGGTGGGGGGGGGAGGGGGGCTGAAGTTGCATATCTCACCCTATGGCCAGCAGGCCAAGGGGATCTGCATGCCAGTGTCACCGTGATGATGGATGGAGCCAGCTGCTCCCCAGCCAGATGGGGCAGCAGGAGCAGTGTGTCCCAAATGGGAGGGCACAGCAGCAGCTGCAGGGACATGGTGCTGCCCCACGAGCAGCAGTGGGAGCTGCACATGGATGTGGAAACATTCACAGAAGGTCCTGTGCAAGATGGACAATGCAGGGAGACTCCTCTGCTGTCCCCTACCATAATCTGGTGCCTGAGTGGCATGACAGTGACAAGGAGAAAAAAAAAAGATTTGTCTTCCAGCCCACTGGGGAAACCCTCCTAGGGAATTTCTGAATATTCAAGCACAGGGTTGCCCCAGGTTCTCCAGCTCCTCAGGCTGTCTGCATCACCTCCATGTCTGCACAGAGATCCAGAGGCAGTCAGGAATTTCAGCAGCGAGTCTGCCAGGAGAGAGAGAGGGAGGGGAACTGAGGTGAGGACAGAGCGGGTGTCACAAGCTAACCATGCTACCTGTGTTCCCCGAAGTGGGCTCAATCAGTGTGTCTCCTGGTTTTATAATCCCTGCTCTCTCTGCATCTTCCACCATCCTCAGGCTGATGCGGTCCTTCACGCTGCCTCCCGCATTGAAGTACTCGCATTTTGCCACTGGAAATCAAAGGTGAAACTCCCTCAGGGATAGGGTGGGCTCATCACACCACACCACAGCCCCCAGCTCCCAAAGCCCTCGCCGCTATCACAGATATCCTCAATAACATAGAGATTACAAGGTAATTGCATCTGACCTTAACTGCTTCCTTAATGCTGCAGGCTGCAAGCCTTTGTTTATTTGCTGGGTAAGACCCACAGCTCAGGAACATACAGAATGTCCTGTTCCCCTTCTTGTATCCAAGAAACATACAGGACATGGTCTGTGGGCATGGTGGTGATGGGCTGACAGCTGGACTTGATTACCTTAGTAGTCTTTTCAAACCTTAATGATTCTATGATTCACTTGCTGTACCATGGGAGGGAGACAGCATCCCAGCAAATGGGATTCTGCCTCGCTCTGCAGCTTGCCTGGTGCTGTCTGCACCAAATCCTCCCAAACAAGGAGGAAGGCCCCACTGTTCTGCCCCCAACTGCATTTTGAGAAGGTCCTCAATGGGAAACAGAAAGTGAAATTCCCAGAGGCAGAGACGCAGCACTGTGCAGCTCCAGCTCAGCCTGCAGGGGTGGTGCAGCAGGACAATGACGGCCCCGTGAACTAATAACCAGAGTACCCAACATGTGCCACATGTGGCCCTCCCATCTCTTCTTGCTCTCCAAACAGTCTCTTCTGAAGCCCCCTCTGCCACTGCCCCTCAACCTCACCTCATGGCCCGGAAAAACCTGGTGGAAAGGGGAAACTCACAGAGCTCACACTTGAGCCCATAGGACTTCCCAATCTTGTTGACTCGGACCATGGGGGTGCTGCCAATTTTCTTCAAGATGTTGGGTAAAATCTTTGTTTCTTCTGATCTGTGGGATAAACGGAGGGGAAAAAAAAGAAAAGTCAAATCAGAGCAACCATTACACAATATAAACCAAGCAAGATAAAACCTGAATAAGGTTCCAGCAAGACCAATAAAAGACAACCCAGCACCAAGAGAAGATGAATCTATCATCAAGTAATGGCAAGAAGAGTTAACTGTGGTCTTTCACCACTCTTACCTTGAGTTAATTATTTCTTTACACAAAAAATAATGTTTATTTTCTGAAATTACTTGTTCTATAAGGAGAAATCTATAACTGTGTGGAGTTAGAAGAGTAAACAAGCCTCAAGATTATACATAGCCCACAGAAAGCCATGCACAATCCAGACCTCTTCCTCTTTCCTCCATCCTATCCAATTCAACCTCTTCTTTTTACATTTTCAGCTATCCCTGAGCAACCTTTTTCTTGCCTTGCTCCTGTACTTGCAAGGATAGCTCCAAGCCATCAGAAAGGTCCAGGTGCCTCAGTCTCGGTCTGACAAGAGAGGGTTCTCTCAGCAGTGTTAACTGATTGCCAGATTTCAGGGTATGAATGACCACCACCTGCTTTGGAGATTTGTGCCCTTGAAGTGATACTTGTGATGAATTCTATCTGAATTTTATGCACGAACCCGGCAACATTTTCAACCAAGGGCTAGAGTTACCATCTTTGTTTGCCAGCATGTGCCCAGAGTAAAGAAATATAATATCAGTCAGGATGCTTTTCCTTCTCAGATCTACCGAACCCTGCATCAGTGGACTCTCACACAGCTGTGCTCCTGTAGAAACTACAACAAAATTGATACATCCCAGCTTCACCTGCCACGAGTTAGCAGTACACCTATTTTTTCAGAGCAGCCTTATTATGCAACTCAGAGCTTTCTCATACTCCTGTGTGTTGAGTGAATTCTGCCATGAAGGAGAGAACTCTGGAGCTTTTTGGCGAATAATTAAACTGAGCTCTTGGGTCAGGGCAATTCAGCCTTGTGGTTTTGCTAGGCTCTGTCAGCCTCTTAGCAGAAGCCAAGAAACACGTCATGGTAATAGCAACTAAGATGAAGAAGAATTGTTTGTCCAACACACAGCTGAATGAATCTTGCCACGCAAACAGGGAAATGCTGTCCTTGAACTTTTTAAAAGAAGGAAGAAAAGATTGATGAGGGCTGTTTATTGGGGCCACAAACGTATTGCCCCTGGTTGATAGACAACATGTCTCCCTAAGTGGGGTGACAAACCCCTACCCCCTCACCATTCAGCACAGTTCTCACCTATCATCCTTTGAACCTTGAACCCAAGTTATCCTTGTGTGTTATTGCTGCCATGCAGGCAGGATGGCTGTCTGCTGACAGAAAGTCCATATGGTACAAGGATGATACACTGGTTTACTTAAAGTCACACACCTCCCTACAAGTTTTGCAAGCATGATAAATACACTTCTTTGAAGAGTACAGGGTAATGTTTTATTGGAGGCATTTACTGCCAAAAGCAGCCTCATTCCTTACATGTCAAGTTCAGGAATTACGGTGTGTAATAACACACATGCTGTTAACTCTCACTCCATTGAAAGTGTTACTGTGCACATCACAACATCTACTGTGTACTGGTAAATGTGAGGCAATAACTCAACAAATTAGTTTTCCGCACAGCTGAGCCATTTTCCATTTGCCATAAAGCCTCTGAAATGCTTGCCTCTTTCAGTGAAGCTGAGACAGTGTGAGGAGACTCCAGCTCCCTCAGGTGGCCTTTAGCCTTCCATGGGAGTGACCTGAGAGCTACACTAATCTAGACTGTAGGAAGTCAGTTTGAGAGTAGAAAGCAAAGCTATTTATCTACCATACCCAGTGATTCTGGTAAATGAGATGTTTCCATGCTACATGCACTCCAGCAAGGCAACCACAGTGAGCACTCCCCTGAAAGAATAGCTTCTTTCTCACTGTGGAGCAGGGCACCAAATTTTCAGCAGTTCTTATCAAATTACTTTTCTAATCACTACCATATTTTACTACAAAAAGAATGCTAGCACAGACAGCTTCTTTTGTCAGCTATGTGAGCCCTGTGCATGTGCCTAAAGGAAGCAGGTCTGTGGATATCAAGATCTGCAGAAATGTCTTTGGTGCTCCTAAAAGATGTGGTGGGGATGTTCTTGTCCTGCAGCAATTGTTATAGGCTCAGGATAGCAGCGAATAAGGATGCTTTTTTCTCTAGGAATTCTACTTTTACTCATGACATGCTATTTAATAAGAGGTCCAGAGGAAAAGCAGTCCAGGTTATAGCAGATTAGAACTGGATTAAAGACTATCAGAACTAGTCTATCTCTGTATTTCAGGGAAAATGTAATTAGTATCCTTAACTAAAATAACATCTTGCCTTCTTTCCCTGATACTATCCCTTTCTGTCCCAAAACTCAGCTAGGTTTCATCTCAGAAAGTTCAGTGAATTTCCCCTATGCGCTACAGTCTGTAGTTCACGCAGAGCAGGGAAAACAACCAGCTCATTCCACAAGCTTCTGCAAAGTAAAATGTTGTGATATGTCCCAGTGCTGTGTGATTTGTGTGTATTTTCATCAGTGCTATGCAGGGGCTCTGTTTCATTCCCTGAATCAGTGATATCATGTGGGCCCCAGGTGGACTGCCAGGCTGGCAGTGCTGCACCTCTTTCAGGCTCTGATTCCTCACATGCTGGATTTGAATTAACGCTCTGGCACAGCAGAGATGTGTCTTCAGTTTCCCTGACATTTATAGGAGAGCCTTATCTTTAATAGCCTGTCTGCATTTAGTTTGCAGGGCCATTAAAGCACTTCTCGTCTAGTCACTTTGGCAGGCTTACCTCACCCTGGGATGAAATCTGCTTCTCAGAGGACAGAACAGGCTCAGAGCGGTCACCTCACCTTGCACTGAGCTCTTGGGTCACTTACAAAGAATGGGAAACCTCTGTCATTTCCCTCTTATTTAAAAGCCCAAGCCATAGTAATCAATTTTTATCAAGGATTCTAGTCATTGGTAGAGACTTTGCTAATATTCAGGCAGTCTTACACACTGCTTCAGACTGTCTGAATGAACAAGGGTAGCTGAATGGTATCCCTCACCTGATGAATGCATGGCAGTCACTGACTGTGGTGTAAAAAGGGATGAGTGTGACAGCAGTATATTACAACTGGGAACACCATCTACACATGCTTAGCAGTTGGGAGTGCCTTCACTGCGCAACACCAGACCTCATACGGTCCATTTTACAGAAGTGTGCAAATTCCTGATTGAAATCTAGCACTGGAATATGTTTACCTTAATTCTTCTAAAGTGATGCCTCAAGCTAGCACAGTCTTCCAAATGTGTGTTGAAAAACACTGAGATGAATTTTGAGCCACCAAATCTTTCTGCAAGACTAAATGGAATGAGAAATTCTAGACGTGGCACTGAGGGATGTGGTCAGTGGGCATGGTGGGGATGGGCTGGTGGTCTTAGTGGTCTTTTCCTACCTCAGTGATCATATGATTTTGTACTCGGTGGGTTTTGCCTTCAGGGAAAAAAAAAACAAACACAACACATAATCAGGGTAAAATATTGTCCACAGACTTCTGGTCACTACCATTCTGGTGTAACAATAGGGTTTCCTCTTCAGAAGACATTGACCTTCCTGTACTCTGAAATAACAAGCGTGAAAGAATTACTTACAAGGGTATACAGGAGTGTGGAGACTTGTTGGCAGGCGTTGCAGCTGTCCATGTGCATTTACTGGGCAAGTTAGGAAGAATCCACGTGCTGTCGCCTTTGCTTTCCTGAGTTCCCATGCAGCTGCCATTCATGAGCAGGCATGCCTTGCTTGCCTCCTGTATTGTGGAACAGAGTACACAGTCACCTGGGGAGGAAAAGCATGGCAGGCAGGCAACCGTGTAATAATTGCCAAAGGCGAAAAATTACTTTCACATTTGGGTGTGGAAGCAGGACAGGAGCCCACTGGGGGTATCCCTACTGGCTTTCCAAAAACCTAATTCTGCAAATGAGTTAAACTGTGGAAATTGCTCTTTTGTCACATGTACATATTCCAGTGGATCTGGAAAAGGAGTCTGAGAAACAATTTTTGGGTTGGATATTAAGAAAAAAATCAATTCTCAGAAACGTGGTAAAGCAGTGGCACAGGCTGCCCAGGGAGGTGGTGGAGTCACCATCCCTGGAGGTCTTTTGGGAGGTGTTCAAGAACCATGTGGATGTGGCACAGAGAGACATGGTCAGTGGGCATGGTGGGATTGGGCTGGTGGTTGGACTGTATGGTCTTAGTGATCTTTTCCAACCTTAATGATTATATGACTCCACAGTTCTATTTCATAGCATTGAACAGCAAGGCAAATGAAATCATCAGGAACAGCTATAGGAGCAAACATGTTAACATGGAACCAAAAAAGTGTTAGATAAGTTCCCAGAGATAAAATTCATTAGTGGTTCTTAAATACAATGTTCTTAATGGTACTCCAGGAATACTCCAAATAAAGAGAAAAGAACTAGTTTGGTTTTATTCTCAGTGTCTGCTATAATTTCTGGTATTCCAGCCAGTACTAGAAACAGAATAAACAGTTACATGGAGTTTTCACGTGACTCTTTATGGTGTGACAATCCATGGAGTGATCATCTATGCAGTTCATCAGCCATCTTGGGGGGGTTAAGAAAACCATCCATACTGAGAAAATAAATGTGTTGGTAATTGGAAACTTCTTTTCTGGCTTATGCACAGAATGAATTGGTCCTGATTTAGCCCTTGCTGAATAAAGGGAATTTGAAGCTCAGTAGAGTCGTGTTTGGAGAATTGCACCCAGGCTTTGTAGTGCCTACAAAGCTATGCTGACTCACAACAGTCAAGCAAGCAGCCAGAATACTATTGTGGATGAGTCATGATTATCTAAATAACTTGTGGCCCAACACGTGAGCCCAAGGACATCCTTAATTACCATTTCTGCCATCCTTCTGCTCCTTTGTTTCACCCACTTGCAGTCACTTTTTTGAAGCAGTCCAGTGGCACTGTCTGAATTCAGTGCTGTGCTTTTCCAGTGGCTTCTCCACCAGCCAGGTGTATGGGGCTGGGGTTCACTCTGTGTGGGCGTCCCTGAAACACAGAAATATAACAGATTTCAGCCAGAGGCTAGAATTTCTCTGAAGGTGAAGGTTAATAAATGCATGTTGCTGCCTGGCCCTGCCACCCCAGCTTCAAGAAGAGCACCAGGCATGGTGACTTTGATGATGAAAATGAACAGTGGAGCCTGGCAGCAACAAGGGCCCAGCTCTGTACCCTAGTTGTGCTCCTGTGCCTTCAAAAATCAGCTCTTTGGGATACCTGAGAGTCTGCATGAGATGGTCAATGTGAGCCAAGACCCCAGGCAGTTCTCTCACTTCCTAGTGGCTCAGGCAGAAGACACAGTGCCACTATGTTCTAAGTAATCAGCTAGCTGCAATGCACTGGAAGTAGATACGTGAAGAAAACTTGGGTACACAGAGCTTCCCCTGAGCATGTTTCACCTTTTTTTTTTTTTTCTCAGAAGAAAAGAAGGCCTCCGGAAGAAACTAGAACCCTGCAGCCAGTCCCTGAGCAGCCACTCCTCTTCCTAAGGCAGCCTGGTGGCACCCACTGCAGCCCAAAAGACAGCAAGAGACCATAAGCGTGCAGGGCAGTCAGGCCAAAATGACCTGGCCCATGCAGATGGTCTGATAAAAACTCTCCTTCCAAACTTTGCTTCTCCGTGCTATACCCAACCACCACCAAACCTGTTGCTTCTTGGGAGAGATTAAAGGGAAAAAAATACGTTTTCTTGCAAGCTAGGATTTGTGTCAGCCTTGAGAATGTCTCCCCAAGCAAATCCTTATTTACCTAATGCATTAACTGAGAAGGAGCAAAAGTCATTTGTGGGTAAAGCACAGATAAACTGCTTATCACTGTTTACCAACTAAAACATTGGAAGTAAGATTTTACTAGCATTTTTTTTCTTTTATGCCCATCTTCACGATTTTATGGTGGGGCAGAAACATAGGAGAGGCCAAAACTTTTAGCTGCTACAAAACAGTGTGAGGGTTTCTTCTGTGGGTCCTCTTCCTCTCTGTGGGTGCTGATCTCCTGACCTCGGTGGGTGCTGGCCCACAGGAGGCTGGGCAGTGGCTAACCAGGTATAGGGTAGGCCCATCTCCATTCGAGCAGGCCCACGTGCTGGGCCCTCCTCTCAGTGGGTCAAGGATGGGAGATTTGAGGGGTAACTTGGAAGAGAAATGCTGCCTTCTGGCCCTGGGTGATGTGTTCATGAGAAGAGCTCATGGCCATCTTCAGGCACTGTCTCTAGGTCACCCTTAAATCCTTCCCTAGAGGCACATCAACCAATTCTCCTTCAGGCCACTGAGTTCTATTACATAGGGGTGCTTACACTGAAGAACCTTGCACCATAGAAAGCCAAGCTCCAGCTCCAGCCTGGACCTGACCTATGCATAGGCTGGCCCACACAGGCTTCTTGCATGCCTAAGTATCCCAGTGCCGACCTTTCCTGGAGCTGGGGTCTCCTTCACCAGGCTCCAGTGCAATTCTTTGGCCAGCTGTCAGTCTGGCCTGGCTTCTACTTGTGCCTCTTTGTCCTTGAGGCAGCTGAGCACAGCCATGGGCTGACACTGAGCTGTAGGGATCACCAGAGAGGACCTGCTGCCACTGCCTCCCTCCATGCAGGCATACAATCCAGGTTTTCACATCCCGTTTAAGTGGTTGGTCCCAGAGACTTTATGCTTCACCTGAGCATATGAGGAGTCAATATCATCCATATCACCAATCCGGATGTAGGTGTCCTAGGCCAAGGCAGGTGACCTCCTCAGCTGCCCTTCTACCCCCCTGGACAGCAACTTGGGACCTGTAGCCTCTGAGCTCCTTACCACAAGAAGTGCCACAAGCCCCAGGGTCACTGCTAAGAGCAGCCAAGCCTGCCCTAAAACTGAGTTTCAGAGACTACATGTTGTGCCGAGATGCCAAGTACAGAACCACATGGAGGGAAGAGCATTACAGTTTTTAAACTAAGGTTACATTTGGCTCGTTATGTTCAGCTCCCTTGACATCCCGAAAGAAAACATGAGGAAGGGGATTTCCATTTATTCAGTCACCCAAAGTAGAGTCGGATGTATTTTCTAGATGACAAGAGAATAAAGTACCAAAACCTGCCTCTTGACTATATCAGCATCTACATTCCTTACTGATGGAAGATTCGTCACTTAATCTTCTCAAAAGCTGGTTAATTCCTTGTGCAGTGCTGTAGAACAGAGATCCTGCCAACCTGGAATCATTCCAAAATCTCTGCCCAGTTGTGCCCAGAGTCTGGATTAGTATACTGAAGTTAAGATACATCCAAAACTACTGTAGTTCCGAAACTGAAATTGAAGCCTGAAGCATAGGAACCTCAGTAACGTCTATGCAAGATTGCAGACAACCTGAAGCTTGACCTTCCCTCTATCTCTCTAAGGCCTGACACAACATCAATGAGCCACTCTCCTGCTGATAAGTTCAGCAGTTTTATCCTGCTAACGTGCTTGACAGGGAGGGGGTTGGGACCTCTGTGGAAGGTCTGCAGCTGAGCAGTGCTGAAAAGAGCAATGTCCAATGCAAACATCTCCCCACAGTGCTTTCAAAGTGGTTTCAAGTCACCTTCCATCACAAAGCAGAGCAACGTTTCTCTTGTTCACCAGAAATCTTACCAACTCCTACCTGAAGCCTCAGCTATTATTTGACCAGCTGTCAAATGTGTCCTGTTGTAGGTGTCTCATATCAGCCCCCAAGTTTCTTCAGAGTTCAATATATTCAATTAGAAAAGCCTGGACAGAATGTGCAAGAGATAATGGAAATATCCACTGGAGTTGGAAACAATCCAAGAGGCGGGGCATGGTAACATTCAGCTGCTGCCACTTACTGAAATAATATGACAAAGATCATAGGCTAATATTTATAGAGTACTTTGCAGATAAAAGATTGTGTTTATTAAGTTATCAGACTGCACTGATAACTTCAACAAGAAGAAGGCTGAGATACTTCAAAGCGGTTTGAGGAAGAATGGGAACTCAGCAGCACAGAGAGAATCTGTGTGAACTTTCTCTGCTCAAAGGAACCTGCTAATTTCTGGCTTTATTTCTTAGAAATGCTACTGCTCTCACTGAGCAAGACAAATGCAGCATCAATTCAAAAGAATCGCAGAGGGACTTAGGCTGGAAGGGACCTCGGGAGGTCCCCAGCATGGCCTCCTGCTCAGACAGGTTCAGCGCTGGGTCCTCTTGGACTCAGCAACACCTCCAAGGATGGAGACTGCACAGGCTCTGCAGACAGCCTGCTCCATCACCCAACTGAGCTGGCTGTGTGGCATTAAAGACAGAGCCTCCCTGCTTTGCAGACTTACTCAGAGCTTGCTGAAAGCACAGACACTCCCTGGGTCAGAGTTAAACTTTGATCAAGCTCAGAAGCAGAGGCCACCAGAACCCTTCTTTCAAGCCTTCTCATGGTAACAGCTACCTGGCTAGTACGCATGGCTCCCATGCACTTCACCATTATAAAAGAAGCACGCTCAGTAAGAGATAAACCATACTCACCACCTGCAGTGTACTGTCCGAGCTCTCTCACTGTGCTCCAGCTCCGAGCTTATATGTGCCCTCTGATAGTGAACACCAATGAGCGACAGCAGAGCTCTCTGTAGAGATGATGCTGATTGGGTCCCACCCCATGCCTAATTATGCCCAGAATCTGATTACTCTCTGATCATAAATGATTGGGACATAAAAAAGATAAATGATTTATTGTATTTTAATTCATACTTATCTTCAGAAACGATTGCAGCTCAGCCCCCAGCAATGCCGTGGTCAGTTCAGAACTTGGTTTCTGATCTCTTTTTGTGCCTTAGACTGCTGCTTCAATTCAGTTCTAGTCTACGTCAGCATGTACCTTGCTGAATCAGGCATTAGCAGTGACAGAAAAGACATGCCACTAACCTAGGAACCCAGGTTAGACTTCATGCAGCCTCCAGCCCTACACTTCTCTGTTTCTGATCAATGGCTTTACTAGTAAGTTGCCTGAGAGCAGCAAATTTCTTCTGCTGTACAGTGATTCCCAAATGCTGGCTGGAGCCATCATGAGAGATCATCTAGGTGCAAATCTCCTAGAAGAGTGAGAATTCCTCCCTTATGGGGGATTAGGTCCCTCCCCTTCCCTTCTGCTTCTCATCACTGTGCCCTGCTCCCCACAACACAGTGGTGGAAGCTTCACTGCTATAGACTAGCCAGAATAATGCCTATAGGAACGCTTATCCTGGAAACTTTTCCAAGACCCAGACTATTTTAGTTATTAGCACAGGAATGGCATTACCTTTGGTCTTTTTGCAATAAATGAAATCTCTGGAAAACATTGCCAGAGGTAATCCATTGTAGAAGGATCTTGTGGGTTATCTGATGTGACGTAGATCGTGTAGATCTCTCAAAGAAGCTGCAAATAGTCCTAACCCCAGTAAGGGACATGTTTGCTGGGCATCGCAGTTACAGAATAACCCAGACACCTCTCCCTGGCCGCCCTCTGAAGCAGCATGTGCTTGAAGCCACATTAAAAAAAAAAGGCTTGTCAGTGACCGAACTGAAAGAAATGGAAAACTTATCAGCCTAAAATGAAGCAGATATTTGCATAAGTGTTTTTTTGGATCAAGTCTGATTTTTAAAAGTCACCCACCTTGAGCACGACAGGCTCTTTGACTTGGGTTTTGTGCTCTCTCTGTGCCTGAGCTGAGAACAGAAGAAGTTGCTCACGGGAAACTGGCTGGGGTCTGCACTGCTATCCCTGTCATATTACTGCTGGGAACTCGACAGAGTATAAACACAATAAAAATATATTGAGCTAAAAAAGCCCCACAAGGGTGAAATACAAAACTGCCACAACAGACTCACACTACCCTTTATTTTGTCAGAATGGTTACATTGCAGCTTTGGCCTCACAGGATCCTGCTCATGAACTGTGTTGTCCCCAGGCCCGGAAACAGTGACCGGTGAGAACCAGCCAGCCATAAAAAAGGAGCAAAGCAAAGGGAGCAAGGTAGTCTCAGGTCTCCTCGGAGCATTCTCTGCTCCAGGCTGAACAGCCTGTTCTCTCAGCCTGTCCTCGTAGGGAGGTGTTCCATCCCTTGGATCATTTTTGTTGCCCTCCTCTGGACACACTCCAACAGCTCCATGTCTCTCCTGTACTGCAGACTCCCCATCTGGATGCAGTACTCGAGCTGAGGTCTCACCAGCACAGAGCAGAGGGGCAGCATCACCTCCCTCACCCTGCTGGCCACAATTATCATAGGACTAATATAGAATCACAGACCCTGAAGTATCTGTCACATGTTATACCATGCATGGACTCCTGAGGTGGTCTGCACAGGCAGGCACACAGGCCAATTGGTTATACAGATGCAGCTGGTTGCCACTGACAGAGGAGGCTGCTTTCCAAAGCCTGAGAATGGGCCTGTGTGTGGAAGAACATTCATCTGTTAGAAGAAGCTGTGACATATTGTTAGCTACTGAAAGAACAGTGCACGCTGCAGCGTATACAGCACTTGTGCTTGGATTTCTACATACTATTTTCATAAGAATAACACAGGAGTGCATAGGCCACAAGTGAATTCCCCCCACAGAGGGAAGAACAGGCTCTTCTTCTCATGGCCACGTCACTACTCAGGTCCCTTGCTGTCCTCCAGCAATAGCACTGAGCAACCCATCCTGCTCAGCATGGAGTAAAGCAGCAGCTGGGCTTAGCCATGTGTTCTCCAACATTCCCTGCCGGCTCTGAGGGAAACACAGGCCAGTCCTTAGGGCACGAGCCTGTTTGAACTGGCCTCGCACCAAGCAGCCAGCCCACAGCCTCTGGGCAGGCATTCAGGCCTGGCACAAAGATGGCTGAATCCCAGGTTCAGGCTCGGGACAACCTGATCTAGCTGTTCATTGCAGGGAGATGGACTAGATGGCCTTTAAGAGTCCCTTCCAGCTCTAAAAATTCTGGTTGTGATTCAGCCACCTGCATCCTCAGTTCGTCTTCACTGTTATCCTGACCCCATCCTTCTCCTTCCTCTTGGCCAGCCTGGAGCCACACCACCTTCCCTTCCACGTCACCTCTCCTCACACCTCATACTCCCTCTCCAGCCTTTGATGGCATGACCTGGGGCAGGCAGATGGGGATGGCAGTGGCAGGAGCAGAGCCCAAAGCCTTCTCTCTTGCCTGTGGCCCCTAACTGACCCCAGAGGACCAGGGCAGCTCCTGTTCAGCTGAAGGGAAGCCCACTTGTCCCTCCCACAGAAATGCTGCCCCAGAGGTAGACAGCCTGGCTGTGTTTGTTATCACTTTGTTTCTCTGGGGAAGGCTAAAGGCTGGAAATCCTCCCAAGGCCCTTTTACAGCCACCTCCCCCTCCAGCAGCACACTTCTGGTAAACACAGTGTCCTCAAGGAATATTCCATGAGCAAAGCTCAGATGGATTTGGTTTTACTTTGCACTGGCAAAAGGTAGTGGCACCTCCATTAGTATCACGTGTGTTTTCTTTCTTTTTTTTTTCTTTTTTTTTTCTTTCCCAAAGGGAATTTATTGCTTTCATAAGGCAGCTTTCCGGACTGAAGTCCTCTGGTTATCTTCAAAGCCCGAACAGAAGATTGTACCCAGTAATTTTCCCTGTGTCTGTGATCCATGAGGAGGGGCTGCCCCAAGCCTAGGGATAGTGCAGGCCTAGCAAGGTCTCAGCCATCGAGAAAAGTTCAGACCTAGGGTGCATGCAGTCACTGCCTACAACAACCAAACCTAGGGGCTGCTACTGACAGGGCAACCTCTGGGCACACCACGGACGTGAGAAGCAAGCATCACACTGCAGTTTTGGCACTTGCATAGCCGCACTGGATAAAACATCTGAGCACCTCACATTTGTTAGAGCTCAGCTCCTCACTTGGGACCGCAGCCAGAGCAGCAGCATGGCAAGTACGCCTTTTGCCTACTCCCAAAGTGGAACTTGATCCCACAAGCTGCCAGCTGCTCTCTGTGTCCCGTTAGCCTTTGGCCTTTCTGCTGGAACCACGCGCCATGCTTTGCAAGGGTGAGCCTGGGAGCAATGCTGGCCTTTTGCCTATCACAACCACTTCTGCTTCTCAGTAGACTGCCAAAAGGTGAAGGTAAGGCACAAACTCAGTAGACTACGAAAAGTTGAAGGTTAGGCAATGAACCACAATTGCTTTGGACAAGGACAGCATTTTGACTAATCAATACGAAAGGGATGTATATGGAATGTTTCATGCACCATTCACCTGCTGGGTTGTTCCCCCCCAGCTAGATAATAAACTGGAGATAAAGCACGTTCTGCACCAGAGAAGGCAGACTGATGGTGTTCCTACTGAAAAACTCATGAAGGAGCTGCAACTTCGTGCTGCATGGCCCCAGCACCTGAGGCATGCTGGGGAGGCCCACCCTGCACCTCTCCATCCTGTAGGTGATAGAAAAAGATGCCAATGAGATAGGCTGGCATGGTCCAAATGCATTTTGGAGACGTTTGAATAAGGGCTGACCCCACAAAGCAATGGGGACTGCAAACCAAGGGATGAAAGGTTTACATTATTGCGTGACGGATATAAATTGCCTTTACTCTCACTTACCTTGAGGAGCTGGTCAAGAGGGGACAGAGCTGAGCAGAAGCGTGTACACATAGCTCTGAAACACAGGCAGTCCCACTGGTTCCTGCCAGCAGTTCCTTATCCACACTTACATTTATAAGTCTCTTACCTTGGGAAATTAGCCTTAATCTCCTTCTCCTTGCCTCCTCACAGCGTGGCAGGCTGGCCCCTACCCTTTGTATTCATTCATAAACACCTATCCAATTGACCACGCTGGCACCTTTTGCAGTAGGAACTTCAGTCACATTTTGGCCCTAGCTCTGCCTATTTTCTTCCCTATTCTGTAATAGGGTAAGCCCTAAGAAATTTCTTACAGCCTACAGTCTAACATGCTTCCAGCTTGAACTGCCACTGATAAACAAACCAGACAGAGCCATTCTGCAATCAAATAGTCTTTATTGAATTCTTTACATCGTATTGCAAATATCTGTGCAACAAATTTTTTTCAGCTCCTTAAAACGTAAAGTCTTCCCTTTGTCATTGTAGTGTGCTGATGCTACACAGTTAGAAAGGCTGTTGGACAACAGTGGCAGTACCAGGCAACTGCTAACGGTGAGCACAATATGCAAAACTCACAACAGAAGTTTCCAGAAACCATTTAGCAACTTGGTGGGCAGGGGACCGGTCTGGGCACTTAAAAGAAGCTTGGCTACACAGAGTTCTGGAGTCAGCCATAGCTTGTGGAAAAAGTGGGAAGTAATATTGGTCATTACAGCTTCAAAATGATCCTTACATTCTTGCTTGATTGCTCCTTGCAAAATGTACAGCTTCTAATTGGATAAAAGTTTCCATGTGGAAAAATAAAAGCATTCTTGCAGACTAAAGAAAAGCGAAAGGATCAATATTCTCCTACAGTGACACAAAAACACAGCATAAATTGTTTATATAAAATAACCATGTGCAAAATAGTTTCCAGGCTGATGGTCAGTATATACTTAATCAGCACAAGTAAACAGAAGATAGACACCCACTTTAGAAAAAAAATATTAAAAAAAAGACAGTTCTGTTCAAGCTTTAGACTCAAACTCTGGATTAAAGACCAAACAAACAGCAATGTCTTTCCTGGTCCTCACAATATTTGAAACAAAGATAGATGAGTAAAGCAGTAATATAGCCCTACAGCTTGTCACTAGGATCAAGGTAGTAAGAGCACTTTCAAGTGTGCAGAAAAACATCTCACTGATGCACTTGTGCATCACAGGAACTTCCATTCTGCAGGACTCCCTGTCCCCTTACTGTCTTCATGCCTGCTACAGGAGAGAGCTCTGGAAACTTTTTCAGTCATTCAGAAACTCCAGTTACTTCCCCAATTCCACTGACCACACAGGGTTGCTAGTCTGAATAAGAGCAGTCAGTGAGCATCTCCGTGGGCCAGTTCAGAGCAGGAAACAGTTCCTAACAAACTGCAGAGCAGTGCAGTTAGATTAATTTGGATTACTTGTTTGGATTGCTTTCGACTCACAGCCCTTCTTCTTTGCCAGCTCAGGTCAACCCTTCTGTTGTACAAGCACTACCTGGTTTTCAGAACATGGCAGAGATTAATTTATGAACAGTAAACTAAAATAAAAAGCTAAAATCTTCATACTTCCCACTGTGTCAAAGGTAAAGCTGCCCATTAATCTTCTGTTTCCTCAACCTGAACATAACAATCTTATGTCTCTCTTGTACTGCTCTTCTGAGAAGCATGGCAACTGCCTTCTGGCTGCCATCCTCAGATGTCTTGCCAGTTCTGTTAGGTTAGGATGTGGAGTTTTACAGGGACAAAAGGAAAAGGAGAAAGAAACTGAAGTGCCCTCTTCCCCATAGACAGGATCAGATGGAAAAACAGGGAGAAGAATCAGATTAGTAAATTAAATTTTTAAGAGCAAGAGTAATGTCAAAATTTAGCAGCAGTAACAGCTATGGTTGTAGCAGATATTCCTGTCAGCAGTACCCAGTGAAGTACACAGGCTCTTTCACAAAATCCAAGGATGAAGAGAAAATAGAACCAAAGAAACAAGTCCCTCTTGGTACCCCCAGGAAATACATCTGATAACAGTGTTTGAAATAACTGGGAAAGAAATTTAAAAGTTGGGCTGAAATACCAATGTCTATATACAACCGACCATTCACAGGTTCTGCCTACGCTAAGAAGTAAACTATGTTAGAATTTTTGAGACTTACCCTTAACTGTACACTAATATATTTATGACCCCTTGGGGAATTAGCTCCAAAATTCCATTTGAAAGATGACTTCTTACATCTGTCACTGGCAGCATCGCTACAAACCATGAGACAAAAATTAAAGAAACCTACCATCCTCTAAAACCAACTGTTGTTGAAATAGCAAGTTTTTAGACTGTATGGCAGTTTATTCCAGAGTCTTAGCAAAAGTTGTCTTAAATCTCACAGGAGTATATGTAGACTAGATATTAGGAAGAAGTTCTTCACTGTGAGGGTTGTGAGACACTGGCACAGGTTGCCCAGAGAGGTTGTCACACACACAGGCTGGATGGGGCTTCAAGCAACCTGGTCTAGAGGGAGGGCTGGAACTAGATGATCTTAAAGGTGCCTTCCAACCCAAACCATTCTATGAATTTAATGGTTAAACCATATTTTAAGGTAAGTATCTTCTGGTGTCATTCAGCCCTATTCCACAATGGGTATTAAAGACGATTCATTCCTGGAGTGTTCTTCCTCTCCCCAGTGAACCAAACTGATGACTTGCTGTCTAGCTTCTATGAAAACAATTTTAAAAGATGAATCCAGGCACTAACAAAGTCTCAGAAAGTGGATCTAGACTGTTTTCTGCCTGGAGAATAATCCACTAGGGATAGAGCATCAACCTGTTAATTAAAACTGCAAGGCCACCTGCTTCCATCCAAGTAACAGAGAGCAGATTGCTTTGGCAACTTCTGCTTCCTTTCTCTCCTTTCCTGACTGCAACTCAGTGACTCCCAATTCCCAACTTTTTTGTTTAGTCTACAACTCTCCATCACTCATTCTCTAGAAATGTGAGTTCTCAAGGGAGGCTGTGTTATATTACTTCATTACTAACCCTATTCCAAAAAGGACAGATGATGACTAAAGAAGTAAATGGAATAAGTGTGGAATTAACCTAACTTCCATTGGTACATCATTAAAGAACTAACATATCAACCTGAGGCTTTATTACAACAAAGTTCTTATTAGCCACAGAAAAAGAAGCAACCAGCAGACAAACCAACCTGTCACACTGCTGATGGGTTGACAGCATCTCTGGTGTCACTTTGGGCACTGGCTTTGAGCTCTTGCCTACCTTTGTGTTTCCTGCCTTCTCTAAGTCACCATCAGCCAATAGGCAAGTGCAAAGATTCTGCTTTATGGTTTTGCTCAGCACTGATACAGGACAGAACTTTCTGATGGAGGACAGAGAATACCTCTCCTCATGGCACAGTTCAATTCCACTGTCACATGGAGGCCAGTAGGGTAGAAAGAAGAGATAAACTAAGAAATGTCACTCTTGCTGATCATAACTTTCATTCTTGGCAAAGGGTCAGTCAGAAGACAGTGAGTCTTAATTAAGATGAAGAATGGCCACTTTGCTCCTTTAACTGTAGAGTAATTCCATCCATCATTACCAGTGTGAGGATGAACTGCTACTCCAACAAACTCCTGCAGCCACCTAAATCAAACAATCAAAAAACCCAGAGAATTGTAGAAGTTGTTGATGCACTCATCTACTGCACATTCCATGAGGAGATGCAGTCTGGGAGCACTTGGACAGGACTTGAAAAACAATTTACAGCTCTTGTTGAATTACCTCTGGCTTTTTAAAATGGGGACAAACATAGATAAAAAGGAGGTTGGGAAGTGAGGGGAAGGTCCTAGATGTGACAGCATCATTTTAAACAACCTTTGGGCAAAAAGCTCAGGCTTTCTTCCTTTCCATCCATGCTTACTTATTGAGTTATAGCTGGAGAAAGAGAAAGGTCTATCTTTGCAGTGAAAGCTAGTGCACTGCGTAAAACAAATCACTATTTTTCGTTTGTCAGCCAAGTCAGCTCTGTCTCAGAGGAGCTGGATGAACCAAACCTTAACTCCAGCCCTCAAGCCTTGCTCCCATTTTACACTGATGTCACCAAAAGGGAAACACCTGCTCCCTTCTTCACAGTCCAATTCCATGTTTTTGTTTCTACGCTATATTGTCTAACTTAACAACCCTGCACATTAAACAAATGCCTTCCAGAGCTCTTGGACTTCTGCTTTATAACTCTTTTCAACATAGTTAATTCATCTGACAATATTTTTGAAAAGTCAGGCTTTGGACACAACAGGTAAGGAACACACCAGTTAATTTAGGCGGTATTTGTACACACATATATATAGGTAAAAAAATAAATTGTCTTAAGAAATATCATGTAACTTGATTAAGAAACAAACTCCCAGAAACTGTGCAATGAGTAGAAAGCACTAGCTGTACAGCTGACACCAGGATTGCTAACTGCTTATTTTCAGAATTTCAAAACAAACACCTTGAGAACAGACCATTCGACCTAAGAAATAAACCTGATTCTTTGTTGGAGATTGCAAAATATTACTGAAGAGGCTCCCGACTGCTCCTTGACTTCAGTTGATCTTTCTTTCCCGTTCTCGCGCAGTCACAAAGTTGAGCAGGTCAATGGCCGTAACAATGCCAAACACCATTTGTCGCTTACTGGAGGAACCATCAGTGTGATCTACACAGAAACAAAAAGGGGATTTCAGCCATTAGGAGGCACAAAGACACACCGTCCCACCAGGCTTTAATGGTACCATTCGTAAAGCCCATGCCATCCTAGCCAGGGCATTGCTGAGGTCCCCTTGTATATCAGAAAGGCTCCTTAACACAGGGCTTACAGAAACTGAAGCAGTATGGAAAGAAGGATAGAGGTTCATCATACTTAATTTCAGCATGAGAATTCCAACCAAATCCTTTGTTACAGAGCCTCACTTTCTTTATACATTTGTTTCTGCCACTCTGCTTGTTGTTTCTGCCACAGGTTACAAACTGATAACATCCTGTTTGACCTAAGGGTCACAAGAGTAGGATGTGCAATACTACCTGCCTCAAATGCCCCCATCAAATATAGGGTTAACAGAAAATTACAGTACGGTACCCTTGCATTTACACCAAATACCTTATTAACACTCTGAGCAGTGCTTCACTGAGGGCACAGGTTCAGGGGATATTTCATTGTGCCCATAAACCTTTGACCTGGGAACCAAATGATCTGAAACATCCTCTGTCCCTTTATCTGTGGTCTAGAGTTCCTTGTTTCTTTGGCTGTGCCGAATTGCTTGGCATACTTATACTGTTTGTTAAGACAGCTGGATTGTCTTGGACTTGTCGTTTATTCAGTCTTTGTTTCACTGCAAGCTTCCAGAGAGATTCAAGGTTATGTTAGTCAGCATGGAGTTGAGAGCACGCCTTCAGGGAGATCAATAGGAATAAGCCCAAATTTGTTGACCGTTCTTCATTTACAGTCACAACTGACATAGCTGTATGCCAAACAGATCTAGTGAGTTGTGTTACTGTTTTCAGTCTAATTCCTCATTTATGTATAACAGTGCTACCTTCAATGATTTTTTGGTCATTTCCAGTTCATAAAGAAAGCAATGTAAAGAGTTTTGAGAAGGACGGAAAAGAGTACAGTTTGGAGTAAAGAAGCGTCTGGTGAAGGGGAATAAGTTACACATAATATATTGGCTTAAGGAAGTGGTGTCAGCATTGACATCAAGTTCTTACTGTGCTTCATTAAATCTAAGATTTTGCTTTAGAAGGAAAAAAAATTGTAGTCAACCCGTGACATTCATTGTGATAGAACTGCTTGTATTTGCTTCTTATTACCACTCTTAAAGATGGCATCTTTCCAAGTGCAGTATATATCATACTCACACTGAATTTGTTCATGAACCACTAGAGCAAAGTGATCTGTTTCCAGGATATGAGAGAGCTTCCCCAAGTTGTCTTTCAGGTTAATCTGAAGAGAGAATTACAGAACTTAAATAAAACAGACCCTTATATTTTCAGTAGCGTATAATCACCGTATACTCCATCTAGTGTTAAAAACAGTACATCAGTGCTCACATCTCAAGTACTGTAAAACACAAACAAATCAAGGCTGAGTTTAAAAGATCAGAAAGCTTCCTTTTTTTTTTAACCTCTAATTTCCAAGAAAATGAAATAACACAAACATGTTGAAATTTTCACACGTGAAATTTTCATTCTGATTCTGAAAACATAATGAATATACTGAACAGCTGAAAAGGGAGAGGATAAAGAAGTGTTCCATGTGTAACAAGAAGTGTTCCATAAAACTCAAGATTATACTTGGTGATTTTACTCCAGTGAGACTGGCAATGAACAAATGAATCAGATTATAATCATTGTGGAAGTGCATACAATCTGAGAACGGGATCGGGGAAGGAGCCCAAACAATCCAAAAACAAGGGTGAACATTGCTCAGCTGCACTGTGCCCAGGTGCAAATCAAGAAACTGAGAATCGAGAATTCATTTGTAGCAGTTCAACTTTGAGAAAAGTTAACCAGAAAGCATTCCACATTGGTTCTGCAGAAAAAAAACACAGGTCCTTCTGAAACACTCAGCTGGAAACTTTTGAAAGAATGCACAAAACCATTCTTCCTCAATGCTTTAAAGTACTTGGCAGCAGCAACAAGTCTATCGCCCAGGTGACTCCACAACTACGAGCAACAACCACTATTTGACATACTTCAGTGATTAAATTAATTTGTAGTAAAGGTAAGTCTTGTACCACGGACTAAAAAAAGCTTTTATTCTGCAGTGAGCTCTGCTTGTGACTGGAGAATACGCATCACCAGCAGGAACAGCTGGGCTCAACTGGAGCACAGAAGTCTGGTTTCCATACGGAGAGGAATTCCCTGCTGCCTGTCTTTAATGGACCAGTAGGCAATAGTGCATAGAAAAGCACCAATCCTTAAGTTTATGTGTAAGGAGAGGGATGGTGGAAAACCTGGATTTGCTAGCAAGTCAAGTCGGCTATCAGTCATCATCACTGACAAGCAGTTCTGTGCAAATTTGGGTTCAAAGCCTAGCTTTAGAATTTAGGTTCAAAGCTCACTAAAGAGTAGACTCTCTTGCCATCTCATTGTGTGCTATCAGTAAACATGTTTTGAGAGACCAGGTAAACTAAAGGACCAGGACACGCAGGCCATAGGCAGTACAAGGACAGCTATGAAGACCTAAGCATGTTTTGAAGTTTTAATGGAAATCTGACAGAACTCCAGTGCTTTTTTCACCTGTCTCACTGCTACTCATTAAATTTCCCTAAATATATTTTGCCCATGAGTTTTCCAACATTTTAGTTTTTATTTTTAAATCTTTTAAGTCCTTACAGCATTAGCCTATATACATACATGTTACCAAGCTACACATGGCTAGGACTGCTTGTCTGAGCAAGTAACATGGCATTATTCATTAGCCTACAAATAAATTCAAAGGAGGCTCTCATCCACTTAGGATGCTGATGATTAAATGGTTTAGGACATTGACCAAAGTCAAGGCCAAGAAACAAGCTAACAACTACTAGGTACAGTAAAAGGAAAGTGTCAGAGTTTCCCATGCTGCTAAAAGACAGTTTTGCCTTGGCATTCACAGGCTAAGGTGACCTCTTAATGTTGCATGCTGTGGTACAGATCCTGGCTGCAGTATATCATTTCAGTGACACAAATGATCTGTTCTCCCAATTCACCAGTGAACAAGCCAAATAAGCTTGATCAAAGCAGTAAGGAAAGGAAAATTCACAATACTTCTGAGGTTATGTGCATTTAACCACGTTTCTCCATCAAACCATCAATTCAAATGGAAAATAAATGAAGAAAAATGCTTTTAAGTTAGTATGTTATCAATACCACTGCTCTAGTGTTGCTCCCCTTCCATCCTCCACCAAGAAACATCAAAGCTAAAAAGAAAAGGTTAAGCTGTTCTATACTGAAGAAGCATGAGAGAGTTCAAGCTGTCCATGGAAAAAAGCCACAACCTCAGAAGTGCAGAGAATTGGCCACTACAGCTTACAACCACTGTAGGTACACAAGCGAGTGCACAACAGCAGCCCCAGAAACTCTTAAGGTGTCCAAGTGAGGGAGAACATTGACCAAACAGTTTTGTTACGCACCATATTTCCACCTGATCCTTGATTATCTGCCTAGGAAGGAAAAAATACATTCACGTTTGGTGTATAAAGCTAGCATTTCCTCTCAACTTCATGGATTCTGTAGTTTTTAGATTGAATGGCAGCATTACACATGCTTCCTGAATTCTGCGAGACTGCTGAAACTGAAAACCTGCTGACAGCTAAGTTAAGCATTCTACGTTAGGAAAATATTTCTCTTGTAAGTGAAGCAAAGAAAAAGCAACAATACTCACACGTTCTAGAAGAGCAATCAAATCTGGGAAATTGTGATCCTGTCACACTGTATTGCATGAGCAAGTGAAACCAGTGAAATATTTTGACAACAAGAAGTTCCCTTTTCAGCTGATACAAAAATTATTTTGTAAGAGCTGTTTCGATACCTTGCTGTCTTTTCTGCTGGAGAGTCAATTGCCCAGACAGGTGCTGGGTTTTGGAGAGGGAATAAAGGACAAGCATGGGAGAAGAAAGCCTACTGAATTAATAGAAAAGCCCAATATAGGGCCACAACACAAATCTAGGAGCTACTAAGTGAACTAGGACAGAATTTAACATGGGTCCATGTCTGCACTCAAAACCAGCTGTTCTGTATGGTCCTGGGTAAACCTTACCCAATCTGTTGCCACTCTAGCGTTAAGATACCTGCAGTTGTACTTTATATCAGAGAATGGGGAATTGTTGCTTACCTGCTTGAATTGCTTGTAGATTACTTTGCTGACTTCATCTGAAGGCTGAACTTTTCCAGCAAGCAGTGAAGAAAGCATGTTACCTAGAGTAACCATGCCCAAAATCACCCTGGAAAATAAAAGAAATAAGATACAGCTAACAGTACAAGTGCCTTTAGCATTCCTAGAGATAAAAACACTCACTCTCAGCCAGCCTGCAGAAGGAATTCTGTTTCTGCAGGCAATACCTTAAGTCCAGTTCTCAGAAGTGCCGGAAACACACAGAATCCAGCAGGTGGCTGGCCCTTCTGAGAATCTAGCTGAAAAGAGGACCTCCAGCTTTTGCAGTCAGAGAGCTTTTGAAAAGCAGACATGACTGTTTTATGTCCTCATTTCTCCTTTTGAAAGGTATGACAAGGCCAAGATCATGCTCTCCTCAATTTTGCTCACTCTCCTTCACCCTACAAGCATAGTACAAGGAATGTAAAAAGGAATCCCCTTTGTTAGCACCGTGACTGGAATGTAACTGGGCAGCTCTGTTTGTTATTCAGCCTGCCTTACAGCAGATGCACAGGGTACCTACAGCATATCGATTTGCTCGGGACACTGGCATATAGGGAGTCAGCTACTCATTACACTGTAATTCAATGTTCTGTAGAAATTGGTGGAAGCTGTGGGGAAGACAGGTAAGTTGGGCATTGCTTGTTTTAAACATGAAATTTGGTTTTGATAAGATCAACAGCTGTCATAAAAACAAGAAAGCCAATCTACAGAGACACACAGAGTCTCATACCATAGCAACCATTAGAAGCTTATAACATGAAAGGCGGGATAGTCTGAGCATGACAACATACCACCACTGGTGTGGCAACATTTAAGGCAACTTATACAAACAACATTACTATAATACTATATAATGGAAGAACATTGTACTTCTATCCAACATCTAAAACCTTGGGACCTGGTGAGAGAAGTGATATGTATGGATGAACAGTGATATATATTTGGACATACCCAGATTCATCAACAACTGGTACCTGGTCGAACCCCTTCTCCCGAAGAATTTCGACAGTCTTTGCACAGGTAACAGTTGGAAGCACAGTCAGGGGAGCTGAGAGGCTTAACTCCTGAACACTGACGTTCCACCACCTGGGACAAAATAAAAACCAAACCAATTCAAGATTTAGGGTGAGAAGGAAACCAGATGCTTACTTACCATGGCATTTGCTACTACAGGAATGACAAAAACTTGCAAAGAAGAGTCTAGGCTGTGCCAGAGCCAATAAAGGCTTCAAGACTTGACAGTTCTCTCATCAGCATCAGAAATTCATTCAGGTGTAAGAAAGTTTTTAAGACTGAAACACTTCTCCTATTTTATCTAATTCTCTGGATTACAGATGATTAGTGAAAAATAACAAATGTGGGAGCCTAGTATTTATATCTCACAAAGAAAATTCCATGCTCCTGCTCAAAGGGTTACATCTACAGGTATTACAGGCAGCAAATTATAGAAAATCCTCCCTTGATTACACAGAATTGTAATGCTTTGCCATCAAGAACTCTGTTGTTGGTAAGATTCTCTGGATACTACTCATTCACTTTAGACATAACCCCTTTCATTCTAAAGTTATGTAATACCAATTTCTCTCCTGTTGCCAGAAAAATATTAAATAATTCAGGCAGATTTAATAAATAGCCACAGTATGCAATAGTCAGAGTTATGCACCACACTGCAACATGAAAGACTTACTAAAGACAAAGGAAGTAGTACAAACTGCAGAGAGCTTTAAATAAGCAACTGCCATAAAGAGGGTTGCTAAAGAGATTCATAAGAATCCAAAGGGATCCGACATTCTTACCAAGGTTTTTTGACAAGGTCTTCTTCTGTCATGAACCCTTTCTGAATCATCCATTTATCACTCAAGAACTTAGACCTGGAAATTATCAGGCAATATAAAGCTCATTAGCAGGCTGAATATCTAACAGCAATACCAATAACACAGTGATTGTTTATATCTCACTATCACTAACAATTAAATCATAATTGAAAACAGACTATGTTTGCCATCCAAGCTTACCAGCCAGGCACATACTGATGAAATATTCATAAAAAGAAAAATGAATTCCATTGGAAATGAAGCTTCAACCATCATATTGCATGGGGCTGATGTAAAGAGACAGCCTGGGACAGAAGAATGTCAACATGTACTCAGTCCAGGTCTTCCCGTAGCCTGTAGTCAGGCTGTCACAGTAGATGACTGCACAATACAGTGATGTTGTGTTGGATGCAATAGCAGTCATGTAACAGAAATAAACAGAGCACACTTTGGAATACATTTCAATGTACTGGGTGTGAAATTTCTTCTCAAAGCCCTCACATTGCCATCTGTCAACTCTCCCCAGCATGGGCTACTACCACCATAGTGCTGTGTACTGCTGTGGACGCATGCAGAAAGAGTGGTCAACAGCTTTTAAGAGATCCTTCTGCGAATGGAACAACACCAATGGCCTCAAATAAATTTGACTGAGAGCTAATCTTTGCCACGAAGACCTTAACTAACCAACTATGGCTATGTACTCAAATGAGACACCAGGAGGAGCTCTGTTTTCATAGGGCTCCACATCAGACCCTTTCTGAATACCACAGAAGTCATGCCTCAAGCACATTCCTTGCTTCAACAACTTGGTTCTACAAAAGATATGCGTTCAATTTGCCCCTGCTGTAAGAAGGTCTGAGGGACTGCCTCATCCTTTTCCCACAGAGACAACAAGCAGGTTCTTACATGTAGTTCCTGATAGAGTCAGGGAAGATAACAACACAGCGCTGACCCTCCTTCAGCTCTTTGGCTGCCTTCACAGCTACAGACATTGCGCTGCCTGAGCTGCCACCTGGCAAAATGCATATCAGAGGCAAAACTGTCAGAATATGCGTGCAATGAGAAGAACGAAAGAGAGGAGGAGAGCCAGCAGAGGAGCCCAAGGTGAGGAAGACAGCTTCTGAAGCATTAGGAAGTCTCTGTGAACCACACAAGGCTTTAGCCTCCCACGTATTACTCAGAGAAACCCAAAGGATTTGTGTCTGCTCTTACCACACAGCAGTCCTTCCTCTCGGATCAGCATGCGTGCTAAAGCAAATGACTCCTCATCATTGCTCTTGTACCACTGGTCTACCAGCTGGGAGGGGGCAGGAAGACAGAAACAAGGGTCTCTTTAAATGAGGAGGGATATGGAAGGGGGGCTGCAGAACAACACTATAAATTCATCCCCATCCTCTTTGAGCCAAAGGCTGTCATACTGAATGCCACATGCTTAAGATTCCATTCTACAAATGTTAAGTAGAATTATTTTTTTTTTTCCAAGGGAAGATGACCACATTAGCATTGCAGTCTCCTTATTGAAATCTATTATAAGACAGCCAGAGGGTATCAACTTGTTTCCTCCCCCTTGGGGAGGGATACAGCTTCTGCTCAGGACTGGACATAGTCATACTGTTTTTGAGGGAGAGTGTTGGATTTTATCTTTTTTTTTAAAAAAAAAAAAAGGAATTACTATGTTGTACAAAATTGTTATCTGTTTCACAGCATTTCTCTTAGCATTTCAAGACAAATGCACTCATTACAAAAGCCATCTGAGAACAGCTTTTCCTGATGGCAAAGAATAGGAATCATTCTGCCTGCCAGCTCTTCCCTTTCAGCTCAAAGAAATGCTTTCCCCAACAGTGGCAAAGGTCAAGAAACCAAGAAGAATGACTTACAGATCTATCCAACACTGTGGGAACAAAATCGTACCCAATTCCTTCTACTTCATACATTGTCTTGTCAGTCTTGTTCAGCTCATCCGGTTGAGCAAGGATGGAGCCTTCAGGATCAACACCTATGATCTGGAAAAGCAGTTTTCACTTTGGCTACTGTGACACACTGTTTTCAAGAACACAGCTACCTACAAGCAAGCACTCAGCTTTATTACAGCTGTTGGTGTCACTGGCTCCACATGCAGCCAGCTAACAGCAGACTAGCCTGCTGCTCATCTCTGCCTGGCAACTCCCACCTCCCCTCCAAGCAGAATGATTTACTGCTTTAGGTAGGATATTAGGAAAAATTTATTCTCAGGAATAATAGTGTGGCACTGGCACAGGCTGCCCAGGAAGGTGGTAGAGTCACTGTCCCTGGAGGTGTTCAAGAAATGTGGAGACATGGCACTGAGGGACATGGGCAGTGGGCATGGTGGGGATGGGTCAATGGTTGGAATAGGTGATCTTAGAGATATTAATGATTCTGTGATTCTTATCACCGGGCAACCCATCTTGTCTCCTCAGGCTGTGGACATTAAGTGAGAGGCACTACTTGTTCTACAAGGATTTTGTTTTGTTTAACCATAGGAAAGGGTTTCCGAGACAAAACTGTCTTCATTCACATGTCAAGCATCACTGCAGTCAATATGTGCCTATGCTTGGCATGAAATACAAGCTTAAATTTTTTTTCTCCCCTCCCTCTCTGACTACGTGGGAAAATATTAATGACTGAAACTGGATGCCAGCTTCTGTGAGGAAATCCAAAACTGCACACTAGTACACATACACACATCGGTCTGTTCAGAGAAAGACTCACTTGGCAAAAAACTCAGCCACTCCAGAAAGTGTCAGAAGCCAAGCCATGGTCAGGAAGAAAGCACAAGGCTGCTGTGAACACCAGCGAAGGACATTTGTCAAACATCCCATGAAAGAACCTGAGGGCCAGTTTTCACCTGCTGAGCCAAACCTGAACTCCAGTCAATAGCAAGACCAGAGCATAATGATTTCAGACAGTGTCCGAAAACATTTCTTCACTGCTTAGAGCTACTTTCAACTGAAGAACCCCAAGAGCTTCTCTCAGAGACCCAGGACAGGCTTACAAGGAATGGGATGCACCAAGAAGCAGAGCAATTTGAAACTATAGACATACTTCAGGCTTGCCACTTACTTTGCAACCTGGGCACTTTTCCTTCAGCTTTCTGGAGATGCCAGTGATGGTACCTCCTGTACCAGCTGTAGCCACCAGCATGTCTATTTTCCCTGATTGAAGGTGAGAAAAGAAAGCACAGTTGTGACATTTCCCAAGGATGATGGATTAAAAACTCAGTTAAGTGTGGACTTGATATAACAAAACCACAGAAAGCAGCAGAAAAGGGGCAAGATAAGGCCCCTTTTTTCTTCCTAAGAACTGTATTATGAGATCTATCATGAGATCATCTTGCTTCATCCCCATTTACTTCAAAAATGGCTTTGAAGTGTCCTTCAGTGGCCCATCAAGGCAACAATTTGTCAGGCTTCAGGCAAAGCTAAGAAGTGGTCCACTGAGTTGATGATACCTATGCTTTTTCTGTTGCTGTATTTGTTGATAAAGAATAATTCATTATTGAACTTAGAATGAGTAGCACATTTTGTAAGCTAATTTACTGAATGAGTGGCAAGAGCAAAGGATAGGTGTTCACTAAGAGAGCTTGACACTACTACTCTCTTATTTCATATATTGCATTGGTCACGAGTGCCCAGCAGAGCTATCGTAGGTATGACAGTTCATTCTTCTGTCAGTCATCACAGTTTTCTTGGTGCACACACTTGACATTTTGTGAGGAAAGCACATTTTAAAAGGTCAGTTTGTATACAAAGCCAAATGCCTTCAAGCCAACAGAACAACAGTGCACTAAGCAGGTTCAGTTCAGAGCAAGACTGGTTTAAACTCAGTAATAACAACTGAACCGCTCTTGATCTATGAGGAAATAGAAGTAGGAACAGAAGAGTAATGAAGCTGACAGGTAGAACTCACCCAGACTCTAGATTTGTGAAATAGCAGTTTGTTAAAACACACTCTTTGAAATTTCTTAACATTTGTCACGAAAAGACAAACCATGTCTTCTGAACAATTTAGAAAGATGGGTTTTTTGGGAGTGACATAACTCTTCACACAGTCCTCTTTCATTAGAAGAAACATAACTGAATTTCTTATGCCAGTGGTCAGAGCCCCACCAAAAAAGCTTGACTATACTATTTTACAGAGCAGTTCAGTAGCCTCCTATATGGCCATTTCTTGCAGAATCACACTGAATGCCTCCAATAGCTCTTGGGTTCCTCACCAGGGTGTTAGCCCAGCTGAAGCTCTCTGCTGCCACACCTCAGTCATTTCTGGTACTCCAGCTAGGCTGCCTAGAGCTAAATGGAAATTAATCCAAAAGAGAAAACTGGTCTTACTCATGACAGCTGCAACGTAGAACACTTTGTCCTCCCAGGGTCTTCTGTCTTAAGGAACTTTCAGTGCAATGAATCATTTACTTTGAGAATGTAAAGATACCTAGTTCTGTGTTGCAGAACTAGATCTCAGGAACGAGATCCAAGAACATAACAACAAAGAATATGAAAGACTCATCAAAGAAGAGGCCAGCAGCAGAGCAGTCTTACCTTCACACTGCTGCAGGATCTCTTCAGCTGTAGTATCATAGTGTGTCAGTGGATTGCTGGCATTACGGTACTGCATTGATAGACAAAATGGCCATTAAGTCAACCAGAAAAAACACCTACACCATTAGACATTTCAAGAATGTGACAAATATTCTTCAAGCCCCGCAGCTGCTACGCACACACTTTCCAGGCTGCTTCATTATCTATTATCTGGACCTAGGCAGAATGCCTGCAGTGAAGTACATCCTCCCTGAATGATCTGCCATAGAAGTATTTCTGAGTTACCAGCAAATCTCCAACACCAAAATCAGACTTGGCTGTGGGACAGTTTCTTCTAAAAAGCTGACCCTGGTACCAATTCTTCCACAAGGTACTATTAATGCAGTATAGAAACCCGCACTTTTTTCTAGCTTCTCTAAACATAGGCTTACTGCTGCCCTCTAGTGAATATAAAAGCTCACTACCCTACAGCACGGTGACCATTCCGTGGGTCATTTTTCCCTCACAGACACCCCTACACTGTAGGAACTTCCATCCATGGACATAAGGACCAACACAGCAATACCTCTTGCTGTGATACACTTACATCTCTGACACTTTGTTCTTACCTGGTCTAAGATATGCGCATTGGGGATTTCATTCTTCAGTCTCCACGCTACACCCACATGAGATTCAGGAGAATCAAATCTGGCAGTAGTTGGGGTCCTCACAATCTCAGCACCCAGAGCTCTCAGGACATCCACCTGTAGCAAACAAAGACTATCAGAAAAAACAGAAGCTTTACCTGGGAGCTTAATGTCAAATTCCTGTTGCCATTCTGGGTGTTTGAGTCTGTAGGTGTTATTACTCCATACTGAGGAACCTCACTGAGGCAAAACTCTGTCTTGCCTTGTGTTGGCCGCATATGCTCTGATCTCTAACAATGCTACAGCCCACTTTTTGTTTTGTTTCTGTTTGTTTGTTTGTTAAATCTAAATTCAAACAACGTATATTTACCTCCTTCTTCAGACACAGGCAGCAAAGGAGATCCTGTGTCCCTATGTACTGCTCAAATACTATGAGGGCAAGACAGTAAGGCACAGCAAGGATTATCTTCAGAAGGGAAGCATTTGGTGCTCTGTGGACCATGGCAACGGCCACACATTACCTTTCCTTCCAGGGCTAGTAATGGGCATCCCTTCAGGGGATGTTGCTCATGGCTGCTCTCATTTGTGTCACTGAGATAAGAGGTTTCCTGACACTGATTTGCTTCTTCAGTTGTGAGGCACCGCACCTTTTCTCCACTCTCTTGTCTTCAGGTACAGTATCACTGTAGGTGGAAGCCTGCAAAAGGCTTGCTCAAGAACTAGATGTTTTCTGCTTTTTTCACTTCCAAGGTAAGTGGGCATTCTCCTTCCTGAGTTGTGGTGACACAATTCAGATTCTTGCCAGCATCTCTCGGTGTGTTAACTCAAAAAGCCAAGCAGACTTGCACAAGGCTCAGCCTAGTGCAGAACCAAAGAACATTTGAAGCTTCAGCCATTGCCTTCCCTTGTCCTCTTTTGCTCACTGGGGGCCAGCTAACCCAGGGACAGGTGTAGATCTCAAGTTCCCTTGATACCTGTGATGACAGTTCTCCAATGCTGCAGGGACAGGTCCTAAACACAATTCTGTTCATAGCTGTCCAGCCAGGATCTCTCTTGGCACTAGCAAGAGCCCTTTAGCACAAGTCTCTCTGGTCAGCAATTTAGAGCCCAAGAGCCTACATCACTGCCAAAGCCACAGCACTCATTTGCATGAAGAGCTCTCCGTGAGTGCAAGCAAACTTACTTTTCAAACTCTCAAAAATAAAAGCACATCTCACCTTCTCCATACTCATTTTCTCTGGCATCACAATGATACAACGGTAACCCTTCACTGCTGCAGCCAAGGCCAGCCCAATTCCTGGAAGCAAGCAGAGACATGAAGAGCATTAGGTGAGAAGAAACGAAAACCAAAACCCACAATGCCAGCTTTGGCATGCCTTCACTTTAATCAGATTCTCAAAGAGACTTGAGTACAAGAGGAGAGTAACAAAGTTTCTGGCTTCTGAAAAGAGAAGGAATTACAGACACTGTTTATTTGAAGACCACAGTCCAAAGAAAGTTCAGCTGAGAGTGGGAGAAATGTATATTTTTTGGTATGTATTTATCAACATGTGCACATGGGAAAGCCAGTGGTCTGCATTTCACCTTCCTCTTGCCTGTTAGCCATCTCAACATTTTTCCAAAATCTCATGAAAAGAATGAATTTTAAGCTAAAGAGGACCTGGAGCAATCTTTTTGATGTTAAGAATATTAAATCCCCTATTATTCTGCATTACTCATTCACCATTAAATCCCTAGTTTGCAGTGTTCCTAAACTAATTCCTTTCTAAAACAAAAAAATGTAGATTCTTTGTGTGATAGTGGCTGTAATGTATTACATCAACTTGTTACAACAATGAAACACCAAGACTGTTAGAGACACCTCATTTCTAGTTTAAAAATCTGCACTTCCAGTCTGATCTCTGCCTTTTCATCAGATCTGATTTCTGCCTACTTGAGCAGGTAAGCTCAGAAATATCTTCCCCATTGAGATACTTACACTTGTTATCATATTGCTTCTCTGCAAAACGAAGAAATGGATCAAGGCAGCCAATAAGCCATCTGAGGTAGGGCTGCATGGCACCTCCCCTGCTGTTTTGGGTACCAGACACAGTATCAACATGTGCCCATGACATACTCTACAGTATCCAAAGCTGCCTCTGTTTCTGCTTAGTTTGGGATTGCATAGGGGTGAAAAATCCATATTAAAAAATCTCAGGTAATTCAAATATCTTTAAATTCTATTTAACTTTTAAAAGAAGGTGGAAAAAAATCCTCTTCCAGTGCATTACAGATAAATACAGGTACTAGAACTAAATAAAGCAAGACAGCACTGAACCTAGTAGTGCCAAAGCTTGAAGAGAAACCATGCAGCATCCTTCCCTACAGTCTATGATGAAGAAAGCATTCTAAGACCTAAACTAGTACTTTGCACTTTCTGGTACTGACCGGAAAGTCCATCAGACATCAAAATAAGACTCTTGCTGAGGGAAAAGCGAGATGCAGTGAAGAAAGAAACCTGACACATTAGACACTCAGAGCAGTAGCCTGAAGCCAGGGTTAATTTCCTCACTTCACTCTGCTCCCTGGCCTTTGCTTTTCAGTTCATCAAGACAGCTTTTGAAGTAATTGCCTTGTATCTCCTTTGCATTTGCTTTCTGTTTACTTCTCAGGATCTATGCAAAGGATGCTACTTATCAGGTGCAACACTGAAGTAAGATGCCATAGTATGACCTTAGATACTGGAAGAACACAGTATATGGATATTGTCCATTACATGCCATTGCTCAGACAGCAAGTATAGACTCATTCCTAAGGGCTTCAGTTGCACTGTAGCCCTCCAGAGCACTTGCTGAGCAACTGGCAACAGATATGACTTCCCAGTTTTCTGTTGTAGAATATATTCATATGTTTTTGTGCACCAGCTTAGTCATCTCAGTGACTCCATTAACAAGGAGTGGAAGAAAATAACAGAAGAAAAGTCTGTCTGACCTAGCTAACTTATCATATCACTAACATATCAGCAGGAAGAAGTGAATGCCCAGAAAAGAGCTTAAAAACAGGTCAAGACACCCACTGGCACCTGTCCAGAGCATGTCAGACAGAGGAGCAGTTTGTAGTACCTCTCACAGACTCCCTTGGAGGACACTGCATTTATATTTAACTAGCTCAGGGCAGAGCATTCCTATGTTTACCCTCCATTAGCAGAACAGCTTGACAGAGGAACAGCAGCTTTGATGCAGCAGCACACTGAACTCCAGGCTGCTCAGGTCATCAGATGCTCTTCCTAGCCCCTGACTGGTGGGACTGCTCCTTCCACCAGCCCTCCAAGGAGGTGCTGGTCCAAAGGAAATCTGTTGAAGATCTAGCAAGGGCTTTGTCAACAAACAGAGCAGTAGGGATGCTGCTTGTCTCCCAGCTCAACTGCACCACTAAGGGAAAGGCCAATTCTCAGGCCAGGCCAACCTCATCTGAGAGACTGCGTGGCCAAGGACTATCTGACTTTCCAAACAGAAGCTCAGACTTACACCAGTCTTTTGGGGCTTGATTTCCAGCAGTTTCAGTTGAATTCCTGAATAGAACTTAGAGACAGTAGTGAATCTGGCCTAACGCTTTTCTTTAAAAAATAAATAAATAAATAAATAAATAATAATAATAATAAAGCTCAGAGCCCCTGCAAACATAGACTTCCTTCCTTGTTGTTCTGGTCAGCATAGCATGCTGCAGAATTGTGGGTTTGTTTGTTTTTTGTTCTTTTTTTTTCTGGTTTTTATTTTGTTTGTTTGTTTTAGATAAAAGGAAGAAACACTGCTCCCCTCTGCACAGGCACCCTCCATGCTCTGGTCTCAGGTCTGCCTCCTCCAGGAAAGCCTCAAAAACATCTTCCCCACTCTTTGCTAGGACCTCTACATCCCCTACCTGTGTTTCCAGAGGTTGGCTCTATGATTGTGTCCCCAGGCTTCAAGATCCCAGCTCTCTCAGCATCCTCTACCATCCTGAGGCTGATGCGGTCTTTCACACTGCCCCCAGCATTGAAGTACTCACATTTTGCCACTGGAAGCAAAGAAACCAAGCAGCATTATTAAACAGCAACTTGCTGCTGACCCTAACACATCTGCAAGAGCAACTGTTAACATATCTGGCACAGTTCACCACTCCATATACAGAAGCAGAGATGGAGATTCCCTTCACATGAAAAGTTCTATTCACATCACCAGTGTGTTTTGGCTCAAGATATCCCCAGTTTAAATAAAGGTTTCA
Source organism: Perdix hodgsoniae (assembly GCA_035772895.1). NCBI lineage: Eukaryota > Metazoa > Chordata > Aves > Galliformes > Phasianidae > Perdix > Perdix hodgsoniae. The sequence continues at coordinate 2,551,787 of JAPSGF010000036.1, read as the reverse complement.
GTGAGGCACTTGCAATCCTTTTATCATTTTCTTTGGTCTTCAGTGACAACTTGCAAATCCTGCACTTTGTGCACTTGTGAAAACTACAGGTATTAGAAACAGTTAAAAGCTTCATACAATACATACAAATCATTCTCAACCAAAGCAGAAAAACTGCAGGGAGAATTCTCATAATAAAATGCAAATTGGAAGGCATTTCAGCTTATCAGAACTTAAAAATCTGAAAATCTGCCAAATTAAAGGAATTTTAATTCCATTTTCTAAGGAGTCCCTGCATTCCTCTTATGTCTGAGTTCCACAACACTACAAAGCTGAACTGCCTGTGTTTCCATAACAGCATTTCTCATTTCTTTCTCCTGTCTGCAGCAGTACTCACAGAGTTCACACTTCAGCCCAAAGTGCTTCCCAATCTTGTTGATCCGCACCAATGGTGTGTTGCCAACTTTAGTCAAGATGTTGGGCAGAATGTTCGGAGGCTCTGGCCTGACACACAGACAAACAAAATCAGAAAGCAGCTCACAGAGTAGCAACACAAAGTGTTTCTGATGTTTCATTACACCCAGCTTTCTCCCTTTTCTAGCAGACCCAAATGTTCTCTTAAACCAAAATAACTATTAGATATAAATTTGTAAGACACGTGCCTGATCCAGAACTCTCAGATTAATCATACATCAAGCCAAGTACTGAAGCAAGAACTGTGTGCTCTGAACTTCTTCCTGGCACAAGTAGTGCAGCACTGCTTGCAGTCAGCTGTTTTACAAGCAATTACAGTGCAACTGTCCACCTAGTCAGAGAATTGCTTGCCAGGTTACTTCATGTAATCTAGTTCCAGTACACGCAGTTTCAGATCACATAACTTCTTTGATGCAAGGCCCCTTGCATGCTTATTCTAGGTTCTTAGTTTTGTTTATGCATTGAACTTAAGAAGCACCAGCATATCTACACACAAGCAGCATCAGTTTAAACCAGTCACCTTTTGTTAAATTCATATAGCACCATAATGACCAGCGTAAGCCCTGTGTTGAAAACTAGCAAGCAAAGTAATACTTACAGAGACATATGACGATGGGGGGAGGCAGAGATGGGTTTCCCAAGCTTCCATGTGCATTTGCTGGGTGTATCAGGACGGATCCACTTCCTTTCCTTCTCATTAGTTTTACAGTCCTCGTGGTCTGTCCCACCAGGAAGGAAGTATTTGCCAGAAGCATGAGGGCATGAGTTTGTATCTGGCTTGGCCTGGGAAGGAAGGGAATGCATTTCATCCTTCAAGAGAAAAGGAGTCAGCTGTGATTCATATGTCCTGATGTAATGAGGCTAGAGTATCTCTTGAGACTATCAAACTTGCTCAAGCTCTGCAGCACAGGCAACCCCCTCATTCATGTAATTGTCCTGCAACCGCCTACCCCACCAATAGCTAAAAGTTGTGTTACTCATAAGGAGTCCTTATTCTTGGTTCTGTTTCTTTATCATCTGATCTTTCTTCTCCACTGTTTCAGCATGCAGTTTTACCGAGGGCAGCCTACCCAAACAGAAATTACCATTGTGCTGATTTTCAAAAGAGCAGCGTGATCCTGTGGGAGACACATTTCCTATACAAAAAGCTAGCCCCCGGAGAGAAACAGAGGAAGACTACTCCATGGCTAATTGGAAAGTGGTGCCAAAAGACTCCACAGCTACTTGTGATCTTGACAACTCTTGCACAAAGGCCACTTGTTTCCATAGCATCTGCCTCAAAAGAATTCCAAACCCCCCAAAACTACAAATCCCTCTGAAAGCAGACAGAGCTTCCCTAAATTCTGGTGAGAAAGACAGGCAAATAGTCATCCCCAAAGACCAAAATGTACCTTAGATACTGGAACAGGCTTCTCAGTTATCAGCTTCTCCATTTTCTTAAGCAAAGGCACAGTAAACTGGACTTTCTTTGGGAGAAAGAGTACAGTGGGTCACACGACTGGAATCTTCTTCAAAGGTGCAGATCCTGCAAATTTAAAAAAAAACAAACAAACAAAAAACAACACTATCAGGAAACAGTCTCTCTTAGGGGAACAATACTCATCCCGCTTTTATGGTGGTAGGAGACAAATGCCAAAGAAAGTGAAGCTGAGTTGTATAGGCAGGATAAAGAGAGCCATGCAGCAGAACTACGCTGCAAAAGCAATGGAGGGCCATCTGACCCTGTTCTTCCTGCATTACCTCTTCTACACTCTGCCCTGCCTTCATAGCCCACCTTCATGAAAGCAGCAGAAAATTACTCTTAGTGACTGTCTGCAATTCTGTAAGCTTGGTAGCCAGAAAGAGTAATAGAAAATACTTCAGTCCACAGGATATGTTCTTGCAGGAACATCAGGGGTGAAAAGGCCGTACAGGGCAAACACCAGAAGATCCTGTATACAATTTAGAAAAAGGCTCTGAACAGGAACAGATGCAGATTTCTCTTCACCCTTGAGAAGGAGATCAAATTCATAAGTTCCTCTTAACACCAAATTAATGTTGAATGTGCAAATACAGGGATGTAGCACACAAACACTTCAACCATAAGGCAGCTCCATAAGCTGCTGGGTGATTGAGAAATTTGTGAATAACAAGGGAAAGCAATAAATTCATTTCTCCCATCCAGCCAGCTTCCTTATTATCACTGAAGGTAAAAATGTGGCTTTAGTATTACAAAACGTGGTTTTACTCATCACTTTTTTGTAGCAGGATTCATGGCTCTTTGTGTTACTGAATTGTGCCAGACCTGGAAAGGTTCTCATCACCACGCTTCTGCTAAATGCTTGCAGAACAGACACAACTTAGACAGGCAGTGTTGATGGTCTGCTGGCAGACTGGAAAACATCTAAACACAGGATCAGTGAACTTTAGCATCTGATCCTGCAAGTTAACACGCACCACTAACCACAACTGCTTTATACATACCTATTCCTTTCTCACATGCTGGTTTGAAGAAAATGCTCATGGCATTTAAACTGCTTCCCTTTACAAAAGAAGTCTCTGGAAGCATCAGCTTTCAAGACAAAGGCTTGACATAATTCAACATCTGGATGTAAGAACTTGCATGCTACCAAAATAATACCACTCTGCTTTATTTGGGTTAACATATGCTCAAGTGCCAAGACAGGCTGCAGCCTCTATTAGACTACAAATGAGGACTACATTGAGACACACCGGTCCAAGAGAGCTCATATACCATAAACATGCATAATTTAACGCTATCAGTCTTTGTTACTAGAAGTGTTTATTTCTAGCTCCACAGTTCCATTTCTAGGAGATGCCTGGCTCATAGTCCAGAACACTACATTTTTTTGTAAAGCAAAAGTACTGAAGAAGTGTCAAGCTCTCCCCAAGCCACATGTACGAGCTCAAGACAATGGATACAACAGTGGGCATAGATGCTGGCAATAGTTACAAAGCAAGATACCTTGCTGTGAAAGGATCACACCACTTCAACACATGGGAAGGTAGCAGCAACAGCTTATAGAGAGGAAGCAGATTTGTTCTTCCCTGTTCATTGAAGGGGAATTGGATTAGATGAACTTTAAAGGTCCCTTCCAACTCAAATGATGTGTTTGGCTGTCTTCAAATGCTGCCTTCTGAAGGAGTCCCTCTAAACTGGGCATGGTATTGTGCAGAGGAAATAGCATCATATTCCCTCTATTATAACAACAACAAAAAAGGTCCATAAAAAAAATCCACTGCTGGAAATACCCATCACTTCTTGAGCTTGAAAAAGAAGGCATAGAAGAAAAGCTGTATTAACTGCCTTCAATTAGGATGTAAGATTCTCTCATGCATTTAGAGGAAGAGAAATACTTTGATGCTTCATCAAAGCTTCGTCATGAGACTAGAACTTTCAACAAAAATGAGGCAAAAGAGGAAAAAAAAATAATCATAAACCTAACCAACGAAAGTCTTGTCATCAAATACCAATCTTAAACAATACCATCCACCAGAATCAACACAGGACCCATTCAACAATTCCCTTCAAAATGCTTTATTAGGCATGATCTTAAATAACCTCACATTCATCCAATTCAAAGCCTATAGGTATGTGCATATACATCTATAAAGTCAAATTCTAATCATGGTAGTAGAGAATCAGTCACAGCTATGGTCAATCTAATGTCATAGGTGCTGAAGAAGGACAAAATCCCATTACAAACTCAGGAATTCAAAAGTGAATTCTTACCACAGTGCTCAGTGAAGTCTTATGAGCAGCAGCAATGGCTTGTTGCTCTTCATACAGAAGAGAGGAGCCCAGTGACTGTCTCTGTTCTGAACCAAGAGGAAGACCTCAGCTCTCCGAGCTCCTGCAATCCTACCAATGAGCTTCCTCAGACACCACCCCAAACATCCTTCTGGCACTTCCAGCCCAATCTAAGGCAACTCTAGCAAAATATGGGGCAGATGTCCACACAGGACAACCAGATTCACCCGAAGACCCATAAACCAGAATATAGGAAGCTCATGAACCTTCCTAGTGCGGACATCTTTGAGGGACAATGGAAAAAGGGATGAGCAAATATTACAAAAACAAAAGAAGACAGCAACTTCTTTGCTATCCTGACCCCCTTCTCAGACTGTCTCCTGGACACACAGACAGGGGAGAGAGGAGAATAGTGAATGAACACTGCTTGGCATACCCAGAGGTTGGTGGGCTGCAGAAAGGGTTCCCCATCTTCAGGAGGGAACTTCTGCCAGCTTGAACTGAGGTTTGCCATAAAAGTAAATGCTCCCAGAAATAGCTGTGGGTGTGGGCAGAGCTTGGGTAGAAAAGCCTGACTAACGTCTGCCCTTATATCTGCAGAGCACGCAAGGCAGAAAAATTAGAAAGCCAAATTACACACAGTCACTTGAAGCATGGAGTGGACTGGGGCACAGACAGATGTAATAGATTCAGAAAGCCTCATGGACAAGGCCACACCTCAGCATCAATCTCCACAGACAACCCAAGATCTGAAGTAGTCCTCAATTCCTACACAAGGAAATGACAAGGAATAGCACTGAAGGCCAGTGAGTGAAATTAATCCCTGGACAACCTGGGTTGAACTCGTTCCACAGATGTTAGGAGCTACAGTTTCTATGGCTGTTTACAGTACACCATGTCAGCACTAATACAGACATGTACAGAGTATCATATGTGCAAGAACCTAATTAACTCCAGTCGTGTCTGAAGCCAAAATTAAGCTGTCTAAAGGCAGGTGTACAAGATGGATCAGAGGGAGATGCCCTAAGGGCTGACTGCTCAACCAAAGATGAGATACAGGATTCCACCACGCTGTAGCCTGAGAATGGTAAACTTTGATGCTAAACAGGTATGTGAATGAGTAAAGCACCTAAAACCAGTTGTTCTGCTTGCTCTGTGGTACCACAGGGTCCTAGAGAGCTGTAGGATCTCTAAAGGCTACCAGAAGTAGCAGTACCTACACAGCCTTTGAAAGCTGCTTGGAAACACCACAGCTATATTTTGGTAAAGCAGCAGCACAGGCTGCCCAGGGAAGTGGTAGAGTCACCGTCCCTGAAGGTGTTCAAGGATGTGGTGGGATGAGTTCGTGGTTGGACTAGGTAATCTTAGTGGTCTTCCCAACCTTAATTCTGTGATTCAAGAGACTACTAGACAGCTGAGTTGCTCTTATGGTGCTTTGCTTCCTGTTCAGTAGCAGCCAGTCACCTCTCCTGTGTCTGGAGGTGCCAAGGGACTTGGAATAAATAGATATGAATAAACACTACCATGAGGAAGAGATGCTACAAGAATCAAAAGCCTCACCTCTGTGCATCCTCTCAATGAGGACTCTTCTTCTCATGGTTGGGCTGACATACTCAACCTGCTGATAGGAAAGCTGTGGTCCTTTCGTGCCCCTGCCTGTCACAACTTTAATAGCAAAGCAACTCCCATCACTCTGCCAACTGTCGTGCATAAGATCAGCTAGTGAAAACATGAAGTGCTCAGCCTTCCTTTTCCACAAAGAGGAACACTGTGAGCAGCCCTGAAGAGGTGTGCCTCCACTTCCTGAGTTCACTCCAACCTGTCTGGATTCACATCGTAAGACGTGAATCTTCATTTAAAAGACCTGAGGAGCAAAATAGCACTAGAGAAAAGGCTGGAGAATGTCTCAACTGGATTTTTACCTGCTACAGCCACAAGCTTTAGTATTGCTTCCCCATCTCTTGTTCCCTCAGCCCAGGACACACAGCCCACATCCAGCCTGAGGGAACATTGCTTGTCCCTGTGGGGCTCACCTGTGGCAATGCCCAGAGCCACTCACTCTCAGTACATCAATAAGGCAGGCACGATGCTCCCTCAGTCACAGAACCGTAGGGAAGGGACCTCTGGAGATCACCCAGTCCAAACCCCTGCTAAAGCAGGTAGGTTCTCTACAGTAGATTACACAAGAAAGCATCCAGGTTGGTTCTGAATATCTCCAGAAAAGGAGACTTCACGACCTCCTAAGGTGGGCAGCAGGCAGCTGCCAACAACTAGGGCCAGCCCAGGCCCTCCCTGCAGCCGGCTGCCAGCAGATTAATTATGTACCTGAGTTGGCAGGCTTACAGTAGGGCCTCAGTGACCTTGCTACCACCACGGTTTTTAGGACTGCTCTGGCTTCTGGAAAGCAGGTTTGATTGGGCCCAGAAAATGCCATAGGATAACAAGAACTTGCCAAAAAGAAGGGCATGCCGAAATGCTAGGCCTCACCTAGCATCTCTACCTTCCTCTATTAGCAGTCATCTCGCTGCAGATTTACCCCAGCCACAAAACAGCAGGCTCCTGGGTCTCACAGGAGGCCCTTCCTCCCCTGGCCCAGGCTTGCCCATCTCCACAGCCCAGGCGTTCCCGCCTGCGATCAGGAGAAGTTTGTTGGAAGGCAGGGCTTGTACCTGAGCTCAGCAAACAGCCTTGTTTGAAAAGTAAGTACATACATGCCGAGCTGCTCAGCCGGAACAGGGCCAGCGTGCTTCCAAACTTCCACGGTCAAAGGCTTTGGGGTGAGGAAGGTGAACAGGAAAGCAGCCGCCCGAGGACAGGCGAGGGTCACCCACCTGCCAAGCGGCGCTGGCTCAACCATACCACCGTTGGTATAATTAACGTCGCTGTGAGCGTTAGATCTTGCCCAGAATGGGAGTGGGAACGCACAACATAAGAGGCAACGAAACGAGCTTTTCAGCCTGGCTCACCCCAACACACCACCGACCCGTAGGAGACCCCCGACGGTAGCAGGGAGAAGCCCTGGTGCGAGAGCAAGGAGCAGCATGCCATACCGGGAGCCATCCTGAGAGCAGCCTTTCTCCTCCCCCGCCCCGAGCCCAGGCTGCCGAGAGCATCCCGCGTCCCCCGCCTCCCCCAGCCTCCCCACTGCCCATCCATTCCGATTAACAACCGAACAAAAAGCCCACCCGCCCTCCACCCACGCCGGCCCTCCCGGGGCTGATGCAACGGCGGGCGCCGACCCCTCCCCCCCGAGCGCCGCCACCTCACCGGCGGGGCGGGCGTTCCGACGACGCCGCTGCAGGCGAGGAGCGTAGCCCCGTCCACCGCGTTAAGAAGAGCCCGGCGCGCCTCGGCTCCACCCCTCCTATTAGCCCCGCCCCTTAAATGGGGGAGGAGGCGGCGAGGCGCTCGGCGATTGGTCGCCACGGGGGCGTCGGCGAGACGGTGGCAGCCAATCGTAAGATGGCGCGGGGTGCGGAGCGGAGGAGGAAAATGTCCGCCCCCTGCGGCGCGTGGGGAGGGATGGCGCCGTGCCGCTCCCCGCCGTGGGGGGGGGGAGGTGGGAATAGAAGGAAGGGGGGGAGAAGGCTGTGGTGGTGCATGGGGGTCGTGGGGCGCTTGATGTAAATCGATGGGGTCACGCCTGTCCGCTGCGGGGTGCCCCAGCTCATGTAGAACCAAACGTACGGGATACCGATAGTGCTGCAGAGAGCCCAACAGTAAGGCCTGCTTCGTCTATGGAGAATGCACATTGGAAAGGCAATTTGAGATAGTTTTGAACGTGGCTCAAACTTCAGTGTTCACGTGTTTTAGGTAATGGAAGGAGGGGGGACAGCATTACGCCTCCATCTGTATACACAGCTACTCCACAGATAGCCATATGACATCGTAATTGCACGCTGTATAAAAATAAGGAGTAAGGAGCAGGGTGGTAAAAGTGGCAGAAGGGAGCTGATGACTGGATGTGGCCAGTCTGAGGCTGAACGGCTGGTCCTGGGGGCACAGAGGCTCTCGGGGCGGAAATGAATACAAAATGTGGGCTGAGGTCTATGAAATGTAAACAAGAACAAAGCTGAAAAACCACTGAACAGCTGAGAACAGGCTGCCCAGAGAAGCTGTGATGCCCCATCCCTGGAGGCACTCAAGGCCGGATTGGATGAGGCTCTGGGCAGCCTCAGCTGGTGGGGGCAGCCCTGCCCATGGCAGGGGTTGGAACTCCGTGATATTTAAGGTCACTTTCAACCAAAGCCATTCCATAATTCAATGAACAAACATTAAGTGCCAGGTATTTTATATCGGCCTTCAATAATCAGCAAAACTAAGGCAGCTGTTCCCTTGTATATGCTGAAAAATTGGGTTGCAAGAAAAATCCTTGCTTTAGAAAAAAACTTTGCTTTTCCCCTGTCTCTTTCTGGACCAAAATAGATGCAAACCTACTTTTAATTCTGCATTGTTATTCTCATTTTCCTAACAAACAACTTGCTAGAAAATACAGCTGTTACTTATTTTAAATCACAGCTTGCCTAACTAGTTATGTCAGAAATATGCATGTGCAGCTTGGTTTGCACAAGTAACCATTAGTACCACTGGAAGAGCTTGTGGAAACAGATCCTGGCTTACTTTTGATACTGTTGGATTATGGAATGGCACAGCTGAGCAAAACACTGCAAAACAAGAATCCATGAATATTTGTGCCTGGAACACTGTCATAACTTCAAAAAAACTCATGCAAATGTTTGAAAACTGACAGCATATCTACAGAGCCCAAGGATGGGGGTGGGTAAGCCATACCTTTTTATCTTTGATGCTTTTCAGACAGACCGAGGGAAGAGGCACAGAGTCAGCCGTTCTACTTCAGGAGCGTCAGCCTTGCAGCAGCCACTGCAAACTCAGGCAGATGGGTGCTGAGATATGAAGCTGGCAGCACAGATGGACTTGATACATCTTTCAAACTGTGAAACAGACACCTCAAAGACAACTTGTAAGACCAAGTGACAGCACTAGGCGTGCTGGAAACTATCTGAACATAATGTGCGAGGCTAATTAGAGGTATTTGTAATTGCACCACAGCTCTGTGCTCAGCATTTCATCTTTCAGGTAAGCTGTGTACACTTACAAGAAGTGAGAATTTTGTCTTAAAAAAAAAAAAAAAAGACTTTTAATTTATCTGTAGTGACACAGACACCCTCTCCCATTGACATTAGTAGCAATACTCATGGTGACAGGAAATGAATACACTTTTCGTGACTGCACCCTAATTAGACCACCATAACTGAGCCCAATCAGTGGGACACTTAGATTAATCCTTAACCTAGCCTTGTGAGTAACTTCTATGAATCAGCAATCCACTACCAGTGCCATGGAGCACTTAAGCCATTTCCTGAGATTGAGGAACTTCTTCCATTACTTTGCATTACTTTTCCACTAATGAACAAGAGGAATTGCAGGAAAGGCTAGTATGCAACCAAAGTTATTGCTTGATATGCATAACAGGTATTTCTATATTAATATAGAAATAAACATCTTGTTTAGGAGTGGCAAGCAAAAATTGCTGTTTCTTGTGTCAGTGTTGAACAGATTCACTGAAGACTGAAAGGCAAAGAAGAGACCCCTTGAACATCTGCAGTCAGTGACCAAAGGGCAGACACTATTGAGTAGGAACTCAGAATATCAGGTAAAGGAAGCTTTTTGTGAGAGCCTAATGAAGTCATCCAAAGAACTAATGGTGCATCGGTGGTACACAGAGCCTGTTTGGGAAGGTAGAGCTCATGGCTATCATAGAAGCTCTGAAAACATGAAGTGCTTTTACACAAAGGGAGGAAAAAGCATCCCAAGAGGAGCCACACCAGATTTTATTTTAACCAAGTGGGAGAGGCTGCAAACAATTTCGAGGACAGAATCATAGCTTGAAATGATCTTTAACAGAGAGGAAAAATGAGATGGCAGAGTAGGATAAGGCCAATAAGGACAAATGCAAAATTTTACAGCCAGGCAGGAGCAACGTGACCACTCGTGTAACGCTTGTGTAGCCACTATCTGGATAGTAATTTTGTAGAATGGAATGCATGATTATAGTGTCACGCAAGCTTGTTGTAAGTCAGCAATGCCCTGCTGTTGTGAAAAAAACAAACATCATACAGGGTTATGCAAATAGGAATATAGACTGCAGGAGACATGGCACTTGGCACTGGTGCGCTTAGTTGAGGTACCATATCCAATCTGGTAAGCTGCATTTCAAAAGAGGTATGACCAAAAGAGGTATGGCCAACATAGAAACAAGGTATGCAGCAAGAATGTGTAGAGAGAAATGTGACCTAAGAGGAAACACCAAAAAAAACCACCTAGAAAACAGAAGATGGACAGAACTGTCTCAAATTAGCTACAGGGCAATAAGGAAGGGGATATACAATTTTTCAAGTTCCTTCAGGAGGAAGTGGAGTAGGTCAAAGTTGCAGCAATAAGGATTTAGGTTTAACACGAGGAGCACAGAATTGCTCCGGCTGGAAGGGGCCTGAAGTCCAGCCTACTGCTCAAAGCAGTGTCAGCCCAGAAATCCGACTAGGTTGCTCAGGCTATGTACTGTTGCGTCTTGAAAGCCTCCAAGGACACAGCCTGTACAGCCAGTCCAGTGTCTAACTGTTCTCACTGGGAAAATGTTTTCTCTCCACTCAGTTAGAACCTCCCTTTTCACTTGACAACCTCAGTGAAGATCATGGGTTCTTTTCTTGCCAACCTCCCTGCAGGTATAGGGGGTGGCTGTTAGGCTCCCTTACAGTTGCTCCTTCCCTTGTCTGAGCCAGGCCTCAGCCTCTCCTCACATGGCTATTGCTCCAGCCCCGGCTATCTTGGACCTTCCCCAACCCTAACAACTTCTATTTATTGATAACTTTTCCACACTGGGAGCCAAAACAGTAAGCAGTACCTAGATGCGGCCTACCAAGTACCGAGGCAGAGGGGAACAGTCACTTCCCTCAGGCTGCTGACTCTCTCAGTCGCACTATTCAGGATGCAGGTTGGTCCTCACTGCTGCCAGGACATGCTGTGGCCTCCTGCCCTGCATGCTGCCCACTGCACCCCCAGGACCCTTCCCACAGGGCTGCTCTCCAGCCAGGTTGTCCACAGCCTGACAGGGGCTTGCTCCATCCCAGGGGCAGGACTTGTCATAAGCCCTTATTCAAATTTCATTACTTTTCTGCTAGCTCATTCCTTCAGCCCATCCAGGTGCCTACTGAGGGCTGCTTTTCACTCTACTTGTCAAGAGTGCAACCCCAGTTTGGTGTCATTCACAAGCCTGGTGAGGATAATACTCATTCTCTCCTTAAAGTCACCGATGAGCAAATTGGTACAACAGGACAGTTGCTAGGACTGACAGACCTCTGTGGTACTACACTTGTAATTAGTCTCCACAGAGAGAACGAGCCATTATTAACTGCCCTCTAAGCCCGATGACCCAGCCAGTTCTGTGGTGAGTTGCCCATTCAAACTGTGAGAACACAGTTTGGATGCAGTGAGAGGCTGTCTGAAACCTTGCTCAAGTCACCTACAGTCCCACAGGAAGGACATCATCCATTACTCTGCCTTCATCTACAAATCTGGCTGGAAGATACAGAGAAATATAAGAAATGCAGAGGGAATCCTCTGCTGAAGATAGTCTTTCTGAACAGTATTAAAGTTGCTACCATGTGTGTTTGAGACTCGCATAGCTGGCTAAAGGCCAAAGGCTTCCTTCCTTGGAGGCTAAGCAAAGGGCAATTAAGCATCTCTGTTGTGGTCAATGTGATCATGTGAAAGAGTCAAAAAATCATGAGTCAAAGCCCTCCAGAATGAAAAAACTGGTCCAGACCTTAATGAGGCTATTTCTTGGTCAGATTTTGGCCTTAGATTTTGGAATTTCCCTTGCCCATCCCTAGCCCAACAACACAACAACTTTAAAGCCAGTAGGGCAGTCTACTCACTTTATACTTACGCTTTGTCCAGAAATCACTTTTTCACATACTGCCTCAATGTTCTTTTATCAACCCTTCCTCTTGCAGCTGTTGGACATTTTTTTTTTTCCTCCATCAGCACAGGAGGAAGAAGGGATGAAGCCACTTCCACATTCAGTAGCGAAAAAGGAGGAAGGAAGAGACCATAATAAAAGACAGGACTATTCTGAGCTGTGCAGCTTTCTCAACTTTCTCTTAAACACAAATATTAGCTCTCAAGGGGAAATGAGATAGCAGGAAAAGGAGAGCAGTTGCTCCTTTGGCACTTCAGGCTCAGAGTTGCTCCTCAGGCCCAGAAGGTGTGCTGCCACACCTGGCTGCAATGGAAACAGCTTTGTCTTTTCTTCTGTTTGGAATCCCAGGCACCCCCAAGAAGCAAGTGAAAATGGGCTGGAAATACAGCCAAAATTCAGTTGCATAGGTGGCAATGCTTTGAACCAGCTGCTAGCAAAAACATAGCAGGCCTAAACCTGGCAGACTATAGGGCCTTCCATGACAGAGAGGCAGGCTCATTTGCTATGCACAGCCTGTATCCACACTTTGTCTCATAGCCCAGTAAAACCAGGGCAGGAACGTTTTTATTTATTTAACTCCTTCAGACGTAACCAAAAGAGCAGTTTTGGAAACTGAATACAAGTCAGTAGCCTACAGTGCTCTAGCACTGCTCAGGAAAACAGCACTCTGCATGCCTTCTTCAGATACCAATGAGTTTGTCTCGGAGGAATATGGGATGCTAAGTTTTCTCCCTGGTCAGAACAACCATCAGAACTGTGAATGGTTTTAAGATGCTTCAATCAAAGGGAAAAACGTACTCACACACACTGTTCCACAGGGCCACAGCTCACCTGAGAAATCACTGCCCAAAGCCTCACTTGAATGCCACCATTTCATCACAAGTTATCACAATGCTGCTCTGCTGATGTATGAATGCACGGAACTTGGATTTGCCTTTAATCCTGCCAAAACAATCTAGTTAGAAAGCAACCACCAAAACTCAAGGTACAAGAAAAGTACTGAACTAACAACCATTGGAGTGCAATGAAGAACAGACAGAGCTGATAACCATCACCTTTTTCACTCCCACTTCACATATGGTGAAATGAAGATGCCGGCTACCAGAGCTGGTCTGCTGGCAGATACGGTCTGGTAGCTTTCACTGTTCAAACTGTTCAGACAGACTCAATTTACAGCTGAAACTTCAGAGTGATCGAATTGATGCCTTTTTGGCAGGAACTTTCATCTTTACAAGATAGGACCTTCTAGAATAGCTCTGGTGCAGCTGCTGAAACTGCGTGCAGCTGTGGATAACACTGTCCTTTGCTATTCTTTCTTCTTGCTGGAGGTTAGCTTTATAGGAGATGAAGCATGACACACTAAACTAGGAGATCAGACATTTATGACTGATGAGCACACTGCTAACGAGGATGGATCATTCACATAGTTTAAGAGATGTGCCCCATTTCCCATATACACGTATTGAAAACCACAATAAAAGAACCAGGAGACATTTGTAAATATAACACAGTACATAAAATTTGGCTAATTGGATACATTCAGAAATACTTGTGCATAGCGTTAGGATGCATCATGTATCTTTTCAGTGTGAAGACAGGTTGGTTTGTTCTATAGGCATTTGGTTGCAATTCTGATTTTTTAAAATGGAAATTCACACATTCCAATGTAAAGTTACACTCAATAGTATATACCTCAGGCTCACCTTTGCAGTAAATTAGCACAGCTATATATATTCTCTCTTATGACAGTCTTACCTATTAGGTATTACTTCCTTACCAACTGATGTGAGCACACACCAACTCGGTATCATTTTTTTTTCAGCTCTGCCACTTCCTCAAACAGGACTGATTTTCAGAGCAGTCCTAAGTTACTGCTTGGAGAACCCAGTGATTAATAGTTTCCCTACCTGATACAAAAGCAGTTCATGTTCTGCTATGTTAAAGACAGCATACTTGGTACAAGCTGCAATTGTAAAAGTAAGACAGTGGGAATTAATGGTTGTGTCCATTCTCAAAGTTTTGCAGTACAAATCATGCAACACTAGGGAAAAAAAAAAATCACCTTCCAAAAATTGTGCCATCTCAGTCACTCGTTTCCTCAACACACTTTTTTTTTCCCCTGTCAAAATGAGTTTTCTTGTTCTCTATAGATCAACACAATAGAAAATTACAGGACTACTTAACCAGAGCCCTTATCAGGTTAGGAAAATAAACAGCAACCATCCCACCAACACCACGTTACACTCTTTTGACAGTTCAACTTTATCAGGTAAATACCATTGTTTTGTTTGTTATGTATTTAAGGCACACTCCACCAGCCCTACGAAAACAAGCTGAAGAATCATTTGAAAGTGACTTGAGCCAAAAGCTGTGAATTTGAAATGCATAGTCTATGTCCTCATCAGTCATTTAAAGAGCAGCATCCCATCTAAAGGAAGGGGATAATTTTTGTCAGATTCTTATTTAAAAAAGGCTTTATTTTTGAACAAATTTTCTCCATTTGGTTTTACAGTCTCAACATACATCATATTCATGGACAAGCAGCATTTTCACAGAATAAGAGCCAAATACAAATAAGAAGCCACTCGGGATTAACAGTTTCAATCTAATTGACTCAGACTTCAGAAAATACTGTATGCTGTCACTTATTTGAGGTAAAGGAATTCCATAAGTTAAGATCCACTGTTAAGAGCCAATAACAATGTATCTGTGAGAAACGGGAACCTATAGGGAGGGTGGGAAAAATTCAACTTTATATACACTGTAAATAAGAGTAGAATGGGTGGGCAGGATTCCCTACCTGCGCATTAGTAAATGAATCCAGTTTGGACTACCACGTTTAACTAAATTTGTGCAGTTTACATTTCAGATGGGATTAATTTTATTGGTAGCATACATCCTTAAAGGTGAACATCACTGATGCATGAGCTTGGTTTACATGCTGAATGCCATCAAACAAGTAAAACCCATTGCTTTCAGTGCCCTTTAAGACATCTTCCAGTTACAAGAGGGGGAGGAAAACTGTTATCTGTTCACACAAAAAATGTACTTGCTGTTAAGCAGTGCTTAGATAAACAGATGAAAGCCATCATAGAGACACATTTATACTAGTTTAAAATGAATTTGTTTATACAGCAAACTAGCTTGTGCCCATGTGCCCAATAACCCATGTGAAAAAAGATCTTAAGTTTTTTAAGTGGTAACCACTAGTAACCACATTATACTAGATACCATATTAAAAACTGGTGGCTATTCTCACCTTTTTGAGCTTGAGATTTAAATTAGTTCATTGATAATCCTAAATCTCATTGAGGAAATGGAACTGGATTAATATCCTTTAAACCAGAACTAAGTTATCAATGTTAAATTCCTAATACCTAGCAGACATATCACAGGTTTCAGTTCAGCTATCTATTCTAGGCACCGATCAACTTCTTCCATCAAAAAAAGAATTTGTAATTCATGTATTTGCAACAAAATATAGTGAAGCTGTCTTCACGTAGAGATACTTTTCTTTTTAAAAGCTATGGCAGAATAAATTCCACAAAATGGTTAGTCAGAACAAACATAAATTCAATTTAAATTGGTACAAGAACGTAGTTCTAAAAGACAACTTATATTCATTTGGAAATGCACACTTTTTAGTATATTTTTCTTTGCCATCTCCAAGTTACAGCGAGCAAAGTGATTTTGTATTTATTTTTGAGACAGAGAAGCTGTTTTGTTAATTTGCCTATGCGACACTTCCATAGCCTTTATTATCCTTCCTTTTATTTATTTTAAATAATTAAGGAGCAGATCTATCACTTATCAAGTTACCATACTCTGAGAATTAAAGAAGAGCTGGTAAATGCTCTGTCATGTCAGAAAGCTATATTGCATTGGGTAGTTTCACAGACAGAAATATGACCACTGACCAAAACTTCATGCTACTGCACAAGCTGAGTAAAAGCAGACATGGATGAATTGAAATTGCAAGTACACTGTACAGTCTCTCAAGCAACATTTCAATTAAACTTTTAACTCCTTAAGGGATGCACAACCTAAGATACACAGCTTGTGTGATTCAACTGAACCAAGAAAGAAAGTCTTGTGAAGAAACAGCCATCTGTTTGTCAGCCTCCATCACACTTTACATCTCTTCAGAAGTAAAACTGGAAAGTAAGTAAAGCTGGAAAAATAAAATATTTTCCTTAGCATCCAATTAGTCCTCTGTCATCTCGAACACTAGGGAAACGCTCTTCATTAAGCAACAGCTAGGAGAACACAGTGAAAAAAATCAGTCTGTTAAGAAATTTGGGCCTTCTTTTTAAGACCTTTAGTTTCCTTCAATAGATCCTGTGTCTCCTGTTGTACAGAGCATGAGTTTTTAAGAAAGAAACTCGTTGCTACTGAGATAAATACTGTTTCCCACCCCTCCCACGCATCGCAGTAGGTAACTTCATTTCTAGCAAAGATGAGGAAATTAGTCAAGAATAAAAAAAAAAAAAACCCTCAGCTATGAACTTTGGCACTGCCAGGAGTAGCAACACAACTACTCCAGAGTGCTTAGAAAAAAGGCTTTAGATTTTACACCAAGAAACTGGATTTATTGTAAATGCCACAGTCACATTGATAGACAGAGCACAGACTTCTGGTAACAAACAAACATACATTTTTTTTGTAACTAAGCGTTTCTACTTGGTAAATAAATGCACTTTGCACAGCCTTCCTTTTAAATGTGCCCAAACTAACCTAAATAAGCAGACAGCATAGCAGAAAAGGGAAACTTATTTGAGTAACTGTTTCTTTAAGCAGTATATTATTTTTTTTACTATGTATATAATATTTCATATTATATACACACACATTTTCATCAACAGTTCAGATCATGTCCAAATAAAAAATAAAAATAAAAAAACCCCAAACTGGCCCTCCTCCAATACATTTATCACCTTTCCCTCAGGCAAAGTATTAATCCAGGTATTTGTCAAGATAGAGGAATGACAGTTAAAAAGACTCCCCCCCCACAAGAAACAAGTTACACAAAGAATACTGTATCACTACAAATTTTTATTCAGAAGCCCATCTTTAAAAAAAATCTCATTATGAACTTGTTTGGTCAAACTACAACACTTTCTAGCAGACATACAGTAAAAATGGCATGGCTCAGAATCGACCGGATCTTTCACGATCTCTTGACCGCCTTCTATCACGTTCACGTCCTCCTCCTCCTCCACCACCACCTCCACGACCACGATCTCTGGATCTAGACCGACGTTCACGGGACCTCGACCTGGATCTATGCCTTCAAAGAAAGTTTGAACATTTTACTGTTTCAGCACTTTCAGTAGCATTCCGGGGAATATCTCAGGATGAAAGTAACGGGACAGAAGAAAAACAGAGCGGAATATTTTAAGTATTGGTAAATTGGCACTCATGCTGTGAAATCATACACTTAAGGATTGAACAAATGTAACACCGGGGAGTGAGCTATTGTAAAAAGACTCCGCTGTTCACTGCCAGTCATAAAACTTAAGGAGAGGCATGTAGGGGAAACAAATGTACTTTTATGCAGCTGTTAATTGAAGCAAAAAGAAAAGGGGACAACTGCTTCTGTAGCTGATAATAGCTCTCAAGCACACAGAGGAAAAACCTTCAGCTAAACATTTACAAGCCCAAACCCATTAAATCAACAGCATTATCTAGCAGCTCAAAAATCTGAGTGTTATGCATTTTTGTTTTTTTTCCGCCTTCCATTTCCAGAAGTCATCATCCTTTGCAAATAATTCTTCCCTGCCTCTAGAGTTGATGACTTCAAGATGAATGCTAAAACCACACAGAATGTACTGTTAACACAGCTACTATGGATTTATATCTTACATGGCACTTGTCAAGGAAACAGTGTTCTGAAGGGTTATAAGGATTTCAGAGTAGTAAACACTACCATTTAAATAGATGTAGAAATTACAGCAAAATTCAAAAGACTATGGAAATAAAGGCTACAAGTCTGGTTTTACAAAATGTTGTTCCATGCCGAGGTGCTCTGGGATGGGAGCAAACACGGGGCCAAATTTTACTCAAACATGGAGGCACACAGGTCTTGCATACCACTGAGCTTCAGAATTATGAAATTAGCTTATTTTTCACGGGTTCAGGTATACCCTTCTTTTTTATACTTGAAATTTCAAAGTATGTCACTTTACGTAGGACTATTTTCAGGTCATTCTGATCTATACAATCTACCTGCAAAACGCCATTAAAGCAAGAACTGCATTTTTTAACATCCAGCCTTACTGCTAGCACGTGAGAGCTTTAGCTTCACCAAGAATTTTAACAGGGCAAATAAAGACTAAAATACTCTGAGGACTCAACTATTTTATTTGCTTGACCCCAGACTGAAATTAGGCCATGGGTAAAACAATCATATTCCACAGCCAAACATGCAAGTCTGATCTTTATTGCAATAAAAGATGAAATACTGGTACCTATGTCAGAAAGGTCCAGATTCAGACTCTTGGGTGTGACAAAAAGGCTAAGATGAGCATATTTAATCTTTTTTCACAGACTGTTTAAACACCCCAAGAAATTACACTGAGATTTGAATACTGTAAGAAAGTATTTTGGCACAAACATGTTAATTTACATTTTGAAAGTTAAATTTATCCTCACAGATTTTAAGATGCTGCCAATTAGAGACACTTATAGGAAAAGTATCTTCATATTCCCAGGCTCCCTCTGTGATTCAAAGAGGCATACAAAAGTACTCTATACAAAAGCAAATTGAGCAATTAAATATGTTTAACCTAAATAAGAAGTTCCTAAAACCAAAGACATTCAATTGAGCACAAAGTGGACCATCCACAAAAACATGCTGCATTAACAGCAGTGGTGAAAGCTTTTCCACAAGGTATCTCAATAAATATATACTCTAGTATTAACCTCCTGTTGCTAAGGAACAAACACTGGCTACAAAAGCTAGCCATTAACTACTAAATCAAACTAAAGAGAAAGAGTAAATACTCATCAGGTCCTGAAAATGTCCACAGATCTTCTGATAGAATCACTTCTGTTGTTTTATGAAAAAAAAAAAAAACAACACCCACTCTTTTGTTCTAAGCTGTCTGCTTTCTAGTTTGTACTCGATGCCTTTCACAGGTGCAAGTCAGAAACGCCAAGAGAAGACTTAAGTTCAAAAGGTTTGTCTCCTGAGCATTACGCAACTGATGTGTAGTTTATCTGTTTTAATTGTTTTTAAAAGCAAACTCACTTTTTACGACGACGCCCATACAACTCACGTCTTAACTCTCGAGAAATGGGCTTCAAATGCATGAAGTTGCAGAAACCTCCTCGTGTACACTCTCTGAAACAGAATTTGAGACAGTTACGATTCTCAGCTCTACAGTGGATCTGTTTGCCCTAAGCCCTTAGTAGGCCTCTAGCCATTCACAAGTTAATCACCTCTAATACTAGAAACAGTAAAGATCATTTACTGAAACTGACTTGGTCCTAGATCAAAATCCAAAAGATAGTAAGTCAGAAAGCTGACTACAGATACTCCAGATTAACACTGCCTGAAGTGCTTTTTCATCTTACTCTGAATTACACATAAAACCCACACCCAAGCAACCATCTTGTCTGTGCAAACACTTCAAAAGACGCTTCCATAGGCAAAAAGGAAGTTGCTTTTTACCCCATTTCGTATTGACGGCAACAGGCCTCTCTGAAATCGGTCACAGGTGAAAGCTCAGCATGAATAGGCTGTCCATTAAACCAGCGATTGTTCAGGTCAATCACAGCCTTTTCTGCATCTTCTTCACGGCGAAACTAAAAGCAAAAATAATTTTTCATGCTGTGGAGAAGCAACAGAAGTAGATCAAAGATTCCTGACAAAACAGGTTTATGTTATCTGTGGCTTAGGACTACTAATGTAACTACAAACTACTTCAGAGCTCCTAGGACAGTTTAATCATGGTAAAAAAAACAAAAAAGAAATCTAGCTTTTTACTGATTTGGATTCAGAGCTAATCACAGCAGATACCTTTTCACAGTTATATTCTATTTGGTCTTTTTAGTTTTGCAGTTTATATTTTAAGTTATGGGAACACTGCCTTCTCACTACAACTTTAAATACAGTGTACATCATGTAATACTGATACTCCAAACACAACAGAACTTCTTCAATCATTTAAGAGAAACCATGAGAAAGCATGAGAACTGAAGCCCTTGTTTACTTACGGAAATTTAGATCCTGTTTTAAAAAGAAGATGAAAAGCATTCTTTTCCACAGTCCCAACAAAAATTTTCAGAAGCAACTTTTCTGATTACTACGGTCTACACAGATACATATGGCCATACATATATGGCCCCAAAATATTCCCTGTAATTTCAGGAAAATTACAGTAAAAATATTCATCTGCTCTTGCTCACCACCTCCCCGACACTTTGTTTACACAATGAAATTTCTGCAAGTGGACAACTGTGTACAGACGATTCAAAGCATGTATTGATGGCTTTTAAGAGCTAAACCTAAGCCCTTTAGTTTGGACCTTAAACCAACTAGTGCCATTGGTTACAAGATGTTTTGTTTAACTGGGAAGTTAGGAACTAAGCGCATCTGTTGAACACGAACACCTGCTGCAAATAAATCTCTGCTCTTAGTGAAGTTCTCAGAACGCAGCATGACAGGAAGAAAGATCCAGAATTCATTCTGGTCAGTTAACAGGCCTTTAGCAGAGACTGTGTTTATTAACTGGGTAAAAAAAAAAAAAAAAGGGTTGCACGTGTCTGAATACACTGACCCAGATTTTGAGTATCAGAAATGCTTTTCACTGTTTCTTAACATTTGTTTCACGTTCCATTGCTACTTCCACTCTTCTTAATTTATACTGATAAACTGGAGAGCATTTAGGATCCTGAAGCGTTACCTTCACAGAAGCTACAAGAATACAGTGCTTTTAAAACAACAGATCTTTTATACTAGTTCTATTCAGTTAAACATTTCTCTTTTTATCCTACCTTTACGTATACATTTCCAACTAGATGATCTCCAAGGTTATCACAAACATTCATCTCCTCAACTTCGCCATATTTTTCTTCCATTTCTGTGAAGACCTCCTAAACACAAACCGGTTTAAAAAATAAAATTAAAATGTTGGGACATGTTAAGAGTGCGGAATGGATGCACTTAACTATTAGTAGCAACTAAAAGAAGACCATTCTTTGAAAAGTCTTTACATTTCCCATCTTAAAATTGGTACTTGCTTGGCCTGTACTGCGTCCACCTCTAAGCACAGTGCTAACAGAATAAAATAAAAAGCTATGGAAAACATTAAGCATATTGTATTTAGTCAACACATAAGCAGCACTAAAAATACCACACATAAGCCTTGCAGCTATAGTATTCCTTAGATGTATATTTATACAAATGATTAAGGTGTTGTTTTTTTTAAAATTTACAGAAGATATTACAGAATCCAAATGCCACACAGCACGGGTTGATGATTTTTAAACAAAGCCTGCAATACACAGTAAAGCTAAACTAACTGAAGTTACACCAGCAAATACTTAGCACTGGAAGTTTGAAGTTTAAACGAACACCTGAGGAAACAGTCTTCTCTGAATCCATTTGATATTTGCTAAAACCCACTTAAGTCATTTGCCTCTGCAAGTCTGAGAAAACTTCAATGCATTCTGAACATTCGCTTTTTCTGCGTACCTCAAAGAATTCATCATAATGCTCCTGCATCTCAACATCGCTCACAGCACCTGTAAAAATCAAGAGTCACACTGATTAGAGCATGTCACTGAGGAAAAAAATGCTTATACTACAAAACATAACTTAGAGGTGCCACCTGGAGCATAAAGGACACTATATACCATGTAGCTAACTAACATGAGTATTAGAGAAAATCGGTATATGCAAACAATTTGAAGTCCAAAATAATACATCAAAGCATTCTATTGACACGATCAAATCAGAACCAATTTTAAATCAGAACCAAACTTGTATGCCACAAATCTAAAGGGAAGAAAGGGAATGGAATTGCTCTGAAGTATGATTTACGTTTGATGCACAATTCCACCCTTTATCTACCAACGTTACCTAAACAGAAGGCAAGTGCTTTGTCACATGTGCATATTTCTAAGTACGATTACAGTTTATCATTTCTCTCCCTAACGTAGAATTTCCCTTTTAACAAATCCACCTCTCCATCTCCAACACATACACACTAGAATGTGAGAGTTCACAAAATAACGCAGCTCAGAATTTTATTTAATTTTTTAACAATTTCCCAGAGGAGTTATTAAAATGGTGCTTCTTAGGTGCTCTCAAAGAAGGGTACTACAGTGCCTTGCAACAGAAAGCACTGTTTCTTTTTTTTGGTTTTTTTTAAGTATCACTTAGTTTTTCTATAGCCCTGCAAAAATATTTTAGTGCAAGATAAGCCAGCCACATAAGTAAAACTGTTTTACATGCTCCAAGCTGCACTTCACAAATGAACGCTGCTTGCCTGCTGCCATTAAAAAAGCAACGTAAGTCTGGCTGATTTACAGAGCATTAAGAACGTAAAAATAAGTTTAATTTATTTCCACTACTCTATGGTATTTTAAAGTATATTAAGCTATATACATTAAAGCCTAATGGGTTAGCTCTTCAGCAGTTAAGTGGTTTATTATGATCAAGTGGAGCAGTTTTAAAATGAACCCTGCATTTCATGCTAGAGAAATATTTTAGCCTTTAAATTACAAACACTGCTGTTTTAGTTCACAGAACGTGAAAGAAACAGAGCCAACAAGGCTAAGTTTATTCAGCTTGGGCTGCTATGAAAAAACAGATGCCTTGGGCTCAGCCATTTTTGGCTAACAGTACCATCTGGAAGAACACAGCACCTTTCTTCAAAGTCTCTAATAGTAACCAGCCACGTTCTCTGGAACTGCAATTATTTTTCTCCCAGCCAGCTGCCTCCTGAAGAAGGCTAAGGGAGGCTTGTCATGCAGTTTAAGTTCACGTTTCTCGATTTGAAAAATGTTTGCTTTCAGAGCTTTCATCTTCCCCACCACTTCCCCACAGTTACACAGCAAATGAAGCAGATACCAAACGTTCAACCAGTTCTTCTAGACAGGTAATACTTCACTATATTCCCAAGGTGGTGCAATCACCACTCATAATAGCTTATTAATACCTAAGGATTTATTTATTTTTTTAAGATATCAGATGGAGGCTCCGTGAGCCACGCAGGGAATAATTAATTTTAATTAAATGGACGAGTGCTAGAAACTTTAAGGAGATTCCACTGTCAAATTAAGAGATCATAAGCAACAGTTAGTTAATAACTACGTGAAGGTCCTTCTAAGTGGGAAGCATACATATGCACAGGCTTTACAAACATTCATGATCCAGGGCCACCGGTATCTGAACCTTGAGAAGCCCAATTACTAATTAAAATACTCAGGAAAACTACTATAGTTCAAAACTAAGGTTAATCCTCTACGACGGCAATAGAAAGGAAGACAGTTAAGCAACAACAAACAACACATTCGACAGCTACCCGAGTTACCCATTTAAAATACATGCAGTACTTAAGTAGGGACAAAAATATGGAAAAAAACAGGGAGCTGGGAGTTTCAGCAAACATACTGATAACAGAGCTCCAGCTCTACCACACAAGGTACAGTCAGGCTCTGTTAAATGACTACCCACTTGTCAAGGCAAACTGAAGTTGGATACCAGTTTTTAGAAGACTAGAGAGTCTGCTCAAGTCAAGACTCTTGCAGCTGTACAATCTAAACAGCTCCACAGACCAAACTGCTGTAACTGTGCAAATTAGTTACCAGCGCATTGAAAATTTAGGGACAGTGGAAAAACCCAACTGTACGTTTTTGTTTTACCAAAACAGCATTAACTACAAAGCATCTGCAGCAAGGCCTACAAACCAATAGAAGTGTTTAGCATCTAGACAAACTTACACAGCTCATTATGCATCTAGCTTGGTCGCATCACATAAAACAAGCTCAAGTTGCTTAATTGGGCCATTATTACTTCTAGAGCAGAAGACACAGTGTTGACTTTTAAGGCAGTGGCTGATTTCACAAATGCTGGTAACTAATCTGAACTAGTCTGTAATCCAACAGCCCAAAAAAGGAATAGCCAAACAAAGCTTTATTACCACACAGTCATATTCACTTCAACAAGAAATATTAGTTAGAAAATAATATTGATCCTTTTTTATTCTAGTTTTTAAATTTAATCTTATTCTAATATGATGTTTCAGTCACAATGACAGGTCAGTAATTGCAGATCAACAATCTTGGTCATTTAATTTCTACCAGTCTTAGAGTAGATGTTTTCCTCCTTTGTCCACTCCTACCTCATGAGGAGTCATCAAGTTAGTTTGTGACCATGCACAAATGGCTGCCCCTCCTCAAAAGTACTTTTAAAGATATATTTTCCTACTTGAATATGCAACTTGGTTTTGGAATCTGAATTTTCAAAGCATGGAAGGAATTTTAACCATGCACCTATCCAAAAGGACATCTGCCAAAAGGGAAGCTATTATCAGTGCATTCTTCCAAAGCAGACTCCAAATGGAAGCCACATCATTAACCTAGAACAAATTTCTGCATGAAGTCTGAAGAGTTTGAAATTCAACTTCCCTTAACATTGACAGAGCAGGGAATTTATTCTGGATGAAGTCAAGGTGCCATTATCCTGCTCTTTTAGGCGGTGAAATCTTATGGATACCATGAAACATACAGAAAAGCACTGCTTGGATGCAAGCAACTGGTAAGGAGAAAGGAGGGGTGAATGAAGGCAGTGCATCAAGACTGCTTTATAGGGGGGGGGAGGGGGAAGTACAGTTCCAACTGAATTAATAGATGGTATTCAGATTCCCCTCATAGTTTTCAGAGTAGGGAAGAGGGTGAGCGGGACAAAAAGTTTTGGGTATTTTTGGGGGCACATTTCATTAAACGTGGTCAGTTTGATCTGTTAAACTAATATGGTAGACCAGCTTAAGTCGACACTGAGCTCTGACAATCAAGCCCAGGGAACCAGTGAAGGAACTTGTATGAACTTACAGCGCAAACCGTCAGCAGACTGGGAAGAGTTTTGAGGGTTACGGTAAATGTTCAAGAGGGCAATGGTCTGAAATACAAAACGCAACAACTTTATATTATAGAAAATAATTTTAACAAGAAACTGGTTTCCTTTAGGGTCGCTCTAGCCGAGTCTGTGCTGAAAGAGAGGTGGTTATTTTCTCCCAAGAAGGAGAACTTTCACTTAGCTGGTGACCTTTCTGAATGATCCTAACACTGCAAAATAAGAGATCTCATGATACTCCACTATTGTATTTTACTTTTATTTTATTAACCAATATTAACCTGTGGAGGGGTTTTGCATGACTTTATGCAGACATGTAATAAATAGCATCCAAAAGCAGTATTCAAAACTATAACCATAATCATACTCGCTTGAATTTGGTCTTCTTGAATGGATTCTTAGTAACAAAGCCCCAGGAACAGAGATAATACAATATCAGAGCATGACATGAGATCTCCATCTTCCTATAAAAGATGAAAGAAAAACCACAGTCTGGGAAACTTACCGTACATCACAAATAGACCTATTTTTTTTTGTTGTTGTTGTTGGATCAAGAATTTGATAAATGCCTGCAGTTTAACCCTTTAAAAAGAATGCAGCGTTCCTAAGCAATCAAATTTGTATCGAGTCCAATTCATGAAATCACATTCTGCATTCTGAATTGCACACATTTGACAAGTTCTTGATATATGCGCAAGGAGAGTTCCGTCACTTGTCCTGTTTGCAACAGCTTTATGTCAGCAGCTCAGAAGCCAACATGATTTTCTCATAATTAGGAGTGGGCTCTTTAACACCATTCTTTAAAAAAATTTCTCCAACTGTGGGACTTACAGTGTGAGCCGTCAGCCGTCTGTGCACTGTTTTGGGGGTTACGATAGATGTTTTGAATCAAGATGGTCTGCGGGGAAAAAAAATAAAAAGGGGAATTCTACTGGCTGCTGTGCATATAATAGACAATTGCAAAGAGACAACTTGTTTGCAAACATCTAAAAGTAATAGCTTGTTCTTAAGACTTCCTTTTTGTATTTGCAGAAAATCTTCCAATTGCATCCAGACCATCATATTATGAAAACAGTTGTAATTAACCACCAAGAAAGAGCTGCGTTTGTCTCAACAGCTATCCTCAAAATGGGAGTTGTGAGGCACAGTAACCTGCAACACCAAACTACATGATAGGACGGATACGCCTAGCTTCATCTTATTTTGAAGATCAGATTCATTACTGTGAGTCTAGGAAAAAAAGTAAGCGTTATGTGCACAGCATACAATACATAATGCCACAGAGCCTAGAACGTTACACCACACCATAAGGTTTTTAGGCATGAGCTGCATCTCGTTTTGTGTATCGGGAATTTCTTGGTGGAATTTCTGTTTAAATAATATAATAGCATCATAGGTTCGCATGTTTCCGATCCTTCAAATAAGGACAATATCCTTTTAGCCCTTCTGCTTTTTACTTGAAGAATTAGCCCAGGCAGACTTGAAACCTTACATTTGTACCGTTCTTCTTAAAATCAAGTTGTCTGAAAAAACAAACCATGTTTAAGTTAGTAAACTAATATTACAAAAAAAAAATAATAATAATCCAAATGTCCATATCACTGTAAGCAGCTCAAAAACTGAAATGTGATTACTTACTTACAATACAAGCTCAACGTTAGTACGAATCGCAGTCCCCAAATTATCTTAACTTATACATTATTATTAGTTACATCATAAAAAAAGTCACAGCACCAGCAATGTCATACCTACATATGCTGACCACTTAACATTACAGAATCTGTAGTATCACATTTAAATCACACACTTGTTTTATAGTAGGTATGGTCACATCAACCAAAGCTTCCGTGGCCCAGGTTTAAAAATAACTGTTTTAGTCTACAATTGGAGAGAGCCAGAAACACAGTTACAGTGTTTTCTGCTAATTGGTGGTAATTTGATTGCTCTGGATTGCATAACCTTTCCTAACACAGCCCTTCAATAAGGGCCGCACCAGGAGAAGATAAAAACACTGAGGCAGCAGCTTCCCATTAATAGCATATTTCTTCCTCTATTTTCTATCACAGCTGATTACCAATCTGCATACAAATAAAGATTTCTGTAAGGAATCCCAGACACTGCAGATGTTCCAGTACAGTGTGTCAGCCAAGAGCAGCATTCCCAGATGTCGCCAGATGATTCCAGCATGCCCTGCTGACCCACTTCAGCCAGCAGTACTAACTGCTGTTTTGCTGCAGCAAAACTGAAGGCTGCAGCCAAAGGGCTGCATATAAATGCACTCTTAAAAATATACATATGGTTTTAACATTACAACAACCACTGTGGAAGTTGTCTGATTTCACATTATCTTCTAGTAGCCAAGAACCTAAACTCAAACCTCTACCTATCGATTTCAGTATGCTGTCTGTGTATATCAGTAACACATTCAGAAAAATGGAGAAGACTTTTTGATAAGCAGTATCTACACTAACAATTATTAAGTTCCCTTAGATGGAAAAACTCCCTCTGTTGATGAAGTACCAGCAGTGATGCTTACAGATCACAACCCTGACAGTTTCTACCCCTTCAAACCACTCCTGCATACCACTCCCACAGCCCACTCATATTTAGTAACTTTAACTTCAGTAGCAGAACCTCTAACCTCCAGCCTTGTGCCTGTTACCTGCCTTCTGAACTCCCCCCTAACCAACACCAGCCCAGAGGACTCCACCACTATGTAAATTTCACTACTGTATATAAAACTGCTTCTAAAACAGCAGTTTCCATGAGCACATCATATACAATTCTCCCAAAGAAATCTATTTACCTGCATACCTTGACAATCAGCGGTGATAGAAAAAGGAAAAGCATATAGTTCTCCAGGTAAAAGTAGTTTTCTGAAAACTGTAGAGCTCATAATAACAAAAACAACCCTATCACCCTCTGCACCAGTTCTTTAAGCAGATGTGCAGTCACTCATCTTGTCCCTAACGTTTACATAGCCAAAATCTAAGTAATCTGTTGAGTTAACTGACATATATGCCCCCAGCAACCAGGCAAATTGCTTTCAAGAAGTACTTTGTTCACATTCAAAAGAAGTAAGTTACACTTAAGAGCCTGGGTCAGAGAGCAAAGATAATGACAGGAAAGTCGCTTATTTGCTTTTTTTTTTTTTTCTTTTTTTCTTCCTCTTATATGCAAAGACTTAAGTTCACACCTTTTGGCTAGGTGGAACAAGCTGCTATTAGTTGTGATAATAAAAAAATCTGGGAAGGTTTAAGTGCCTAACATCACTGAGAAGGCACACTCACCTGAAAGTTAGCACTGGTTGGTCTCTACTACAGGCAAGCTTACAACAGCATCGCTTCCTGCAGCCATTAAGGGTGACAGGAGATGATTAGAAATGCTGGGAGAAGTAAATGGAATACCCCCAAAAAAGCAAAATCCCATATAAACTGGGGCCAAAAGTGAACTACTTAATCTGGAGCTCTGTAATTATTCAGCTTTATCTGAGGATCTATGTTTTAAAGAATATACTTCTACGAATTCAAAACAAACAAATAAAAAGCAAAAGGAAAACAAACCTGGCTAAATGTTGGTTTGTTGTGCAACCGAGAACATCTGTCTCCATGACGGCAAGCTCCGATTTTGAAATAAAACGAACAGTTGACTCTGCAAGTATAAAACCCAAAGTTGTTACATACTGGAATAGAACAAAGTTAGTATACAGTTCCTACAAAATGTGCCCCAAATGCTTTTATCTCGATGTGGAAAAGTAACAGAGAGCTTGCTGCTGTTCTACCCTTCCAATCCCTCCCTTCATTTGTCTTTCTGTCAGTTTTGTGGTGTGGTGGGAGAGGAAGTAAGGTGAAGAGCTGCCTGAAAAGTTACACCACGAGCTACAGGGTTATGTGCTCCATGCAACCCCTTCCTCTAGGTAATATAATGTGCTTTAAAACCAATACAACTGCACGTATGCAATCTTTTAAAAACCCACCTGTTTAAGGTTACCCTCCAACGGGAGCTAAAAGCACTACCAAGACGCTATCTGAAATAATTCAGTTAAGGGAAAGAAGTGTTACACAAAGGAAGGATTTGTCTTCCCCATGCATGTTTCCTTGCCAAGCCATCTTTGTGATCTAGTTCTTTGTAAAGCAAGCTTTATTTATGTTTGCTGCTCATTATATCTTCTCTCGCTCCAGCTATCACCCAACAACAGCTTCAGATCTGTGCTGGTTTGGGGATGCCAGCAGAACTCTCGTGGATGCAGAATGGTGGAAGAAGAGGCATAAAGAGCTCAGTTAATTCAACCAGAAAAACTGCAAGCAAAGTTATGACGGCATAAAAGCTATTAAAGGGCTAGACGCGCATAAAGGGAAATAAAAATTCTCCTGGAAGAAAAAAAATAAATCATTATTCTCGTGTTCATAACTCTACGTGCAGTCATCCTTCCAACTTTTAACACTCTGCGGAGCGTTCCGCTCGCTGTTCAGACACACAGCGCGAGCACGGGGATCGGACTCCGGCTGCACGACGTGCACTTGCGCTGCCAGATGGCAGCGCTTACGCCAGGGGAGACGGTAGGGTTAACGCACAGCTCCGGAGAAGCACGGCCGCCCCGTGAGGCGGGGGCCGAGCGTTGAACAAAAGGAGAAAGCCGGGCCCGGCCGCACGGCGCAGCCGCCGCGGGGAAGAGGAGGAGGGCCGGAGGCGCGCCACGAGGCGCGGGCGCGCCCGCATGGCGGCGGCGCTCCCCGGAGAGAGCGGAGCGGGCCCAGCCCGGACACGGGGCGGGGCCGGCGCGCGCACACGGGGGCGCGCACTCCCCCTCCTTTCTCGGAGGCGGCGCGCGCACGCGCGCTCCAGCCCGGAGGTGGGGGAGGGGAGGGCACCGCGCCGCGGGGGGGGGGGGGGGAGGGCAGGAAGGGGGGAGAGGAGGGTGAGAGCGGAGACCGCGGCCGCCCCTTTCCCCTTCGCTTCCCTCCGCGGGCGCCGCATTCCAGCGCGCGGCCCAGGCTGTGCGGGGGAGGGGACGGAGCGCCGCAGCCCCTGAAGGGAAGCAGCGACGGAAAGCTCCGGGCACAGCGGGAGCAAAGCAGATCCCGCCGCCGCAGCCGGCCTCCCTCCAGCTCCCACCCGCGAAGCGCGGGAGCGGCGCGAGAAGAGGGATGGGGCACTCACTTGTCCTTCTCTGTTCCGAAGATGGAGGCCAGATACTCCGCCATCTCCCACCGCCCGCCCGCCGGACA
This sequence comes from Perdix hodgsoniae, assembly GCA_035772895.1. Taxonomy (NCBI): domain Eukaryota; kingdom Metazoa; phylum Chordata; class Aves; order Galliformes; family Phasianidae; genus Perdix; species Perdix hodgsoniae. Next base: position 2,521,275 of record JAPSGF010000036.1, on the reverse strand, counting down.
GCCCGGCGCCGACCGCACACGTCACAGTCGCGGCGCCGGAAACGCTTCTCGTCGGCTCCCGCAAAGGCGGGAGGGGGGCCGCAGGCGCCGCCGCCCTCTGCGCATGCGCGCGACGCGATTACCGCCTGATTGGCGTAGCCGTGCGGGCCGTCCCCCGCTCAGCCCCTTCGGCCGCGCGGCCGGCTCTGGCGCCACGCATGCGCGGTGCAATGTGGCGCTGGGAACTGAGGCAGGGTGGAAGGGCGGGCACCAGGTGTAGGGGTGTGTGTGTGGCGGGGTTTGTGGGCAGGGGACTGACGTAGAATGACTTATGTCGGTAGGGTCTTAAAGACCGTCCAATTTCAACCTCTCCGCTGTGGAAAGGGCTGCCACTCGGTGGATCTTGCTGCCCAGGGCCTCATCCAGCCTGGCTTTGAGCGGCTCCGGGGATGTGGTGCTGCTCATCAGTGTGGGGCTCTGGCTTGTGTGACAGTGTAAAACCTGCTCCGTGCCCTCAAAAACGGACCTGGGTTAGGTCAGGAGGGTCACATTGGCCATCACACTCTTTGCACCCACCCTTTTGTTTACCAGGTTCTGGAAAGTTGCTGCAGGGAATAAAAACTTGTTCATTTTTATCTTCTTCCTTCTACTTTTCATTTTATGCCATAGCGAAATCACACTGATGTTGGTTTTGGTAGATTGGCTGTTGTTTGTGGTTTGACAGTATTTTACACTGATGTCATAACAATAAAGTAGTTTCTCTTAGGCCTTATAAATGTACTTAGAAATACTCCTCCTTAAAAAGGAAGAATAACTATGGTACAAAAAACAGGCTGAGCAGTCAGTCTGCTGCAAGTAAAATTTATCTCGTATTTTATTTTTCTGAAGCATTACAAATACCCTTTATTTCATATAAAGTTCATAGTGACATTGTAGCCAATAGGACTATTCATAAACACGAGTGCTTGCTGCATCATGCTCTGACCTCTTTCTGACTCCAGAAGATGTTTAAAATGCAGCTGCCTAAAAAAAGGATGAACAGAACGAAGGCAGGTCAGTCACTTTTCATGATTAGGATCCAATACTAGAAGCAGAAATCACAGGTAAAGCTTGAGAAGATCTTATTTCCGGAAACAGATACTGCTGCTTAGCTTTGCATTGCAGCCCATGAGCCCCAAAAGATTGTTTATTAGAGGACACACTTTTTTTTTTGCAACTGTTATTTGCTCACTGCACACCTGCCTCCTACTGCAGTGTAAACTCAGGAAACCAGTAGGAAAAAAAACTTGTAGATAGCAGAGTGATTTCCTGCCCATGTAGTGAGCTGAGCTGGCTCACTGAGTAGTGAAATAAGTGCCAAACAGAAGGGAAGATCAGGATTTCAGCAGCTGTACTTGCAGATGAAGGAGTGGGACAAGTACTTTCAGTAATAGCGTGCTGCTAGATCAGCCCAGTCCCCTGGTGGGGACCTGCTCTGAGGCCTGGCCTAGTCTCAGTTATCAGGGGAACTGCAACTACAGCAGCCCACAATGAGCTCCAACAAAGCTGAAGTTGCTTGTGGTTGGGATTCAGCACTAAAAGCAGCCTGTGATATTTGTTCCCAGAGTATACACTTTACATGATAAGCAGAGCAAAACTGCCTTGTTTGTTTTGCTTTAATGCATTAAAGCTTTCAGGTGATGTGTTGAAATGCATATTTCTTCCTGGTGAAGTAGTTTGTTTTTTGCTGGTGTTTTTACCGTTGGAAGTACAGTGTGTTCTGACTCTTCACCTTGCTTACAGATCAACCTTTTTGATACCTTGTGTAGCACAGCATATCATCGACAGCAGAAGCTGTCCTCCTGAGCACTGCTTTAACTCAGACAGCCCATAAGTCCCGTGAAGCCTGCTGCCACTGAGATGTGTGTTTCTCAGATAAGTAAACCTGGAGGTGCTATTAGAAAACAAAATGTTGGAAATGTGCCTTTGAACATGACAAACTTACGAAGTCTTCAACAGAAGTTCATGCCTAAAATTACTCATTAAGTGTAAAAATTTAAAGAAAATTGCAAAGTTCTGTGGTGCATGTAAGTGTTACTGTACTGGTAGTGTTTTGATGGGTAGCTGGTACTTGAATAATCATTGTCTTTTTTCAGACTTGTAAAATAGTAATCACTTTTCTACTGAAAAATAAACCCACTCCTACCTTGCTCTTTGTTTCCATATGAGTCTTCCATACCTCAGGAGCCCCTAACTAGCAAGTGTGGACCCCATCCATACTTGAGTTTTGGAACTCTCTGCTTCTTCCTGCATCCTGCTCCCCCTGTGCTCATCCTGGCTGTACATATTACAGTGTCTGAAACAGCATCCACACGGAAACACACCTGAGAATACGCCTGCACCTACAGGGTACCCTCCATGTAGGGAAGGGTATTTCTATGCTCTGCATTTTATGTGTTCTTCCATCTACAGTATCTATGTGTAAATCAAGAATTGAAACCAGGTGTTATTTTTTTTTTTGACTTTATCAGGTGCCAATGGGCTTGTAATTAATCTAGTGTCAAAGAGCCAGAATTACATCTACATTAGAGATGTTAGCAACATTGCAACTGATTGTATGAGCATACTCTCCACAGGCTAGTGACTTAGTGTGGATTGTACCACCACCCCCAACTTGTTTAGATCTACATGATTAAATGCTGCCACAAGCCTTCCTCTGCTTGGGTTTGCCTTAAATCCAGTGCCATACAGATAACCAGTTACTTGATGAGGAGAAGATGGTGACACTCCTACTTGGTTTCCTGGTTTTCAGGGCTGGGGAGATGAGAAAAGAGAAGAAAAGAAAAAAGAGGTAGGGAAACAGTTTTATGAGTGGCAGAACAAGAAGGAAAGGCGAGGAAAACAGTGGTTGTGAAACAAAAGAGAACAGTTGTATACATCTTGCATTCTATAGAAAATGGCATGCACTTTTACCCCAAGCCCAGAACTATGTATTAAAGAGATAACTGGAGCTCTAGGCCAGCACACACCTGGCTTCTCAGGTTAGGAGGATTTTGTTAACAATGGGTGTGTAGAGATAATTAGCTGACAGACAGTAAGGCCTTTTAAAAATTTTACTAGCTCTCTGCTTGCCACGTCTGAGAACAAGGCACAAACATGAGGAAAGAGAATCCATTTAAGATGCAGCATCAAAAATTAATTAGAGCAAACAACTTATGTACACTATACTACAGCTATAGCTGGTAATCTCATTTAATCTGCTTCCATTTCTATACTTCACTAATCACCATGGTTATATAAGCAGATCTTATCAAAGATCCTTAATTATAGCAGCCCAAGTAAATGCTACACAGCACAAAGAAGAGTGGGATCTCTTTATCCACATGGGCCTGGGGAGGAATGTGTTTATGTATTAGGAGCATGGTATACAACAATGAAGGATCATTGTTCCACGTGGAGGAGGTCCTCTCCATGCATTCACTCCTCTACATCACTCATAGTTCAGCACAAATCATGATCAGGGCCCTGTTTTGATGCTGGCATTAGCGCAAATGTAATTAGTCCGGCATGAGGTGCAGTCAGTGGAGCAGGATGAATGTCAAGGAAGAGGAGAGGAGATGCTGAGTGTTAGACTAAGTAAATAATGTTAGACCTAAGACTTTAGAGCATGGATGAGAGATCTGGGTGTGTTACGGAAACTTTATCTTGGGGCATTTTTTGCAATACCAACTGTCGTTAGGAACACTGCTTATTTAGCTGTTACTATGAAAGTGTGCCTTACAATTGAAGAACAGGAAAATTAATAAATCTGTAGGAATTTTAAGCATGTTATTTTATGTTGTTTAGCACTTTGGTATGGGAAACTTGTGTGAGGTCTGGGATCAAGATGTCTCATAATGTTGATTCTTTTACATAGGTGGCTTTCTCTCCCTGCCCAGAGGAGCTTACAAATCCCACCTTCCTCCTTTGCAGCAGTGGTATAGAAATCAAGTGATTTTTCTAAAGGCAACCTAAAGAGAGCAAGCAAGGGTACAAGCTGAGCAGGAGATGTTCAGCATGGAGATGAGAACTTAGCCTCATCCCTTGCCCTCTGACTGTTCTTGACCCCCAGTGCTTTCCCCAGATTTGGGCAACTTGACTGCCATCACCATGGTGCGAGGGAAGTGTGGTGGACAACAGCATCCCTGTTATTCGTTAGAGAGAAAAGGGAAAAAAGCAGACAAAACTTTTTTCTTCCACTCTTAGTGCCTGCCCCTGAGTATAATTTTCTCTTTCTCAGCCCTCCTTTCCCAGTCTGGTGAAGTGCTGTCCCAGGGGTTATCTCTTGACCTGTGGCACTCCTGCCCCTCTACACAGGAACTGTGCCTTACCCTAGGGGCCAAAATGATAGAATGGAATGTAATCAGAGTCAACTCAGCTAGTCTTCTGAGAGAATTTCCCCCCCCTGTGCTGCCCTCTACAGTTTGGATGTTTCATGGAGAAGCTGATCTCATTGCACCCTCTCAGTACTCTTAGAAAACTTCTTGGGGTGTTGCTTGCTGTCCCCAGGTGCTCTGTGCCAGGTAGAGAGCAGAGATGACAGCTCAGCAGCAACAGCAGGGTTAGGTGGAAACATTGGCAAATATGGAGGAAGTCCTATTCATCACACAGGTGTGCTGTGGGGTGGGGAGCTGATTTCCACGTTGGGCTGATCTGGCCAGCAGGAGCAGTGAAACCTCCACATCCTCCCCACATCGGGACGGAAGGATGCCGGTCAGCACAAGCTCTTCCATGGCTGCATGTTTCTTGTGTACCACCCTATCTCTCCAGGATCACTCCCAGTTTAGGTTGAAAAGGACCTTAAAGATTGTTGAGCTCCAACCCTCTATTGTGGGCAGGGTTGCCACCCACCAGCTCAGGATGCCCATGGCCCATCCAACCTGGCCTTGAGTTGAGTCAGCCACAGCTTCTTTGGGCAGCCTGTGCCAGGGCCTCACCACCCTAAATTAAATCATCCAGTTCAACTCCTGGCTCCACACAGGACCACCCAACAACAAATCCTACATCTTAGAGAGTTGTCCAAACTGTCCTTGAACTCCATCACTGGGGCCGTGCCCACAGTCCTGGTGGTGCAGCCCCTGTCCCTCACCCCACTGCCCTCCCCTGACACAGCTCCATGCCGTTCCCTCGGGCCCTGTCGCTGTCACACAGAGCAGAGCTCAGCGCTGCCCCTCCGCTCCCTGTGAGGAGCTGCAGCAGCCATCAGGCCTCCCCTCAGCTCCTCTGCTCTGGGCTTAAAAATAGCAGGTATTATTGCAAGTGAAGTGGAGTAGGAGTATCAGAGTGAGCTCTTGGGGGCAGGGGTGAAATCTCCTGCTTGTTCCGAGGGCTGTCTGCAGCTGAACTCTGCTCACCACTCACAAAGAAAGTAGCTTGCCAGATTTATCCTGAAATACACCTTCAGAAGATGTATTTTACTTAGAAAAGGAGTCGAGGTGTAACAGTCTGCATGGAGGGAAAAGCGCCTCTGTCTGCTTCCCTTTCCCAGTGGAGCATGGAGTGGGTGCTCTGCAGCTCTTTTGGTTCACCAGGCCTTGAGATCTGGTAAACGTACAGACTGACAGGCACGGATTAGACGGTGTCCATACTGTTCCCATTTGTCGTCGACCAGTACAAAATAATACTGGCTCCAAAGCGCCAGAAGACACATTTAGAGAAATCACGACTGCAGGACCTCCCTTGAGCTTTCATTTGCTTTCCTGTAGCTCCCTCCTGTGGCCGCCATCTAAAAGGGCTCACCCGATGCGGCCATACAATTACTGGCACGAACTGAGCCTCTGAATCCCTCTGGTTGCTGAAATCTACGATACAGTGATTGTTAGATAATGAGCGGGCTTTGTGCATGCTAGATTAGTTGTCAGAAAAATATAGAAGAAAATGTTTTCACTGATGTACTAACTTGGTTCTTTGTGGTTAGCTAGGAAAAACAGACAGCTTTCTGTGATGTTTTGCTGTATTTAAGAATATATTTAGGCTGCTTTTCCTTAATTGCGTATCTTGTGATTATTGCTAGAAAGAAAGAGGCTACCAGGTAAGTAGTGATAGGACAAAAGGTAATGGTTTCAAGTTGCACCATGAAAGGCTTAGGGTAGATATTAGGAAACATTTCTTCTCAGAAAAAGCAGTGAGGCAGTGGCACAGGCTGCCCAGGGAGGTGGTGGCACCATCCCTTGAGGTGTTCATGAAATGTATACATGTGGCAGTGAGGGACATTGTCAGTGGCCATGGCGGGGATGGGTTGAAGGCTGGACTAGATGATCTTAATGGTATTTTCAAACCTTAATGATTCCATGATTCTGTGCCTGTGAGGAAACTCAAATGTGAGATCTGCCTTGGCGGAAGGAGAAGTAGCTTTGGAAAGGCTGCCTGACCTTGTAGGGGATCACTCAGGAAATTGTTATTAGAGCAGGTGAGGTGACATATCCAGGAAATCTCCTGGAAGAAGCAGATGGCTGTAGGGAGTCCCTGAGTGTGAATGTGACACCTTAGGGACTGATGGCAGAAAAACTCGTATGGTGTGCCTGGCCTGGAGAAGCTGTGGTGCACAAGCTCTGTTTTTACATCTTTACTGCATAGGTGCCTTGGGAAATGTTACCCAAAGCCACGCTGCTTATTTGCAAAACAAGAAACACTAATCCTGTGCAAACATTGCTTTCCATTTATGACTTGCAGAATGGCTGATGCAGATCCAATTGATCTGTTTAGTCAATGCTGTGAAAGCACCAGCATCAAAGCTTTTGGTGTTGATGCAGCTAAGAGCTGTGCTGCCTTTTGTGAGTTCTTCTCTCTGTAACACTTCATTCTGGGGCAGTAACTGTAGTGACATACTTCTTTGCTACCAGCTGATTAAAACACTCAAAGGATTTTCATCACTGTACTTTCTATCACCTGGAACAGTCCTCATTTAGCCATGACACTTGTCAGTCTCAGGGTCCTGGTCTCTTGGCCTTGGCCACATGTGCACGGTGCCCTAGTTCACAGCCTGCAGAAACAGTCCAGATCTCTTAGAGGCTGCAAGGATGGGCTGGAAGCACGTGGCAGTGACCATGCAATGCACATGCCATTGCAATCTTAATGAGCTTGTGTTTCGCCACCTTGAAATGTTGTTGGGGATGACATCTCCACGAGGGAAAGAGGCTCTGCTGGCGTCCCTTTTTATTAGTCATTACAACAGACCACACTAATTCTTTGCAATGACTGAGCAGCAGCAGATGTCCATCCAAGTCCTTTTCTATGCCCTTCTTCACGCATGCTCTCTCTTTCCTTTGTCTCAATATCTAAGCAGATACAATGAGCACCCTAAGGCAAGATACATGACACTTTAATCAGTATGCCAGTGTATACAAAAGAGCCTACTTCTTTTTATCCCCATGCAAACTGCTTTCCTAAGCAGTTGTCTTCATTGGAATGCCCTGGGAATTTTGCTGTACTCTTTCTAGACCAGAAATTCTTTTAAAGCCACAGCTGTGAAAAAATGCCCTGTTGGCATTGCTTGGTTATTGAGCAGGTATATTGATGTAGGCTCATTAACAGCTGCTGTTGATTTACCCATTCTGATAAATAGCTGGATTAGCAAGGTTAAATCTTACAGCTGTCACTCTTTATTCTGTTTTGATATGGTAGATTTTGTGTGTCTGGTCCTGAGTACTCATGAAGTCCAGCTATAGACTGGAGGAAAAAAGCAACACAAATCACTGCTTGATTCATCTTTCCTGGAGATACCTTGTTCTCAGTCTCTCCCTGACTGGTCCTTTTGTGACTGGCTGTGTGTCAGTCCCTCATCCAGCACTGAGTACCAGAGATGCTGCCTCTAGATGTGCTGCTTGCCCACGGCCTGTAGAAGTCTATGCAGTGGTGGAAGGCTGAGAGGCTGCAGAGAGGTCCCCTCCCACCTCTAACAGCTCTGTGCAAAAGCATGATGCTGAATGTAATGTGAGGTTCACGTGCCACTTTTGGGTTTGTGATGGATTTGCTGCAAAGTTTCCATCACCTGCATGAGTGAAGGAGCCTTCTTGGCCATGGAGGCAGCAGTTGTGCTTAGAGAGCTTAGGTCTCAAGCTTTGCATTTCATGTCTGGATTTTGTACACCATAGGGAACTTGAGTATATCAGTCTAATGCTGAAGACCACTTCTGTGTTTTTGCTCTGGACACGAGCTTCCCTTAGCATTGCTTTTGGGGCCAAGGAAGTGTACTCAGCTTGGAAGGTAAGAACACACAAGCAACTTAAGACGAGTCCTTACCTCCAAAGCTGCTGCTGTCTGGAAGACAGAAAGCTAAAAATGTGTGAAACAGCATCCATGAAACCTCAACTCTTTCCTTTGCAACTTCTATTGTTGAGATGATAACACAGCTTATCTTCTTTTGTATGTCTGTGCCATAGACACATTGACTTGGGGTTGCTTGGGAAAATCCATCTGTCTGTGACCCAGAATGAGCTGGAAGTCAAGCACTTAGAAAACCAAACCTGGGTTTAAGGATGAAAATGAAAGCAAAGGTCATTTGAAAGTAAGAACCTGTATCTCTCCTCATGTGAAGAACAATGTTGATATAGCAAGCTGATGGAAAGGATGAGATTCCTTACAAGCTAACTCAGGTTATCTTCAGGCACTTCATGTGATCCTGCTTTTCAGAGGTTCAAATAATTATTTTACATGTGACTGGAAATTGTAACAGAGACCCCACTAGCCCCTTCCAGAGCTACTCAAGTTTTTCAGCCCCCTAGAGGATGTTTTGCCTGAGTGCTTCATAAAGGAAAAGCCAGCTTTGCAGTGTGGTAGCTTGTGGGAATAGATGCTAAATGGGTGTAGAGCATATTGTCATTTCAACCGAAGACTGTACATTGCTTTTGATATGCTGTCAACACACTGGAAAAACTGCCTGCATTACAATTTGCAGAGATTGAATAGCACTTGACAAGTATGGTGTGTAACTCATGAAGTAGCCATGTTAAAGTCCTTGCAATAACATTCACAGGAGGTCGTATATCTACTGCTTTGTGTGAGGACATTTACTTTGTGATGTTGCAAAAGCTACAGTTCTTTTATGTGGTCTGAAGTTCTTGGGCTCTGTAAATCCCAGAAGGAGGGGAGTTGTTTTCAATACGGCTGTCCTCAATTCCTCAAAGACATATTCCATTCTCTTAAATACTTTTATTGATTACTGCAGGTATTCTTGTTGCTGGCTGTTTATTTCCTTGACCAAGCAGTGTCCCTGCAGGCCGAGAGAACCCAGCTGCCTGGATCAGAGCAGGGAGTCAAAACAAGGTGTGTATTTGCAGCCAGCAAAGCCAACTCAAAAGAGGGTAGGCCAGCAGGGAGAGGGAGGTAATTTTCCACCTCTGCTCTGCCCTCAGTGAGGTCCTGTCTGGGGTACTGAGTCCCAGTTGGAGGCCCTCAGCACAAAGAAGATGTGGAGCTGTTGGATCAGGTTCAGAGAAGGCCATGAAGATGATCAGGGCTGGAGCATCTCTCCTATGAAGACATGCTGAGGAAGTTGGGCTTGTTCAGCCTGGAGATGAGAAGGCTCTGGGGAAACCTTGTAATAAGTCTCCTGTACACAAAAGAAAAAGCAGAAGAGGGACTCTTTATCACAGACAGTAGCGATAGAACAAGCGTTAATGGCTTCGAACTATAAGAATGTAGGTTTAGATCAGATATTAAGTAGGAAATTTTCACTATGAAGGAGATGAGACAATGGAACAAGCTGCCCAGAGAAGCTAGGGATGTCCCATCCCTGGAGGTGTTAAAGGCAAGGCTGGATGGGGCCCTAAGCAGTATAGTCTACTGGAATGTGTCCCTGCCCATCACAGGGAGTTGGAACTGAGCTGGTCTTTAAGGTCCCTTCTAACATGAATCATTCTATGATTCTTTTAATAAAGTACTACAGTCAATGTGATTGTGCCCCTTTCCTCATTTTCCTTTTCAGGGTAATTCAAACCAGTGTCTGAACATCTTGTGCATAGGACCTTCCTAGCCAGGAAGAAGTCCTTGTCTTAGAAAGGAAAAGAGCTGATGCACACTAGAAGACCACATTTGGTTACAACAAGTCAGTTACTCTCTACCTTTTTTCTCATCTCTCTTGCTCCCAAGTCATCCCTGGGGTGGGAGCCAGCTGCCAGAACAGGTGAGGACTCTAAAAGAAGATGGCACAAAAAAGAAGATGGCACAAGGAGGCCATAAAAGCAGTCAAATATTTATGCTCTTCATATGGTGTTTTGCTTTTCTCCAGGGAGTTGTGAAGGTAGCAAGCAGCTCTTGGAAAGTTAACCTGGAACAAGGTTGTCAGGCAACACAGACCCAAAGAAAGACTGAATAGAGTTCTTGTCACTTATCAGAACAGAAATACACAGAAGTAACCCAGTGAATGAAACCTGGACTCTCAGAGGAGCAGAGTAATAAAAAACTTTGGAGTAAGAATGGAAGGTTGGATGCATTCAGTCAGTGCTAAAACAGTATGTAGGACCAGAAGAGGGTCATTTTTCATGTAGCTCAGCAAGACTGCAGAGTATCCATCTTGTCATGCAGTAGATGGAGAGGGAACGTAAAAGGATTGGGCAGCACTACCCAGTGCAAATTTCTATTTGCTCATCTGCCAAAATGCTATCAGAAACCTCCAGAATTGCTCCCCTATATCTACAGCCCCTCATCAAATGCATTACTTAAACCTTTATAACAGAGCTTCAAAATTGTGTCACTGAAAAGCTGTTCTATGATCTATAGGTCATTGTGTGATCATTCTCTCTTGTAAGTGAAAAATATTATGCAAGGTTTTCTGTGCTTGCATGCTGTGGCTTTAGATTTTGGATACTGTGTTTAAAAATTATAGTTCTAACATTTCTTCCTCTTACTGCACGCAGAGCTGCACCTCCCCTCCTTCACGCTGTTCCTCTGGGTTGTAAAATTCAAATTTCCTTCCTTTCTTTTACTGAACAGGTGCAGAGGGGATTTTTCTATTTGCTTGTTTTCGCTCACCATGTTTGGTCCCCACAGCTATGACCTTTGACAAAAAACATAAGGCATATGGGGAAAAAAAAAAAAAGAAAAGAGAAAAGATAGATTGGCTTAGACCAGAGTTCCTGTGACAGTTTTTGTCATTTAACCTTAATTATACACAGCAGAGCCCTAGTCATTGGTGTTACATTAGCTGTCTCAAGTTTGTTCCCATCTGCTGTTCCTGAGAGTAGCACTTTCCACTGGGTTCGAGTCTGGGAAACATGATGCTCATCAGCTTCATTATCCCCTACTTTGCCGTCCTCTCCCCAGAAGCGTGCTCCAGCCTATGGCCTGTGTGCTCTTTTTACCTTGATCAAGGAGACCTCTGGCTTGCATCGACTGGTTTCCTTTCTCTGGTGATGCAAAGCAGACATAAACCTGTGGTGCATAATGAGTAAGAAGAAGGGCTGAGAGCAAGCCTTCGCGTTTTCCTGTGCTTGCACAGTGACGCATGCAGAGCCTGTCTCAACGTGGTGTTCACCAGCCTATCGCCCTAATCTTCTTGCTGCTAACCTCCACCACTCTCATGCTAATGCTCATCCTCACATGAGCGCACGTAAAACCAGCAAGGGGATTTGGGAGCAGCTGAAACAAATGGATCAGTAGGGTCTTTCTCTGCCAAGTTATGTTTTCCCAAGGTTCCCATCACTGATCTACTGTAAAAATAAATTCTCCAAGTCATCAGACAGCTGCCACCATAACAGACTCATCTAGCGTCCATGCGTGAGGGACTGAGGATCATGAGCCCATCAAAAGCTGGCTGTTTTACACACCATTTGGCTGGATGGACACAGCAACAGGGAAGTTTGCAAGTCCTGTAGCACTGCCCAGGTGCTTGGCAGAGGTTCAGAGGTGCACCCCATGGTTGCCTGCTGAAGGATGTGTTCCCCACAGTAGATGCTGGATGTGCTTGCATTGTGCAGGTGCAGTAGGTTGTCTAAAATAAGTTTAAATAACTTAATAACACTGATAGCCTGTGTACATACAGTAGCAGGTTCAGAGGGCTAACTCTCTAACCTGAATCATTAACACAGCTTGTCTGTCCGAACGCCTTTCATCAGTGTCCCTTCTCACCTGACACAGCCCTCTTGTCTTGATTGGACAGGTCCTGTCTTCACTGTGAGTAGATTTCCATGCTTTTCTTAGCACCAAAGACTACTTCCATTCCCTGTGCCAGTTTACCTATTATTTTCTTCCCAAGCCCTGCTCAGACAGAGTGAGGTAGACTCAAACCAGGACTGTGTGGGTCACTGTATAATTACCAAGGGGGCTGCAGCATTTGTCTTGACTGCTTCCCAAGCCTTCTACATTGCCAACCTTCCAAGTGAATATCTATGATAGAGCATTTTCTGAGATACCTCTGCTCTTCCTTGCATGCTGTACTTTCCCTCTAGGTCACACAGTGCAGAAGTTGGGTATTGAACCTTTGAAGAAAAAGAAATCTACAGGAATAATCTACAGGTTCTGTAGGAAGATCTGCTCAGTGCAAGAATGATCATGTTGACCACGCAGAAACAACTCACATCTGAACTGTCAAGAACACTGAAAGAGAAAACTTCATTTCATAAAAATCAATGAACCACGTTGTAACATATATATGTATATGGAGCTGTTAGTATGAAGATATATTTTTATTTTTTTTTTTCTTTCTTTTTTTTTTTAATGGGAGTTCATGCCAAAATTAATGGATGTTGTTCCTCATTTCTTCTGAACAGCAATTAAGGTTCTCATTCCTTAAACTCTTACATGACTTGACTTCATTATTTGCTTTAGATCAGTAAGCGTCATCTCACAAAAGAATCTTGCAGTCTCAGGTTCTGTAGTCTGAGAAGAATGGTTATTCCCACAGCAAAGGGAATATTTGATACTGTAAGAACAGAGACCATGGAAAGCTCTTGGAGAGGAGGCCTGGTTGCAAGGCAGAGGGATTCTCAGCAGCAAAGGAAGCTGCAGAAGAGGCAGTTTTATTCATGAAGAAGATGAGGGGAGTGAAAAGGGCTCAGATTTTACACCTGTCTTTCATAGTGAGAACTCATTTTACTTACTGTTCCAAGTCACCATGCTGATACTTACCTCTTCTGTAAAGTGCTCTGAGATCTATAGATGGGAAGAAGCACCGTTACTCAGCAGCTGTAAATTTCCAGACCTGCTTCTCTTCCAATTCTCCTGCTCTCTGTGCTGGATGCTGTCTTCATGTCTCCCACACTGGTGTACTGCTGCAGACTGGGAAGGGGAGAGCATCTCTCATTCACTATGTAAATCCATTGATGAAAACATAAAATGCATTGTGCTTCTAAAACTTGCTGAGCTTGTCTGAATAAATGCCAAGGATTAACAGCATGTAAATTCACCATTGATTTGACAACAATGATGTTATGTGCCCCAAACACTGATGGGATTTGTTCAGTGTTTAGGATGTGGGCTCTGAGGTGGAAAAAAGGGATTGCTTGTAATTTTTTAAGCCTCTTTGGCTGCACCAAGGCAGACTGTTGGTATTATATAAATTCTTTAGATAAAATAAATATCAGTCTTTGCATAAGGAGAGTGGATATTTAACTTTTCCAGTATACAGCTGAACAGTAAATCTGTGGATCGGTATAAGCCAGGAAATAAAAATAGCCCCATCTCTTTAAAGTAGGGAGGAAGGAGCTGTGGGGATGGAAATCCCAAAGGCCAGCAGTAAAGCAGAGGGCTGTGTCTTAAAAACAGTGAGACAAAGATGTCTTCTTATGAAGAAAACTAGAAACATCAGCTCCACTATTTGTCCCCTTTCTGTTTGCCTCTCCCTGCCTCCAGCGGTAACTTTACAAGTGCTGTACCTGTGGAAGAAAAACAGAGCTCCCCAGGAACATGCTGACATCTCTTTAAAAGAAAAGCAACCCACGGTGTTGTGGTTTTTTTTTCTAATACACTTGCTGATGGATAGGTTCCTAGATCTGTATTCAAACTTCTTAGTACAGGGCCTGATTTTCAAAGACGCTCAGTGGGCAACAACCCTCTCACTATCTGCTTTCTTGTGAAGAGCTGTCCTCAGATGAGCTGTCCTCATGTTCAGATGTTTATTTTGCTTTTAACAAGAAAGATTTGTTCATCTGGTGATAAAAGAATATAAAGTATGTCCCATCTCACTTCTGCCCTCCCATTGCACTAACCCTGCAGCCCCAGTCATAGTTAATGAATGTGTGAAAATTTTACTGATAATATGGCCTCACTTCCTCCCATCAATAGGGACTTAGTAGGATATCAATAGTACCCAACACTCAGCAGAAATTGTTACTTTAGTGCTTCTCATGGTATTAAGTGGTACTGGGGAACGTGAGGCCATCTGCAGCTGTGCTCAGTCATTCTTTCCTCCATCAGCATCCCGGGGCAGATGCGATAGGTTGGATATTCAGGTTTCAGGTTGGATATTTGGAACAATTTCTTCTCAGAGCGGTGATGCAGTGGCACAGGCTGCCCAGGGAGGTGGTGGAGTCACCGTCCCTGGAGGTGTTCAGGAGCCGTGTGGATGTGGCACTGAGGGACGTGGGCAGTGGGTGTGGTGGAGGCGGGCTGGTGGTTGGACTTAATGATCTTAGAGGTCTTTTCCAACTTTTATGATTCTATGATACTGCTCTGTGTGTTATGTGTGTACTTGAGGAACAGAAAAAGAGTCTTCTAGTGAAAGGACTCTTACCTTAAGAAGAAAAAATTAAATACTGTGTGTTCATTGCTAGACTAAGCACCTAATAAGCGCTTAGCAGCTTGGCAAAGGATGAGCCAAAACTGATAATATTGTCTCCCTAGTGAGCCTGCCTACTTGGCTTTAGTGCTTGTGTATTGACTTCAATGAGCTTCTTGCATCCTTTCCAAAGCTGGGTCTGTGTAAGACTAGGAAAAGTATGTTGTTTTTTTTTCCTGCTCACCAGCTCTGTCACAGATATTTCATAGTATTTTCTACTGGAGCCAGACTGTTAGGAAGAAAACTTGCAAGGAACTCACGTTATTACCTGTGGGTCTGTTATTAACCCTTTTTTGTACTCATAAAAATGTTTCTCCAAGGGGAAAACTTTTAATTATCATGCTTCAACAATTTTAGCTTTAAATAAGGGCAGATATCATTCAGTCCTCTATGTTGCTATTATGCAGCTTACACCTAAGTGCAGAGGACCATCTAAGTGGATACAGTCCTACCTTTTCAGGTTGACTGGTCTTGAAAATAAAAGCATCGGAACTCATTCTCATCTTCTTCAAAATTTGTCTGAAGAATAACTCAGGTCAGAAGAGACCGCTTGCCTTGAGAGGGCAGGCAGGTCAGAGCAGAAAGATTGCCTTCCTGGGCTCTCCTGGGGTTGCAATGCAGCAGTCAAAAGCAGTGCTCGAGGTGATATTAGCACTTCAGAATCACATATGTACCCTCCACAGTTATGCTTGACCAGTCACTTCAATATTCTTTTCCTCTTCGTGCTGGGCTTGCACTGTGCTTACCAGTAGTGCTTGCTTCACTCAAAAACTGACAGGTGAGGGTCAGCCATGCATCCAAGCTAGAGGCAGCTGGAAACAAACAAGTACTGTGCTTGGTTACTGAAGCCTGCTTTACTCAGAAACCTGATCTAGGATTTCTGCTAATTGTCCTGGGCAATGTCTTGGCCTTCGCTATGTGTCTCATGTACTCTCATTTATTCATAATAGCTTAGGAAGGAATTCTTTTAAAAATAAGCTAGCAGATATTTAAAAATAAGACAGCAGATCCTACAGTAAGGCTTTTTGAGTTGTACTTACATTAGAAATTTGCAATGGGCTTTGAGAGAGCCTCGTCTTTCATGCATGGCTTTTGGGTGCACCCCTGAACGTATGCTTCAGTTTGTTCCTCTTACGGGAACACAAACAAATCTCACTGCTTTTGCTCAGTAGGTGATAATGATGCACAAAGACTGTGCATCCTGGTCCCCTGAATAAGTGCTTTGTCCTCTCTCCAAACTCTTTATTTAATATAGCACCAATGGAGTTTATGATTGCTCTTCCACTCTTTGTATTCCCAGACATAGTTTCCTTCTGAGAGGCATAAGTCAGACTGTATGGGATTAATCTCACAAGCTCTGCTTGTCCAGAAAGAGGTTGGAGTTAGAATTACTTTTTTACTCAGTTGAGATGTGGGCAGCACTGAAAGATGCCTCATTTCACCTTGTCTACCCATTCACAGTATAGCACAAGCCATTTGGAGGCATCTGTCTCTCTTCACTGACTGAACAGGGAGCCCAGACAACTCGTTTACACTGGATGTCTGAGTTTTGGGCTGCTGAAAGTTAGATGTGATGAGTCTCATGAGACCACTTGTTGTCTCAAGGCAGACAGACAGTTGGAAGCTGCAATGGAAAAAGAATGACATTTACGCTTCGGTGAAGTATTTGCATAGAATCACAGATTCATTAAGGTTGGAAAAGACCACTAATATCATCTAGTCCCACTGTCAACCCATCATCCCCATGCCCACGAACCATGTCCCTCACTGCCACATCTCCACACTTTTTTAACATCTCTGGATGGTGGCTCCACCACTGCTCTCAGCATACCTTATCACTCCTTCAGAGAAGAAATCTTTCCTAATATCTAACCTGAACCTCCCCAGTGCAACTTGAGGCCATTCCCTCTTGTCCTATCACTGTTACCTGGGAGAAGAGACTAAGCACCACCTCACTACAACATCCTGTCAGGGAGTTGTAGGGTGTGATTAAACAGTTTTGCCCATAAAAAAGAAAAATGCCTATCAAAGACAAAATAGATATAATCAGTTCTAGGGAGATCCATGAAAATATATGTCCAGGTGTAACTTAATACATAAAGCCATAAATATTATGTAAATATTTCCATACATCTTAATAAACTGCATTTTACATGAAATTTAGGCGAAGAGAGATTTTCCCTTTTACTCTCAACAGCGCATTCCCACCAGCGCACCGAGAACACATATGCTCTGATTCTGGATCAATCCTCAGCCATGGGTGGATGCTGGAGATTGCTGAGCTTCCCTGTGTGGCTGGTGAGCAGGTAAGTGGCTGTTCTCCTTCTGCTGGTTGCTATTGCAGAGAGAAGCACAGCCCATGGGGGCTCCCACCAGCCCATCCTTGCTCCACATGGGGAACTTGCTGGAGGATCCCTGCCCAGATTTATCAGACACACTTTACAACACACTGCAAAAAATTGTCCCTTTCACAAACTCAAGTTAGACCTTTTTTCTTCTCTTGGAAGAAAACTATTTTGTATTTTGACTCTGCTTCAAGAAAAGACAGAAACAAAAGCGCATAAGCATGAAGCCAAGGGCCGGGGCAAAGACCTGCAGAAAGGGCCTCCTCCCCAAACATCCCTTAGAATCTGCCTGGCAGCTCTTGTTCATTCAGAAGATGATGCCCCTGGGCAGAAACCGTCCCACGCATCACAGCCTGGCAGTATCCCTCCAAGAGATCTGGCGCTGGTTCCCACCAGACTGTCATCCCCAGGTCAGTCTCCGCATTTCTGCTGACCACGTTGCCTTCGTCGTGAGATCATGTCTTTCCAGAGAAATCCCACTAATGCCTTCATTCTGCGAGACCGGTATATATAGGGGCAGCCTTCCCCGGGCTGCACTGTGCAGGCCAGCAAAGGCATCGCTGTCCTCCGAGCGGTTGCACGGCTCCCACGCTCTCCTGTTAGAACAAGACATAGCAGCAGCAAATATGGACATTACCATCCAGCACCCCTGGTTCAAACGCGCCCTGGGACCCCTGATTCCAAGCCGTTTGTTCGACCAGTTTTTTGGAGAGGGTCTCCTGGAGTACGATCTCCTGCCTTTGTTCTCCTCCACTATCAGCCCCTACTACCGGCAGTCCCTCTTCCGCAGCGTGCTGGAGTCAGGCATTTCAGAGGTAAGGCTCCTCACCGCCCCCTCCTTTGCCTTCCTCTTCTTCTCCACACCTTTGCTGACTTCTCTCTGCCCAATGTTTTCTGGAGTGGGGCAGAAACTTTAGCCCTTTAGCCTGGGGCCGTCAGACTCAGCCGGGGCTGCCATACCCAGCCTACTGCCCCTTCTGGGAGCCCAGGTCCCTGGCCTGGGAGAAGGCTGCCCTTCAAGCAATGGGAAGTTGTTTGGCTCCCTACCGTTCATCATGTCACGTACCAGGCTGCCTGTGTTGCCCTCACAGCTGTCAGCTGTTTGGTAAGGGAGGAACCAAGCTTCTCCTGGAATAAGCACCCATGAGCTGGGCTCATCATTGAAGAGGACATGGGCAAGCACAAGCAAGAGTTTCTCCAGACCCCTTCTCTGCCTTGGCTGCTCCTCAGTTTTTGCCAGCATACACTGGAGGACCTAGGAGCAGTTCTCCAAGGGCATGAGGAGTGGTGAAGGCTGTAGTCTGAAGCTCAGGGACTGGGGCTTTCTCTAGTCCACTGGTTCCTCCCAGAAACTAGCTACAGAGCTGAAACCACAAAGATGTTCTAAATTGCTGAAAGGACAAAACACATGCTGTCACGGAGCATTAATTTTAATCCTCTCTTGCTGCTGAGCACAAATGCTCAGTGCATCTGGCAAATTTTTAAGTGCAATCAAAGGGGTGCCTGACAAAAGAATAGTGGCAAGAAAAGATGCATCTGCCCAGGGCAAAAGAAAAGAAACTTGCAAAGACCCCCACAGTCCCTCACACCTCACTCTCCTCTCTGGGAAGGAAGAGTACTTCTGAGACTGGCAGGCTGTGGATACTGACCTGTAGCCCCATTAGAGAGAACTGTAAGGCTGTTGGCTTTTGAGGCTGATGCAGCCTTTGTGTGTAAAGCCTGGGTCTTAATTGCTAACAATGTTCCTTTCAGGTGAGGTCTGACCGGGACAAGTTTACAATCATGCTGGATGTAAAACACTTCTCTCCTGAAGATCTGAGCGTGAAGATTATTGATGACTTTGTGGAAATCCACGGCAAGCACAGTGAAAGACAGGTAAGTGGAAGTAAGCAGGGTGATTAAGCAACTGGGGAATCAAGCTCTGTTTTATTTCTTTCCACATTACCCATGGGAAGAAAGAAAAAAAAAGAGGAGTTACGCATTGTCATTCTTGGCATATCCAGCTCTGGTGGAGCCCAGATATGATCTGATGGCAATAATGGGCTAATCCAGCTCTCCTTTGTTTATGTTTGACCATCATCTTCCATAACCATCAGATGACAATGTGCATTGTTCACTAATAACACCAGGCCAGAAAAAGAGTATTATTCGGTGCTGCCACCGAATAATGGATGTGTTTTTATAAACCAGAATTATTAGGAGAAACAGAGAATTCATATGCTGATCTGGAAAAGAAAAGCAAAACAAAACAACCAAATGCCTCAGGCTTGGAAACTTTTAACATGTATGTCACGGAAATATTGGTGGGTGTTGAAAAGTGAGTTATACTACTAAGGGGGTTAATTCTTTTCCTGAACTTTCTGAACTTAGAAAACTCTAGCCTGGAAACAGTATTTTTTATTTTTTTTTTAAATATAATAATTATTTTCTGAAACTGTTACTAGAGAGAAGAAAATCAGCCTTTTTAATGGCTAATTTAAAAAAATATATATTGTGTTTCTGACTCTTTTGATGAAAAAAATGGGTCCGTGACTGTATCCTTTGGTTGACAAAGTGCCTCTGCCTATTAGGGAAACACATGTGAATACATGCATTGCTCTTCCCTTTGTAGAGCCTTAGGATTTCTCTTCTTTGTCTTTGAAGTCAGAGGCCTTGACAGCCCACAAGCAAATTTAAGTTATACTTCTCTTGAGGCCTCAGTGTGTCATGAGGGGACACCTGATCCTACAAACCTGAAAGATAAAACAAAAAGCAGAGATGCCCTGAGTAAGGTCTCAGATCAAGCCAGGTTCAATGGAGACCACTTCTGAAGAACAACAGGGAAGGGAGGGCTCCAGGGGCTTCTGACAGGGCTTTCTCCTCTTCTCTACATGTCAGGATGACCACGGCTACATCTCCCGTGAGTTCCACCGCCGGTACCGCCTGCCTGCCAATGTGGACCAGTCTGCCATCACCTGTTCCCTGTCCAGCGACGGCATGCTGACCTTCTCGGGCCCAAAGGTCCCCTCCAATATGGACCCCAGCCACAGCGAGAGGCCCATCCCTGTGTCCCGGGAGGAAAAGCCCACCTCTGCACCTTCCTCCTAAACACTCTGCGGTACGCAGGCTGCCACCGGCTGCAGGTCTCACTCCTAGAGCCATTGCATAGATATCAGTGAATACCTAGAGGGGTTTGTTCTGTTGTTTGTTTGTGTTTTTTTTTTCTTCTTTTTTTCTCCCCCATATGTTTATTTTCTCCCCTTGTATGGAATGAGGTGCTGGGTGAACGGCTGGTGGACTTTGAGGCTTAAACCTGCAATTCATGCTGTAAGGATGGCATGGATTTCACACGCTGCCATGCCATTGCAGTTGCCAAAAGAGTCTTCCTCTGGTGCAGTAGTCCACAACCACCACCAGGAAGGAAGGAGTGCACAAGTAACACCATCTCCTGGTGCACAAATGCTTGTAGTGGGACTTGGAGTGGGGTAGAAGCTCCAGAGACTTTTTCTATCCCACACAGTTAACTGGTTACTCCAAACAGCGCAACTTGGCCAAGCCAAGCCCCACACTGGGATACTGCGTATGTGCGATAAATGTACCACAGGTTCCTTGCAACCACAGGACAGATAATAATGTGTTACGTTTGAGGGTCACAGCATATATTTTTTCTCAGCAAAGTGTTTCAGTGTGTCTGTTCACACCACCAGCCTGTCATTTCCTTAGGGACATCTGACACAAGGACAAGTGCGTCTTTCCAGTGTTTTAGCAGTGGGGAGAGAGGGGGCTCACCGCTCTGCAGAGGCTTCAGACCGCACCAACCTCTCCCCAGCCTGTGCGTATCACACCCTTGCTCCTGCACTTGCCGTAATTCTAGTGTAGCTCCATCTGACCCACTGGTATCTGGCACTCAACCCGAGAACTCAGTCTCTGGCAGTCAATAAAGAGATATAGGAAACACGCAATTGGCTTTGGGGGTTTGATTTTTCCTTTCCAAAGGTTCTGAAGTGGAAAGGTGAATGTGGTGCCTTGCACCACTCAGAGGATGCACTTTCCACCACATTTCGTAATTATTTTGTGTATCTGCCCTTTCATCTTCCACTTATCCTTCACACAAGCAAAACAAAGGGATTAAAAAAGAAACAAAAAATCTCAACAACCCAACACTGAGCCATTTCTTAAGCAGAGAAAGGAGATGGTTGTTAATTAGAGAATAAGGCATCCCTGTGAACTCTAATACTATTTTAAACCTATTTTTACTGTGATTAATTATCAGGCAATTCCAAAGCTTTCAACCAAAAAATGTTCCATCTCTAGGGGAAATGCGTGAATGATCATGTTTGGAAAAGGATGGCATCGTATTGGGAGTGAGCAGCTACTGCAGGGCTGGGAGGCAGGGAGAGGTCATGGTAAAAAAACTGCCTCTTTCTGCCTCGCCTGTCTGTAAAGGGCCAGTGGCCACTGCTCCTTTGCTCTCCAAGGCACCTACCAGGTGCTGGCATCTCTCCTTCCTGAAACAAACCCAAGAGAGCTGGGAGGAAAGAACCAAACCAGCCTCATGACAATACATGGCAGGAGATAGGAACTAGATGATCTTTAAGGTCCCTTCCAACTTAAGCCATTCTGTTATACTATGAAAAATTATATGATCCTATTAAAAATGTGAGAGGCTGCTATAAGCTTCTGTGTGAAGACACACTGCTGTTTTGTGCAGGGGTGGAATGTGTCCCCAGAGGCCTAAAGCTCAAACTGAGGCCTCAAGCATAAGGCAACCCTTCTTCTAGTTAGTATGTCTGTGGGATACCCCTCCTCTTTGTTGCACTTGGCTCTGCAAAGACCATTGCTTCCTTTCCTTGGGATTAATATTCTTTTACAAAGGTCTTTACAAACCGTGATCACAGTTTCAAGAGGGAGCTCTTCACCACAGCTTTTCTGCACAAATTCACCTGTTAACAAGGTGCTACTAACACACTTCAAGGATTAACAAAATTTCTTGGAAAGTTTTTAATGAGAAACTCAATGCTAACTTTGTCATGGAGTGAAAGGCAGGGGGGAACCTTCCTCAGGGTGCTGATGGCACCTGGCAGTGTCCACACAGTGTGGAATATGGTAACTGTACCAGGGTTTATAAAATCAGAACCATAGAATATCCCAAGTTGGAAGGGAATTACAAGGAACTACAAGGCTCATTGAGTTCTGGGGATGGTACAGGAAAGTCCCTGCACAATCCACACAGCAGGACTGGAGCTGGGGATATCCCATCCAAGCTTGGGTTAGGAGATTAGCACTTAGATTGAGACTGACTGGCACTTTGGTGGAAAAACATGAGGTTGGGACACGGCACAGGTGTTCATGGCATGTGTAGCACAAGCAGGACCGAAATTAATGATGCAGTGGATGTTGGGGGACTACAGGGAGAGTGATGATGTATTGGAGCAGGCTGCCCAGGGAGGAGATGAAATCACTGTCCATGGAGGTGTTCAAGAACTGTGTGGATGTGGCACTGAGGGCCATGGTCAGTGGGCAGGGTGGGGATGCGCTGATGGTTGGACTAGGTGATCTCAGTGGTCTTTTCCAACCTTAATGATTCTATAATTCTTTGGGATCCAAGCACAAATGAACAGTGCTTCAAGTCATGCCCATTCCCACTCCTAAACTGCAGCAGTGCAAAGAGATCTACCTAGACCATGACAGAAGTCAGGAGGCCCAAGGGACACCAGCTGAGCTTAGTCTGTGGTCCCTGGACACTACTGCAGGGACTTTCCTACTTGACCCACTCATTGCTTTCAGAGGATGTTGCCATGGGGTGCTGGACAGAAGGGCACGGCGCAGGCAGTTTGCACTGGGCATTCACAGAGGCAGGGAGAGCAGGAGGGCAGACTATCCCTCCCCACTTTGGAGTCTAATTCACCTATCAGCTGCCTCCCAGACGACAAATCCGCCATGGTCTTCACTAGGTAGAGAGCTCTGGCCAAAAATAACGTGGTAACCCACATGTAGTGCCTGCTCAAGAAGACAGCTGTTCAGATCTCTGACTGCAAGGATGCCTGAGCCTGCTGCTGCCAGTGGAGGGCGGCAGGGATTCCACCTGCGTGAGGTGTGAGAGGGAAGATCTCTTAGCATGGTGGCAGAGCTCAAGGAGGAGGTGGAGAGGTAAAGGAGTGTGAGCAAGAGAGAGACTGGTGGAGTAACTCCCCATCATACCTGTGAGAAAAGCACTAGAGTGATTCACCCCAAATGGTGGTGGACCCCCTGCCCTACCACTGTTGGGAAGAGGGAGGGGACCCTAAAAGATGGTGAAGAATGGAAACAGGTCACTGCTCAGTGTCACAGGCAACTCCCCAACCCTACCTACCTTGGTTGCCCAGGTGTTCCTATGTAATAGTAAGTTTGAAGCTCTGGAACTTGAGGGAGAGGTAAGTGAGGATGTGGTAGAAGGTCCACCCACAAGGTTGTCTGAAGCAAGGTGATCAACTTCACCTCTCAAGACTGCCCCCGCCAAGAAGGAAATAAGGATAACTGTCACAGGCAACTCCCTTCTGAGGGGAACAGAGGGCCCCATATGTCAGCCAGATCCTACCTATCCTATCCAGGTAGCTAAGAAGGCCAATGGTCTCCTGGCTTGTATCAGAAATAGTGTACCAGACTGGGAGCTGATCATCTCCCTGTGCTTGGAGCTGGTGAAGCTGCACTTCGAGTGCTGTGTTCAGTTTTGGGCCTCGCACTGCAAGAAAGGCATTGAGACCCTGGAGTGTGTCCAGAGAAGGGCAATGAAGCTGAAAGATCTGGAGCACAAGTCCGATGGGTAACAGCTGAGAGAACTGGGATTGTTGTCTGCAGAGAGAAGGCTTGGGAGACCTTACTGCCCTCCACAGCCACCTCAAAGAAGGTTGCGGCAAGGTGAGGGTCATTCTCTTCTCCCTCGTAACAGCAAAAGGATGAGAGGGAGTGGTCTCAAGTTGCACCAGGGGTGGTTCAGGCCGGATATCAGGAAAAATCTTTTCTGAAAGAGTGATGAGACACTGGAACTAGCTGCTCAGGGAGGTGGGGGAGTGACCATCCCCTGGAGCTTTTCATGAAATATGTAGATGTGGTACTAAGGAACGTGGTTTAGTGGGCAGCATTAGAGGACAGTTGGACTAGGTAATCTTAGAAGTCTTTTCCAACCTTATTCTGTGGAGCTGTTTGAGGTTGGGTACTCAGCCCATTGGGGGCTGGAAAGAGTGCTGCTACCTCTCGGGGTCTTGGATGTCTTGGAGACTTTGTTAGCCTCCTCGTGCCAGGGAAAAAGGCATGTAGCTTCTATGAAACTCTGTCTAAGGGCATCTGTGTAGCAAAGTGACAGCTAGCCAAGCATGTGTGCTTAGCATGTACAAAACTTTGCATCTCTGGCATAATGTCTGCACACGGACCATTCTGTTTCCTTGGCACCTTCAATGCTCTGCTTAGAGATGTCATACAAAAGGATTTTTATACATGTATCTATCTGCTCTGGAAAAGAAAAAGACGGCTGAACAAAGTGATAGCTGTTTCTCATTCTGAAATCAGTCAGCTCCGGCAGCCCCGTGATTGACCAAAAGATGGCAGCAGCCCCATCTCTTTGGGATTTTGTAGCCCTCTGCTTGGAAGGAAATGCCAAGCAGAAAGATCACGTTTGGTATTTTTCTGAGTATCTCCTGTGTATTCATCCAGCAGTGTTTTTATTTTTCTTCTTTTCTTCTCTTTTCTTTTTTCCCCTCCCAGCAGCAATTACTTCAGTTTTCTTTCTCCTTCCCTCACTGACAATGCTCTCAGAAGGAAGCTGTGCAATGCCATTGTCCCTGCTGTCTCCTCTTTCCACCCACTTGGGCTGTTGCCAGTCCCTTGCTGCAGGACTCCACATGCTGTCCCCCTGCCTATAATGCTGTTATTTTTCCTGGAAAAGTGGCTGGGAGCCCCTCTCCCACCTCCCTTGTTTTCCATAGTCAGCCCCTTACAGGGAGGATGAAAACAAGGGGGATAGAGTGAACAGATGTCTCGCAAGCTGTCCATCTCCTGCCCTTCAGAAGTCACCTGAACATGTGCCTGCACACTGGAGCAGGGGGTGGGCCACAGGGACCCAGTGGTGCTTTCCCACATCACCCACCCTGTGATAAGGAGAAGGGGTGCTCTGCTAAGCACATGATTAAGCCTGGAAAGCCCGGCTGAGGGCTGGCACAATATTTGGCTCTGCTGGTGTTTTATCTCGAGATAGCCCACTCCTTGAGATAAGACACCCTGAGCCTATGGCAGTGCTCAGAGCTGAGCTGTGGAGATCACTGTGAGTAGCCTGCTCAGTGATTTTCAGTGCTGCCTAAGGAAGGCTTGGACTTTAATTTCCTGCTTTTTTCACTGTTTGCTTGTTTTTACTTAAGGAGAAGTATTCGGGACATCTCATCTCATCTTGGCTGGTTTTGCTGGAAGGGCATTTCACAGGGTGTGCGTATCGACCTCACCATAAACAAAGCACGTACAACCCTTCTCAGTGATGCTGACTTCCCAAAGCATTCACTAACAGCCTGTCCTTTTTTCTCATAATTTATGAACCATTTTCAAACAGCCCACAAAACAGCAATGCAGAACGACTGGCTTAAATTTATGTTCTCAGCGGGCTTCAGGGTGAGGGAAGCTATACAGAGCTTTGCTTCAGAAACTGAACGTGTCAGCATTCTGCTTGCGAGGTTCACAACACCGCGACACATGATTCTGTATGACAGAAAGCAGGAGCGCGTCTGGCTCATTCAGCTCTCTGGCATTTTGGCTTCTCCTGAGTGCACCTTTTGTCCCATTGATTTTTGGTGTGGCAGCTGAAAGTCTCACCTGAACGTAGCACAAAATGAATGCCCTGTCACATCAGTGTGGAGAAAATGGAACACAATGAACTTCATTAGCAGTGGCAGAGTGATTCTGTGGAGTCAGTGAAAGGATTCTGTAAAGAAAAGCAATCGTTGAAGATTTTTTTGCTTGGCAGGAGTTTCTCTAGCAGCACAAACCAGAGATGACATCCTAGGGTGAGCCCCACGGGCTGGCTTTGCTCTTCCAGCAACAAGTAATCCCCTATCATTTCAACTCATTAAGAAGGAGTGCATAGAGTGAGAGAAACAGACTGGCCTGAACAGAAGGCTCGAACAAGCAGTGGAACCAGTGGGTGAACCAGTGAAGCTGCCATAACATTCATTTCTATCTTAGAGAATCATAGAATCATGAAATTGTTTGAGTCCTGGTCAACTCTCCTGTAGTGAACAGGGAACAGCTACATCAGGTTGCGCAAAGCCACATCCAGCCTGACCTTGGATGTCTCCAGGGATGGGACATCCACCACCTCTCTGGGCAACTTGTGCCTCACCACCCTTACTGTAAAAAACTTTTTCCTTATATCCAACTCAATTTTCCCCTCTTTTAGCTTGAAACCAGTTCCCCTTGTCCTGTCACAACAGACCCTGCTCCCCTACTTTTTTACAGCCCCCTTTAGATACTAAACGGCCACACTCAGGTTTCCCCAGAGCCTTCTCTTCTCCACACTGCACAGCCCCAGTTCTCTCAGCCTGTTCTCCTAGGGAAGGTGTTTCCTCTCTCAGATCATTTCAGACATGCTCTAACAGGTCCATGTCTCTCTTATCTTCCTAGGAAAGATCAGCCCACTTGTGCTCCTCCAGAAATCAGACAGAAAACTCAGAGACAAAACCTCCAGCTAAATAAATACCCACAGAGCCACGTATTTCTGGTTGAGTAACACAAACTAAAAGGGAAAAATAAAATAAAATAAAATAAAATAAAATAAAATAAAATAAAATAAAAAAACAACCCACAAACAAACAAAAAAACACAACAACTAACAAACTTCAAAACCTAAAGGCTATACGTGTTTTCTTACAGTTTGATAGGATAAAGTGCAGAAGCTGGCCTAAAATCCAGAATAATTGTAAATGCTCTCTGGCAGCATGAGGCAGAACTCGGTGTGTGAACGCTTTGCTGCTGGACTGTGCTGTTCTGCTGCCTGGAGCTGAAGCACAGGGAGTGCCACTGTTGGGGGCTTTGGTGTTATTTCAGTTTCTTATTCCGGTTCATGCCTGGTTCATTATGGAAAGCAGCTCAACCGCGTGACTGGCATTTGAGTTGTTGATATGGCAGCTGGAAGTACATTGATTTAGCCAAAAGATTTTAAAAAAACCCAAAACATTTAACAAACAAACAAACAAACAAAAACAAGAAATCTGAGCCTGACAATGTTTTACCTATAAATTTTGCAGTAAAGCAGATGGTGTGAATGGAAGAAATAATGCATATCCATAGAATTTGTGGTTTTGTTTGCACAGGCCTTTCGTTGCCAGCTGCTGCAGGATGGGCTTGCGTGCATGGATGCCTTGGGGAGATGGCGTCAGCCTGATGTGACCAGTTACCGTGTTGAGTAAACCTCTCCTACAGTGCTCTGCTGTGAGCCCTCACAGTGCTTGGGGCTCAGAGGAGTTACTCAGAGCCTGTCTGTGCTGCAGAGTAAAGTCCTCCAGTGAATCAGATGTAAACTCACGTTTCTTAAGCATCTGAGGTGAAATGCTTGGAAAATTTACCTTGGAAAAGGACCAGGCTCGGAGGCCTCCAGCATATTTTGCTGTAGCTGCAATATCTCAGGACACCACCAAGTCAAAGGTTTGTAGACAGAGGTAATATTTTTCTTTATACCCCCTGGCAGAGCTGGAAAAACTAGAGGAGTTTTTGGGCACAAAAGCTAACCTATGAGTCACTGAGGGCTTTGAGAGATGAGCCTTGACCATGGTTGTTATGGTGGGTTAGACATTATCCCCTTTATAAATTAATGTTCTGTTGGTGTACAATACACAGGTGCTGAGGTTGCTGTCTGAGTGGAAGCAAACTTTCCCTAGTGTAAGGCAATGAAGAAGAGGTCTCAAGACAAAAAACAAAGTTGTGCCTAGGTGGAACTCCCCCCTAGCTTAGAATCATAGAATTATAGAATCACCAAGGTTGGAAAAGACCTCTAAGATGACCTAGTCCAACTGTCATACACCACCAGAATTACCCTGCTAAACCATGTCCCTTAGTACAACATCTCCACATTTCTTGAACACCTCCATGGATGGTGACTCCACCACCTCCCTGGGCAGCCTGTTCCAACACTTGAACACCCAGGGCTAGGGCTGATGCTGGTGAGCAGCAGGGGTGCTACCTTGGGGGATC
Source organism: Perdix hodgsoniae (assembly GCA_035772895.1). Taxonomy (NCBI): domain Eukaryota; kingdom Metazoa; phylum Chordata; class Aves; order Galliformes; family Phasianidae; genus Perdix; species Perdix hodgsoniae. Next base: position 2,493,033 of record JAPSGF010000036.1, on the reverse strand, counting down.
CCCTGGGCAACAGCTGGGTTCCTGCAGAGACAGCAGGAAGAGGGGAATGGCTGCAGCTTTTAAGCAGTGTGCTTTTGCATGCTGATTTCAAACCATTCAGGGTCCCTTTGCTAGCTCTGCTGGGAGAGGGTGATGCCAAACTGTGGTGCTACTTTAGCTATGGATCTGCCCTTGTGCAGATGCTCCTTGCAACCCTTGTTTGTATCCTGGGAGCATGTCTGTCTCACCTGAGCTCACACAGAGCCCTGTCTGCAAGTGCAGCTAAGGATCCAGCTGCCTGTTCATACCCTGCAGGTTAATGCTGAACCCATGGTAGGGCTTGTGATGAGACCTGTTGTGGCACTACATGATGGGACCCATGATGGGATACATGATGGAACATGTGCTGGGAACATGATTTAACCTGTCAGCATGCTGTTACATGGTGAGTCTGGAAAGGAGAAAGACTTACCTCCAGAAAAGAATAGGGTGGAGGTATACAGAGGCCAAAGGAAAGAGGAGGGTACTGAACAACAACTGGCCTTGTATTAATTCCAGCTGAATCGCAGGAGGAATATAGCCTTGCAGGCACTGATGTTTATTAAAGCCTTTATTCTCAAATATGTCTAGGTTGCAACTGGAAACCAAGAAACATGTCCCTTCTACCAATGACAGAGTGGTCTGGTGACATTTTGATGTACCTGTTTTAATGCAGCTGTACCTGCCATTGAGCACTAGCCATGCAAGACATCTGTCTCCTCCTTCCCCTGGCATCTGAGAGCCAGCACCTCTCCGTCAGTGCAATAAGCAGCACTTTTCCCCCTTGCTTTCCCTTCCCCAGCTGGCCTGGCTCAGCCAGTTCTCAGGACGTGTCCCCACTGACTGATGAGGAGAGGCAAAGCTGAGAAGGAGCAAAGAGTGCACCTCCACCAGCTCAAGCTGCTGACATTAACAAGCTATCACTTTACCCCGGCTGGTGTGGATACTGTGACACTGCCTTGCTGAGGAACCAGCTGGCACAGCAATCCAGCAAAGCCTCGCAAAATGCCAGGGCCTCTGGCCAGAGCTTCCCTGCTTCAGCAAAAGGCTGCAGCTGAAAATAGGCCTTCCTTTCCAAAGGATGGCCCCTCTTGAATACTTGGCACACCCACAGTGCTTGATGGGTGGGTTAGGCATTGTCAGCCTGCAGAGAATAGGATCCTATGGGGAGAGGGAGGGTGGCAATGGCTGTTAGTGAGAGAGCTGGGACATTTAACACCCGCTACTGAGGTAACCATTGTGCGCATGCACCAGGGATGTCTAGAGTCATCAAGGTCTTCTGTCACACCTCCAAGCAGTGTCCTTCCCACATCCTCAAACTCACTGGCCATCGAACCTGGCTGGCGTTCAGCACTGCTGAAGGACCCTGGTTGTACATTTACTTTCTGTGCAGCTTGTTCTGGCTTAGCAATAATACACTCTGTGCTTGGAGAAGGCTGGCGGAAACATAAGCTCTCTGGCTTTTGTCCTTTAAATGTCAGAGAAAAGGGCACAAACCAGTTGCAGAAGATGGGGCAGGAAAAACAGAGGCTGTGGAGCTGTAGACCTACTGCCATTACGAACACCTAAGGCTGGGGTCACCCTGTCAAGGCCCATCCTGCCCAGCAGGGTTCACAGGAGGTTTTCTCCCCACACCTCACTGCATTCCGGACTACAGAGCACTTCCTGACCATCTTTGAACCAATTCAGATGAACAGGACAAAAGACCAAAAGCCATAAAGTCTGCTACAGTACAGGATGGTGGTAGGTGAGATCCAGAGCCTTGCCAGCATGCCAGCAGCTGGCAGGAGAAGTATTTTTGTGAGATGAACATGTGGGGAGGAGTCTGCAGAGGACGACAAATCCTGGGAAACCTGTATTTGAGTTGCTCAAAGTATTTTGATGTCTGTAGCATCTATGGGGAAGCTCAAACTCCATGTGCAATGTACAGGTGAGGAGGGGTGTGGTGTCAGGTTGTGAATGGCAAGCCCCATGGCCCAAGCATTCTGCAGTCCCATACTTCCTCATGTCTGGGATGCAAGGATAGGATTCAGCTCACTTAACTTGGAAAATGGAGTTGGACACTGTTCTCAGCTTGAAAGGGTCTCAAAGAAAGGAGTGGATTTGGCTTCCATAACCCTTCTACATTGCTCATTTTGATCACAGCCTAAAGTTATCTTGTTTGCAAGTGGAAGGCATGGGCTCAGGTCTGATTGAAACTTGATCTTGAAAGATTTGTGAACCTCTCTCAACTTTGTTTTTGTCTCACTCGCTTTATCAGCTTATGAGGAAGTACAAGAAATTCACTGCTGCATTTTTATGAGCACAGCCATTTATGCCAGCGTAAAATTTGCAAACGTGGATCCAAAGCACTGGTGCTGGTGTGGAAGCATTCTGCAGTCCCCTTGTCTGTAATCCCCATCATTATGGAGATCCTGACTGTGGGTTTCCAGTATTTACTTGAATCTCCTTTTCCTGGAAGATTTAAAACACAGGTTTCCCTAGGAAAGGCACCTTCCTTCTTTGGTCTGAGGCCGGTCCAAAACTTTCTGAGTGATGACCTGGACACAAATCCATGGTTTCCTAAAGTGGAGAAGAAGAGGAAACTGTAGGAAATTGCATTGTCTGAATGCAGCAGTCTTCAGGGAAGTAAACAGCAGATTGGAAGCTGAGGCTGATGCAGCTGAATGCGCAACAGGGACCTTGTGTCCATGGAGAGTATTGTTCAGGGGAGGATGGGAAGTGTTTGTGCTCTTGGAGTGAAATCTAGATCCTGCCACAACAGGACAACTCCAGGTACCTCATGGGTTTTCAGTTAATACCAAGCCACATAAATTAATTGCTCCCTGTGGGTATACTCAGCCAGCATGTCCTTGACCAGGAGTGTTCATTTTCAAAGTCCTGCTGAAGGGCATCCTGCAAAGGTTTCAGATGCTTCTGGCTGCTTGATAGGTTACTGGGGTCTTTACATGCTGGGAAAAACAAGCTGGTGTCATGTATACTCAGTATGTACTCCATGGCTACACTTTCTATTTTAATGGTCCATTAAAGTCCTGCCCTATTCAGCTACACACCTTTGTCATTGTTAATAATGTCACTGTATTTTAAACAGCATTCTCCATATGGGGACTTCCAAGTTTCTGCATAGCCCTCAAGCATTACTTTTTATTTTTTTAACACACTTATTCTTAAAAGGAGAAATATGACCCAGAGTGATCAAACCTAGACCAGAGAAAACAGCTAGACGTGGTTCAATGCAACTTTTTTGTGCAAAGGCCAAACAGAAGGATGGCTTTGCAAAGTTCTTAAGCCAACTGGTACTTAAAGCAGTGGAATTAATTTGCAGACATTGTTCTTGCCTATTCATATCACTTACCACATGGTGCAAGGGTATGTGTTGGATGAAAGACTTCTGACACATCTTGGTTGCTCTTGAAAACAGGCTCATAAGTAGCTAGACCTTGGTTCTATAAAGCCTTTTTGATTAGGGCTTCATTCACCCAATCAGTGCTGAGACCAAGGGGGCAAGTGAATTCTGACCCATTTGCAGATATGATGAGGAATATGAGAGCTTTGGGCCTCCCAAGGATGCCTGAGGGGCCTCCTGGACATTGCTTTCATTCCCTCAAATGACTTTGACAGACATGGCTCACATTATTTAAAATGAAGAACCTCCGAAGAAATGAGACAAGATATCATACCTGGGGAGGTATTTTGAATGATGAGCAGCCAGAGTGTGGCAAAGAATCAACAGATAAATGGGAAAAAGTAATGTGGGCTAGATGATTCAGAGGAGACCAGAGGCTCAATCTGGGTTGAGATGTGTTTGTACACATGTGGGAAGAATGTATATCACTATTAAGAATTTGAATTGCTGCTCTGTCAAGACATTATCACAATGGCTGTGGAGAAGTAATAAGCTTGGGAGGTTTATTCCATGGCTTGCAGATGAGGGACTATTGACACAAATCTAGGATTGGTACCTCTTTCAGAAAATCACCGTTATGAGAAGACTCATTAGAGATAATATTCTCATTTCCTTTCTGGCAGCAAGTCTGCAAACTAAAATAAACAGTAGGATGATTCTCATTGATGGGAAAAGACATATTCCTGTATTGTAATCCAGAGGGATAATATATATTCATTTTTCAAAGCAGTGCAGGTCATTTATCAGCGATGTAGCTTTGTCCTTGGCAAGATTTTATTTAGTGTGTGTGCACAACACAGCCTTATACTATGATATGAGTTCTCCACCGGACAGCCAAAGGCTTGATTTTGGTTTTGATCCATGCTCTGCAAGAGTCCTCTTGTTTCAGGTCTAATTACAAGCCCTTGAGTTGCTAAGCTTCACCAAAGTGTTAGCTCATTAAGGATAGGTAAGCCTGAGATGAGAATCACATGAGTCTGGGCCAAGGTTAAGAAACCTCTCTGTGTCTTATGAATGCATTGTTGCTTTGGGTCAAGCCAGGCAAAAGGTCCATTAATGTTTCTGACTGAGACAAAGCGGAATGTAAGGAATGTGTGCCAAGTCCCAATGCCCACTGCCTGTGTCTTGTACAGTTTCTGTCACGGCAGTTCTTAAAATGAGGATGTTTATTTCTCAGTGGTGTAACTCAGCTTTGCCAATGGGATTTTGGAGAGACTTTAGAGGACTTTAGAGCCAGCAATCCGTTCTGACTGGCTCTCACCCAGGACAACTCTTCTCTTGTCCCAATTAGAAAATCATCCTGCTCTGAGGGGAGAGATGTTTTCCTGCTTTCCTCATGCTGTGGTGCCCTGAGAGCGCATGTAATGATATAACATCATGTTTGCACCGAAAAATGCCCCTAATTCATGGTGCTGTGAATCTGTAACAAGTCACCTGAGTGCGTGCTTTTTTTGAAGAGTAAAACACTGACGAGCCTGGGTGGGGAGCATGCACCCAGCTTGTATCAGGAAGCTGGGAGCAGCCAGTGCTCCTTGGTTCATTGGCACAGCGAGGACATGGGTCCCCAAGGGCCACCCCCCTGGGTGCCCCTGTCCCAGTCTGCCCACACTTGGCACTGCTGGGCACTGCCAGGATGGCCAAGTGTTGAATGTCACCTCTTTGTGTGGGAAGGGCTGTTGGAAGTGGCTGAGGTGGATACTGAGCCAACCTCACTGTTGTCCTTCAGTGCTTGATGCGGGTCATTCAGTGCAGCCATCACATGGCAGCGTTTGGAGATCCCTGCAGTTCCAGGTCACAGGCAAGACTGGCTCAGCTAAGGTCAGTGAGTTTAACTGCAGTAAAACTGGGGCTTGTTTTCTCTCTGGGAAAGGACAGAAGTTGTGGCAAGGTGTTTTTCTTAGAGGCAAGGCAGCCACTTCTCTCTGTGTGCTCTCATTCCCATGTAGGGTAAACGGATACACATGGAAGCAAAAGGAAAAAAGTGCTTTCGGTTTAAAAGTATCTGTGCTTAGAGGCAACAAAATATGCAGGCTCCTTATTCCCCTCTGAAATCAAAGCAGGTAAAGCATATTGCTTAGTGAGATGGTAGAAACTCTGTCCCTGGCTCTGAGCACCCTGATCTAGGTGTAGGTGTCCTTATTCATTGCAGGTAGTTGGACCAAGTGGCCTTTAAGTGTCCTTTCCAGCTCAAATGATTCTTTGGTTTTATGTATGTCCAGGGTTTCCCAAGTGAAATGCTGGGAACCCATCCCAGTTTGAGTGCATTAGCACTGTGGCTGGAAACATGGCCGGAATCAGGATGGTGGTTCCAGTCAAATCCAGTGGACATCTCCTATTCAGACATACCTCAGGGGTGCCTGCAGGCTGCTGGAGTAGGTACGGAACCCTGTCCCCAGAGCTCTTCCATGGCTCCTGCCTGCCCTTTGCTATGGCAAACCTCCTAAGGAAAGGCAGGGAGCAGTTTGCCAAGGTGGAGGTAGAGCACAAAGTACTCAGGATTTGGCTTCCTTGAGGGAGTCCCGGCACAGGATCTTCTTGATTGTTTAAAGAAGGTGCTTGAAACAAATATGGATTCCTCTCTACCTCAGCAAGCTGACACATGTCATCCTCTCTCCTTCTCCCCAGGGAAGTGTGCTGGCCCTCCTGTGCTCCCTTTCCATCCGTGTTCTTAAATGAGGCCACAACTCGCTGAAAGTCCTTGTAAGGATTCCTGTGAAGAATAAATCAAAACAACATAATCAGATAAAAAATTAATTGCTTTTCCACCTGCTGAAGGTTATTAAAAAAAATAAAAACAAACCAGCAACTTCTGCCACTAATCAGCCTGTTTTCTATCTGCTTTTATTTTAAAATAAAATACAGGCAAGTATTATGATTATCTATTGTTGAGAAATGATTAACTTGAGGAAACATTTGTGGTGGAAGGAAATTTAAGTCAAGTCCAATTTGACCTCGGGACCTGCCAGAGCAGTGGGAGCACCTGCAGGTTGAGCATTGCCTGGATGGGAGCTGCTCCTTCCTTTCCCTGCTCAGTGAGTCCAGTGCAATAGGATTTAGACACAGGTTGTGTTGTGTGGTGCTGTGTGGAGCCAGGAGTTGTATTCAGTGTTCCTTGTGGGTCCTTTTCAGCTCAGGATATTCTATGGTTCTGTGACACATCTCTGCTTCCCAGCAAGACCCTGGAAGATGTGTTCTTGCCCAGTTGTGCTGCAGGTACCATCTGTACTCAGGCATTCAGGAAAACCCAGTGCTATGGCCATCCTACTGGCTAGATTTATTTGTTCAGCTTCTCTCCCTGCCCCATCTCCCAGATAAAATTAGTGCTAAGCACAGACATGCAAAGACTTTCCAAACAAATTATTGTGCAATCCGCAAATCTCTGCCTGGACTGATTGCTCAGGTTGCCTTATTAGCATTGCACCTGCTTTAAGCATCGATGCTACCAAATCATATGGAAAAACATGCAAATTCTGTGTTGCTTTCTGGCAAATTAGCATGCTTCCTGCTCAAAGCTGAAGATTATGTACAATAACACAATAGCACAATAACACTGCTGGATAGAGCAAATTCCCAGCTACACAACACTATTTGTCAACATAGTCACCACCACTAGTTACACATTTTTGCCGGTAATGAACAAGAGCCTGCATGCTGCACTCATAAAAATCTGCACCCATGGAGGTGACCCACTGTTTCACAGCTGCTGTGATGGTGTTGTTGCAAGGAAAATGTTGTCCAGCTTTCATCAGCCTGAACAGTTGGAAGTCAGAACGTGCCAAATCCAGACTATACTGTGAGTGTGGCAGAACAATATGCTCTATGGTCTTCAAACTGGTATGAGGCCTGGCATTATCATGTTGCAAGAGAAATATTGTCTGCTGCACCCATTTCCTAGGGACCTAGGAACTTTGTCCTTTTGTGAATGAGGCCACCTGATTCAGCAAATGACAAGAAGTGGCCAGGGGCTGCCTAGGGAGTTGGCTGGGACACTGTTCCTGGAGGTATTCAAGAACTGTTTAGATGTACTGAGGGGCATGGTTTAGTGGGGAAATATTGGTGGCAGGTGGATAGTTAGGCTGGATGATCTTGGAGGTCTTTTCCAACCTTGGTGATTCTGTGATTCTATGATTCTGTAATTCTTCTCTAGCTGATTATGGAAGTTTGAGCCTTCAGCTTAGTCAGTGTTGCAATGTAGTGCCAAGAGTTCAGGTTCCAGGAAATCCAGAAGGATCACCCCTTTCCTATCCCAAAAGACAGTGCACATCTCTGAACCTGCTGAGGGCTGCATCTTAAACTTTTTATTCAATGGGGAATTCACATGTGGCCACTTCATGGACTGCCATTTTGACTCTGGCTTATAGTGGTGACAACATGTCACTGATAATTATGAGATTGAGGAAACTATCACCTTCAGCCTCAGATTGATTCAGGTCTTGATAAACTTAATTTTAACTTGGTATAGCTCAAACATTTCTAGCTTCATCATCTCCTTGAAAACATGTAAGGCCCTGGTGAAGGCAGGGACAAGGGGACAGTCTCAAATGCAAAGTGATCCCTCATGATATGAGAGGTGAGTTCCAGCATGGGGAAAATGCAGTGGGGCCAGGTCACTGCTGGCTGCATGAGAGTACCTTTCAGAGGCCATAGGGCTTTGCTCAGGCTTGAGAAATTCTGCAGCTACTATTTCAAAGGACACCGGCACCTTTTTGGGAAAGAGAGTGCGTTCTGCTTTTACAGAACTTCTAGCCATCCCACAAATGTATTCATTTGCATACCTTATCTAGCTTTTCTGCCTGAAACTATTTCCACATATTTTCCTTACCCCATTTAAATTGCTTTTATACCGTGTCTAATACCCCGCAGGTCCCTTCAATTCACAACTGCTGTTATTTAGTGAACTGTTCTCCCTAGGTCAACAGACTTTCATTTCAGGGTAGATAATCCTCAGTATATCCCCTGCGGGAGGTAGGGCTCTGCTCTGCAACCGAGAGACTCTTTGTCAGAGTAATAAACTGAGAGCAGGATTTAGAAGAAATTACCTCGGAACAGAGTCCTTTGCCACAATTTTTTATTCCTTCTTCAAGTGATGTTTTCCTAAGGGCTCTTCAAATATAGGGATCAAGAATACATTTTATCTTTGCAAAATGAAACAAAGCAAACAGATGGATTAGTCTGTTAGTAGAAAAATGCATATAAGCAAAGGCCACTACCAAGGTGAAAAAACCTGCCTATAAGTAGAGGTGAAAGAGTTGTTTTCTGATTTCCCACCCCCCCCCATAGGAAAGTGTGCATTTACCAAACCTCAAAAACATTGTTTATTTGTCTGCTTTTTAATTCCAATGTGACTTTCGTAGAAAAGTAAGTTCTCTAATATTGAATCTCCCTAGCAAAATAGGATTTGTTGCGTGGCTTATCTTAGGACAGCAATGGATTTGAGTTTGAGCAGCTTTCTGAGGAGGCCCTTCATAGTGCTACTGACCTCTAGTTTTCTCATTGCTCTCTTGTTTCAAAGATAGGCATTTTAAGCAATGAGGTATCTGATATCCATCTTTCCCATTTACAGTCTCACTTTAAAAAGCAGTATAATTTTCCTGGTCCCTTCCTCCCTTCTACACCTTTATGGCACTTGATAGCTCATACAAAGAAAGCAAACCTAGGCAAAGTAAGACCATTGGGTAATGCTGTTTCTGTTCATAATGATGTCTCTGAATCATGGAAGCTCTTTCCTGTTAGTCAATCCAGAAATGCTAAGGCCTTGTGAAAATAAACTACCTTTGATGCTTACAGGCTTCTGTTGATTGAATGCAGAGCAAAACATCCTTGTAAAAGTCTCAGCAGCACAGAGCATTTAAGACCCTGCATTGTAGGCACTGAACAGAATTTATTAATGGATTAAGAAAAGTATTTTTACAGCCTCTGAGGGCCACCATGATTTTGCATGGCAGAGGCACAGAGGTGAAAAGAACTTCTGGGTCACTGAATTCAGGACCCTGCTGTGGCTGACAACCATGTCCCATAAGCCTATACATAAATACTGACAAGAGAGGCTGGCTGCCTCTCGCAATTTGGAGAATGTTCTGGGGCCTCACTGGGCTTTAAAACTAACTTCTTTATTCCTGATTATGTTAACTTGTTCTGTTTACAAAGTAAGGAGTTCTCTTTTTCTTGGCTTCAGCGTGAAAATGTAAAGGAAAGCATGAACTTGGGCCATTCAGCCTTCTCAGCACGCTGGAGCCTGGCCTATTCCAACTGAGCTCTGTTCAACACCATTCAGCATTCTCAAGGGGAAGAGAATTTCACGATCTGATGACAATGCAACGGATCCTCCAACTCCTGTGATAGACCCTGAAGCAACTCCAATTCCTGCAATGGGTCCTGTGGCTTCTCTGAGCATTGTGATAGACCCTGCTGTCATTCCAGCCCTCGCAATGAGCCCTGCAATTGTTCCTGCTACTGGTTCTATGGTTGCTCCATGTATTGCACAAGAAAAAGCACAAGAAAAAGAAGAGCATTCCCCCATAGGGAGGTGGACTATGGATGAGACCTGTAGTTTCTCCAGCTTCTGCAACTGGCCCTGGCTGCTCCATCTCCTGCAGCAGGCCTTGCAGATGCCACAACGCTCACAACCAGTATTGTGGTCACTCCAATCCCCATGACAAGTCTAATAACTGTTGTAGTTTAACATGGCAGGTGGCTCAGTCATTTGCTCAATCCCTCCTTTACAAGTGGGATGGGAGAGAGAATCAGGACAAAAAAGGTAGAACTTTTAAGTTGAGATAAAAAGATTTACTAAGACAGAAAAAAGGAAAAAGATAATAGCCATGATTATATATATATATATATATATATATACATAAATCCATATAACAAGTGATGCACAAGCAATTAAGCAATTGCTCCATTCCAGCTGAAACTAAGACATCCTGTAAGAGGGATGCCATAAGATGCTGCTGTGTGCCTGCCTAAGGTCAAGTCACTTCACTGCAAGACCAACAGCATGCATTGTATATTTATTTCTTCTAGACTCACTGGTGCAACAGTGTTCATTCTCTTTTCTTTCAATTGTGGAAACATCATTTTAAGATAGGCCTAAAAATATATGAAGATCAGTTAATGTGTTCAAAGATAGAGGTTTGCTTAGTCTTATGGAAGACTTTCACCTAACCTATAGATTTTTCTTTTTTACGATCCCACTTGGAATTATTCTGTACTGAAACAATTATTCTGAGGGAGTGTGAGTGACTGAGATCATTCAACGCTGTTGTTTCTTGTAATTTCTCTGTTGTCCTTGTTTTCACCATGCAAGTTACTCTAAGTTACTCTACACCCATGTGAGTGTCAGTCCTTGATGAAGGGCATTCTACTCATCCTCACCTGGTGAGTCTCAGTTCCTCTAATGATCAGGGTTGCAGTCAGTCCTGAGCCTCAACTAGCTAAATTGGTGTTTTTCTGCTACATGTTAAGAGGCCTTGACATCCATGCAATCTTAGAAAACAGAATGAAGAGCAGCAATTTTGTTCACACTTGTCTGCTTAGTGACTTTTCCAAAGTTGTATACCTGTCCATAGGGCCTATGACCTCTGAAAGGCTGAAAACTCCTTTTTTTGTTTTTAAGTTTAGTTGCAAGGCCCAGCAAACATTGCTCCAGTGCCTCTCTGCATTTCCTGAGGATGCCTACATATTACTTTGGTATAGAGAGATAAGCACAACCCTTGACAGACCATCACGTGCTCACTGGCAGCTACGTTTTTTAAGGTTGTATATAATTTTCCAGAAGTCAGGCAATACAAACTGAAATAAGTATTAAACAGTATTTATGGTTTGTGCCCACTGCCTGATTTGTCTTCCTGTCAGCTTTGCCTCTGCCAACATCATCTGAAGACAATTTTCCATTTCAGTGAGAAGCTAATCTGTAAAAAAGGAGGGGAGGAGGAAACCAGAAGAACTGGGGTCTGCTGACAGCAGAACTGTCTCAGTGGAAATGCAGACAATGATTTCTTACCTGTTATCGTAAGAGGAAAGAGAAAGTCAATACAAAGCAGAGGAAAGTCAAATGTTTCAAGATTGCCATCGGTTTCTCAGTCAATAGACAAACATTTCACCTTGGATATTTCTTCCTACCCAGTAGCTGCTTGGATATGCCTGTTCACTGCCACCACACATTTGACAAGGGAAAAGAGATGAGTGAGGAGGCAGGAGAGTCATCACTCACTCTTCTGAGCCTACCACTTCCACAAATTATTACAAAACAAACATTTTCATCTACAAAACAAGAAGCTTATGCTAGAGAGACTGCTGCTGAATGAGTCAAATGCAAATAAAAACCTTTCTTTGTCTTGACCAAGAAAAGAGTTCAAGAAAAGTAATGGGAAGGTCAAGAAAATTTTGGCTCTTTGATACATGAGCTCCTGTCACCCCTGGCTGGGATGGGAAGGAATGGAGAAGGTGGAGAGGAGTACAGCTCTTGTACTGCTACCCTGCCTGGGAGCTTATGTGCCACACAAAGCAGTATTACACTGAAATCTTGGGTGGAAGGTGTTAAGCATCCAACTAAAATGCCTTATCTTCTCAGACCGAAACATTCCCGTGCCTGCCATAGGCTCAGCCATAGAGCAGTGGAAGAGGCATAAGTAAGAAAGCAGGACCAGCACTGTGCAGCTCGTGATGAGCATCAGTGCCCTTTACTCCTTGCTTGAGGAAGCAGCTTCCCATGTTTCTCTGAAGGTCACCCGTGGTGTGCTGAAGCCTATCCTTAAGGAAGTTTTAACAATTTAATTTAATTTTTTTTTAATGGAATAATTTTTCAGATCCCATTGCCTTCAGTGTCAGTTGGCTTAGTTGTCCTGGGCTCTAAATGTGCAGGGAGATGGTGTCTGTCACATGAGTGCTATAAAATAAATTGCAGTCTGTAACAGCCTCTGACATCTTCGGTCCTCCTGAGGCTAAAGGTGAGTGCTGCATCCTTAGAGATTTTCCCCTTTTCAGCAGTGCAAAGCTCCCAGATCAGAGCTTCTACTTTCACCCACATGGGGTGAAATCGGTGATAAAATCTGCACAGATCTTGGTGCAGACCTAGAGTATACCCAGGAGATTAATTTATCCCTTCTGTTTGCCTTGCTGGCCTCATCCTTTTGCATATGCATAAGAACATGCCCTAATATGGATACATGCAGCATAAAATAGAGTTACATTCATGCCTGTTTAGTGTGTAGCAAAATAGGCTTCCTCCTGGCTGAGAACTCTTTATTTTCAAGTTTCCAGCTTGTTTTGTTGGGCTGTGGTGTTCTTTACCTCTCACTACTGAAATGCTGACACCAGAGTTAGTTCAAATATTTCAAATAATAGGTTGCAGGCGGAAATGTTTCCTTTGTTCTCAGTCTGATAAAGAAGGAGAGAGGAACAGCGGGTCTGTGACCATAAAGTGAACAGCTGGGCATTCTTGCTTCCCTGCGGCATGTACAAACATATGTCTTCATGTTATTCTCCCAAGAAGTAGCTCTTAGAAACCCAGGGTGTGCATGCACTGAGCAGCAATGCTTCTGCTCCTGAGACACCCTTATATGAATATTCACCAGTATGGAAAGTATTGCCATAAAACTCCTCGTGTCCCTTAGCCACTGCTAAAGGCACAATGGGCGCACACAGTTCTCAAACAGCTGCTTGTAGCCAGTGATCCACCCACATCAACAGCTGAGCATCAATCACATGTGGCTATCCTTGCTTCCACAGCTGGTTTTAGATGTGCTTTGTGCCTTTCCTTTGGCTTACCATCAAAGAAGCAGCACTGCTCTTGTCCCAAACCCCTTTTCCCCAGGGGGTCTGGCTATCCCAGACAGACAAGGGAAAAGCTTTTCTTGTGTCCAGCCTGGGTAGATAGTGAGCCAGTGGGAAGGTCCTGCTTAACTAACTTAATTTCCTTTATTGACAAGATCACCCATCCAGTTGGCCAAGGGAAGCTGGTTGATGTTACCTTTCTTTTTGTTATAGTAAAGCTTTTGATACATAGCTTTCTCACAGTGTCCTTTGGAACCAAATGTCCAGCATATGGCTGGACAAAAACATAAGGTGATGGGTGAACAACTGATTGATGGTTTGGGCTCAAAGGGTTATAGTAAACAGAGTTTCATCAGGCTGGCAGCCAGTCACTAGTGGTGTTCCCCAAGGCTGTTTTTTAGGGCCAGTTCTCTTAAGTACTTTCACAGATGACTTGGATATAGGACTAGGAGGTGTTTTGAGCAAGATTGCTGATGATAGTAAACTGGGAGGAGCTACTGAGGGTAAAGGGGCCTTGCAGAGAGATTTACACAAAATAGAGAACTGGGCAATTGCTAGCTGCATGAAGTTTAAGAAAAGCAAATGCTGTATTCTGCACCTCGGAAGGGGCAACCCTGGATACATGTACAGATTGGGGGATGAGATGCTGAGAGCTGCCCTGCAGAAAGAGATTCGGGTGTCTTGGTCAACAGCAAGCTGAACACGAGCCAACAGTGTGCCCAGGCAGCCAGGAAGGCCAGCTGTATCCGTCAAGCACAGCTTTGCAAGCCAGTTGAGGAATTGTCCTGCTCTGCACAGCACTGATGCAGCCTCACCTTGAGTACTGTGTCCAGTTTTGGGTGCCACAGTACAAAAAGAACATAAAACTATCAGAGAGCATCCAAGGGAGGGCTGCAAAAGTGGGGAAGGCTCTGAGGGCAAGGTGTGTGAGGGGTGGCTGAGGCCCCTGGCTGTGCTCAGCGCAGAGCAGAGGAGCTGAGGGGAGGCCTGATGGTGGCTGCAGCTCCTCACAGGGAGCGGAGGGGCAGCGCTGAGCTCTGCTCTGTGTGACAGCGACAGGGCTGAGGGAACGGCATGGAGCTGTGTCAGGGGAGGGCAGTGGGGTGAGGGACAGGGGCTGCACCACAGGGCGGTGGGCCTGGAACGGGCTGCACAGGGCTGTGGGCACGGCCACCAGTGATGGAGTTCAAGGAGCATCTGGTCACCACTCTCAGTCATAGGGTTTGGATTTTGGGTGGTCCTGGGGTTGGTCTTGATGATCCTTGTGGGTTCCTTCCAACTTAGGATATTCTTTTATTCTACAGTTTAAGTGGAGGTCATGGGGAAAAAAGGGCATCTTCCACTCCTCCAAGCAGCTAACCAAATGGCTGCCCTGGCTCAAGGGGAGGAGGTGGGATATAAAGCTTAGAAACTATTATTTGGAATGTATTTTCTTCTAGGTAATGTTATCACGGAATGCATTGGGATGGAGCATCTCATCCTTGAATCACTCTGGAGCCCACCTGTGACATGACTCATGGCCTTGATGACGGGCTTAGGATGACTGAGACTCATCAGGGCCCTCTGATTAAGCAGCCACCAGCACTTATGTCGTGCCCAGACTTGCAGGAACCCCAAATATAGAAAATGTGGTTGGAGCAAGTGAAGCTTTTGCTGAATAAAGCTTTCCATGGAAGAGAACAACCCTCATCCTCCAAACTGCTGTGAGAACAGTAATTGTTAAAGTGATATTCCCAGCCCCACCTGGTCCCTAATTTATCTGAAAAGGAAGATAGTCTGAGCAGTTCCAGCATGAGTGCTAATTTAAACACCCTCACCGACTGCTTTATTTACACACGCTTGCACCAAGAGCTCGGTTTATTAAACGCCATCTTCTCCTCAACTGTGTGGTGCTTCTGAGCTGCATCCATTAGGAGGGAAAACAAGAGGCAGCTCAGGACTTGGTTCCCCACTGAAGGAGGTTTGCAAACAGCACCCACTAGTGCCCTGTTCTCGGGGGCTGTGCCCCCAGCCCTGCTCCAGCCCCGGGTCCCATGTGTGGCAGAGATGCACACATCTGCCTGGCTGCAGAGAGCTGCATCCTTTGGCGGATGGGAAATAATCGACACTTTGCTCTGCTGGCAGCCAGCACCCCACAGATGGCTGGGTTTGTCATTTTGCATCCCCTCGGAGGTTCTAATTTAAAATTTACACTAACATATGCCCAGAGACCTGCTGGCCTTCCCCCAACATCGCCAATGCTTATTCCCTGCTGCCCTGCGCAGTGATGGGTGAGGAATGAATGACATTTCTGCTTCTGCCACAGGTCTCTCGGCCTCCTGCAGCGGGAGAACAAAACCTTTTTGTTCCTTCCCCTCTGCATTTTTTATTATCTTTATTTTTTAGCTCAGGCAGCTGGAGACCAGGGTGCTTCCAGTACAGTTATTTAGCCACATGACTCCCATTAACGTCAATGACAATTGCACAGCCAAAACTGTGCACATCCTGTTGAAGATTTACCCCCGGGGTTAACACTTTACAAAGGCTCTCTCCTCCCCCTTACAGCCTTTGCTGCTGTCATTTCATGGGGAGAAAACTGAAAAGTCCCTGCACAAAAGGAACAAGCACTCACACAGGGAGTAGAAATTTGCACCGGGCAAGTGAACCGTGCCCCAGGAGCTTCCCCTCTGGAATGCAGTGTCTGCTGGAGTTGTTATTTGTCCCCCTGACACCAACCATAAATTTGGTGGCTGGGAGGAGCCATTATGCTAGCGTGACCCCTGGTAGAACACAGCTAATTATTTGCGCATCTAGCCCAGGACTCCCTCTGCAGATCCAATAAATTTTGGGGAAAAGCAGCCTGTCCTGACCTAAGGGCTGCGGGAAGCTGTTTTGGTGATTAATGACATGAGCACACACATGCTCCTGGTCTGAACCTGCCCACTTTGATGCCTCGCTGCACCTCTTCTGCCCAGGGCTTCTTTTCCTGGGGTAGCTCTCAGCCCCTATCACCTCCTTGCCACCCCCAGGCCAGGGGAGCAAATTGAATTTCTCCCGTGTTACCTGTCAGCTCGTTGATGGGAGTCACACACACCAAGCATGGAAAGGAAGAGGAGCAGGCAGCCCACCTGGCCACCTCCATGCCAGCACCCATGATCCAACAGCTAGTCTCCCTTATGCCATCACTTGGAATCATAGAATCACAGAATTGTTTGCATTGGAAGGGACCCCAAAGCCCATGGTGCCCCAGCCCCTGCCATGGGCAGGGCTGCCCCCCACCAGCTCGGGCTGCCCAGGGCCCCATCCAACCTGGCCTTGAGCGCCTCCAGGGATGGGGCACCACAGCTTCTCTGGGCAGTTGTGCCAGCGCCTTACTGCCCTCTGAGGAAAGAATTTCATCCTCCCATCTAACCTAAATCTCACTTATTTTAGTTTAAAGCCATTTCCTCTTTTCTGATCACTATCTGCCTTCCTGTTCATCAGCTCCCCTCAAGTACTGGAAGACAGCAGTGATGTCTTCCAGAGCTCTCTCTTCTTCAGACTGAACAAGTCCAGCAGCCTCAACCTTTCTCCTCAGGAGAGGTGCTCCAGCCCTCTGATAGTCTTTGTGTCCTCCTCTGGACCCTCTCCAGCAGCTCTGCAGCCTTCTTGTACTGGGGACCCTAGGCCTGGATGCAGTACTTAAGACTATATCTCTGGGATCTGGCAGCTCCCCAAGGGAGGTTCAGAGTCTGCTGCAGGACAGGAGGAGGGGGAGGGACGGAAGAGTCTTGCCTTGCACTGGTCAGAGCAGGATACAGATGTGAGTGAAGGATTCTCATAGGACCAGTTATTTAGAAGTAATCTAGAGGCCAGAGTGAGTTGGATGCTCTCTTTTAAGCCAATCCTCCCACTCATTAGGGAAAAAAGCAAACTCCTTTAAGAGGGTAAAAAAGAGTGGAATTAATCCCTTTCCCTGAAGGTCACGATTTATTTTCCAGCTGCCACAAGACAGAATGCTGTGTGAGCTTGGGTGCTCAGTCCCTGATCTTTCATTACCTGCACACCAGGGTCAGTACTAGAAAGAAGCTCTGAGAAGGTCTCATTCCTCCCACTGTATTCCCACCTGCCCTGCACCCTCAGGGCAAGCAGCAAGGTAGGAGAGAGCAAGCAGCAGTGAGATAGGTATTTAACCAATCTCACTCCCATAGGGAAGACAGGCTTAGGAGATCTGGAGGTCTGCTCTGCTGAGCTCCTCAGTGCCTTGTGGGGCTGGTGGCTTTGTCAGCTTGGCAGTGGGGATGTGATGAGGGGCAAATTTCCACACCTTTGCAGACAAAGAGAAGTACAACCTTTGGTGCCGCTGGAAAGTCATGCTCAGTAGGGGCCTTAGCATCCTGGTGCATTAAGACTGAAGACATTCTGCTATTAACTCCAGAGAAAACTGTAGAGAGGGGAGTAAAATGCAGCCCTGAGGCAAAAGGTGATCTCCTGCATGAGATAGCAATTACTCTCCATTTACCCCTCCTTCTCTGACAGTCCTGTCACTGTTGGAATAAAAAAAGCTAAATCACACATTTATAAAAGGACAGCTAAGGCTTTCTGAAAACCATTCTTCAGCACAGGAAAAGTCAACTGCTATTTTCAGTGCAATCACTAATCCCAGAATTTCTCCTCCTCAAGTCCCCAGCATACCCTCACATTTGTCCCTAAGGCAAGGTTAGACTGACCATCAGGGCACCTTCAGGAAGTGGGGTGTGGGAGGCAACTGAGGGAAGAGGGTCCCCTCTCAAACCACACTCTGACAGCAGATGTACTAATGAAAATGTCTCACAAGAGACACTACTGCTATTTAGATGGGTCTATCGTCACCATTCTCAGGTTGTTCACCTCAACGCATGTTGGCCTCACTCAGGGGATGTGAGGAGTAAAGCCAGTCACTGCCCTTTTGGTTGTGACCATCTGTTTTGTTCAAAAAGGGTGTGATTGGAACTTTGATGCCAACTGGAGTTGACTCCAAATGAGCACCATAAAAATTCTATTTGTGTTGGGGGCAGACCATCGAGGAAGGTAGCATTCATGTAGCTTCCTGAAATTTCTTGATTTGTCACCTACTTCTATGATTAATGAACCAAAAGAAGAGTCTGGTCTGGTTTTGTGTTCCAAAATGGTGTGACACAAGGGGGCCAGAAGTTGAATTGGAGTATCCAGAGGTCAAGAGCCCCTCCAGTCCATGCAGCCTGGAAGGAACAGAGGTCCCTTCAAGGCTGTGGGACAGCTGACACAGGCAGGAGCTGTGTTTGCATTAGCACTGCCTTTGCAGGAGTGCAGCAGAGACCTGCACTGCCCTTCAAAGGAGTCATTTTGAGGCAGTGGCTTAGTCTGTCCTGGCTTCTTTTTCTTACCTTGTCCTAGGATTCCAAATTTTGGATTCTTCTCAAGATCATGGAGGAGCTTTCAAAAGACATATCTGAAATAAACCATTTTTAATTTGTCTCTAAATCCTGGAAATGATTCATTCTATGTGCACATTTAATATCAGTGCTTATCTGTGTGCCTTTGCATGCTGCTCTGTGATTCTGTTTTATAGCAAATGTGTTTATAATCATAAGACTAGACAGGATCTTCTGGGCTGTTCTGTCACATCTTCTTCTGTCACATGCAGTCATAGTATGCAATCCCTTTCATAGCCTCACAAAGCTCCAGCCTAAAACTAGGCAGCACTTTGCCCCTGGGATTCCTGCAGGAAGGTCTTTTCAGCATTACGTTCTTTCAGTAGTCATTAATTCCGTCATTTCTCATCTAAACATAGTCAAGGAATAGTTTAGAGGCATTTGCTCAATGGCCAACTTTGTCCTCAAGCCTAAATAACTCTTCTGCTTGCCTAGCGGAGAAGTAGTGGGGGCAGGCATGGTCCCACACAGCTCTGAGATATGGGAAGATGCTGGGGTCCATCAGGTGAGGGTAGAGAGCAGGGCTGGCACAGGAGGAGATCCCAGCAGCGCTGGCATGGACCCAAGCATGGCCAAGGTCTTTGTGAGTCCATAGCCCATGGCCTCACTCTCCAGGCCTTTCTGGAAATATCCTAGCTGACGCCACCTCCATTTGCATTTGCCTTTTTGTAGCCACAAGATACTTGTGGCTCTGAGCCATCTCATGCCTGAGTAATCCATCTCTGCTGCTTTGTGGATAAGCTGCCAACCTCTAGCAGAAATTCTTGATGCTAGTGTCCAAGTACATGGCAGCATATTTTTTCCTGCTAAATTACATCCCATTTGTCTCAGTCTCATCCTTAAGGGCAGTCAGCTCCTCCTACATCATATTCAAGCCCTTATCAATACTCACAGTGACTCCCAGCTTCACGTCATCCCTGCTCTCTCTGCTCCGGTCTTTTAAAGAAAACACGAATTAAGACAGCATCCAAAACAGCTCCTTGATGAACTCCACTGGGAACCCACTGCCAGCTCTTAAATCCCCTTCCAAGCACATCCTGCTTTCTACCCACTGGCTGGCTCCTGACCCAGACTAAATCTTCCACAACACCTTATCTTAATGAGCGCATTCCTGCTTGGCAGCAAGGAACCAGACAGACCTCATGTCCCCCGTGCCCTGACTCGAGCAAGTCAGGTGCAGACTATAGCTAGTAATCCTGTTCTGTCCTTCCTTGGGTTTAGCAGGTGCTGGCACATCTATTTAGCAGTGCTTCGGTGACCCATTGCTGTCCCCACTCCCTGCTCCTTCCCTGACCCCAGCTGCCATGTTGGCTCTTATCCTATCCACAGCCTTCAGCCTGACTGCTTCAAGAAGCCAGCCTTGGAATTGCAAATAGCGGTCCTGGTGTGTGGAAACACATCACTTTGGAGTTATCTTCTCTCCTTGACTCAGCATGCTCTTTCTTTATATCCGCGCTCTCCCAGCTGATAAATTCCAGCCTTTGCATCCATTTCCTATTACCCCCTGCCCAACCCAATGCCTGCCACTGGCAAATGAGACAAAGCATTGAATTCACATTGGGGCCTCAGAGTATTTAGTTCATGTTGGGTTGATGCCCATATCACCTGTGCTAAACCACATGCTTGTTGCATATTTCCTTCAGCCACATTCTTCTTTTGTTTACTGCTCTCCCTTCTGCTCTCAGTTGGTCTTCTCTGCATGTTTAATACTGCTGCTGTTAAAGTTTTATAAGCTTGGTCTGTATTTTTATGGGCGTAATATTCCTACAGTTCAGATGTTTTTACAATATTACATTTATTTTCTCCCACACTTACAGCTCCTTTGGTTGGCACAATGGAGGTGGTTTTAAAATTTCAAGTGAGAAAAAAATCTGTCTTCCTTCTCCTCCTCATTTCAGAGTCCTAAAACCTTTTTATGTCGAAGTGCACTTGTGTATTTGAGTTCAAAGAAGGCAGGGACACAGAGGAGAAGCAACAGATGTCTGATATTGCTAGGAAGTGAATTCATCCCTTCAGTTATCTTCTAGCCCTCCTGAGCTCATTCTGGAGTTATTTAGAGCCAGTTCCTCTCTGTTTTTCCTCTGTGGGAAGCTGAGAGGCACTGACTTTTCCAAGCTACAAGCTGGACACGTCACTTGGTCTCCAAAAGGATGGCAAGTCACAGCCTGGGAGCAACAAACTGTGCAAAGTATGGTGCACAACTCCACAGCAAATGACTTCGTGCTGGCAGGAGTGGGTACATGAAGGTCCTAAAGGTTGTATTCGAGCTTGTTCTGCCCCTATAAAATTCCCTACACGTGCAGCTGCGTGAAGAAAACTCATCTCCTGCATTTTCAAGCCACTTGCTTGTGAGAAGGATGGATGGAGCGTGAACCCTTAAAAAAACCTCACCATTTTGAGTCCCTTTGCTTTGCCCTCAAGATGAGTCAGATTCAAAGAAAACAAAAGAAACGAACAAAAAAAGGAACACATTTATGACATCTTTTGCTTTTATGAAGGATATGCCTATCCCCTGTGCGGAATGGATCATACATCATGTCGATGCACAATGGTCTGAGAATGGATGAGAATTTGCACAGAAACACCCCTTAGGTACATAAGGAACGGTGTTAGATACTGTAAATGTATGGCAATCTCTTTCTACCTGTTTTTAGAAGACAATTGCAGACCTTTCCAGTGCAGGGGAAGTACATCTGCACTCACTTACTGAGCAAATCTCTCCTCCATTGAGCCTGCTCAATTCCTGTGCCCTAAAGGGCCCCACATCACATCACTCCATTTTTCTTGTCCTCAATCATTTCCAGCCAGCCTGAGCGCTGAGATTTGAAATAATTTTAGCAGTGATTTCTCTCTATGAGATCAGGGCAGCTTTTTAAACCACCTACAAGACTTTACTGAGCCAGTACCCAGCAGATCTGAGTGCTGGGTGCTGCTCTTCCAGAAGAGGAGAAGATGCGTGACTGGCACAAAGTCTGCAGCAGTCTTATGTCCCCCACTAACCCTGAGCCTTGCCTGGGCAGTGTAACAGCAGCCCATCAGCTGCTGTCCATTTTACCCCAGGTAGATGTGATGCCTTTGGGGTGGAGTCCCTTCTGTGAAGGCTTTTCAGCTCTGCTGTTTTGCCCATTCCTGGCAGCAGGCAGCAGAGCACTAAATCATAAAGAGGGGAGAGACAACTTCTCTCACCTTCTGTTTTCGGTTGTGCCTAGCACAGTTTCACTTGAGGAAGTTTTCTCAGCAATTAAACCATAACTCAGCCGCTGAGTAGCACCACAATGTGCACTTCCCACGCTGCCTTCAGACAATTGCACCTTCCTGAGCCTGCTTCAAAACGCAGCACAAGCTGTGTTGTTCACTACCACAAAACACCAGCCAAGCTGCTCCTGAATCACCATTTTCCTGTGATACGATATTCCTTTAGCCTGGAGAAGTTTGCTGTGTGTGTACTGACTGCATGTGTAAAGAGCAAAAGTTTGGGTAACTGGAATGCCAATCAGCTGCTAAAAAAATGCTCTGGGTCCATCCGGTTCAACCCCAGCTCCAGCAGGGGCACTCAAATCAGCATGGCTAGGCCCATGTCCTGATGACTTCCTAAGATCTCCAAGCAGGAGACTCTGCAGCCTCTAGACAGCCTGTCACAGTGCTCTGTCACCTGTATGGCACAGATGTGCTGCCTGGTGTTCAGTGCCTCCTGCGTTCTAGTTTGTGTCCATTGCCTCTTATTGCTGGAGGTGTTCAATAGCCATGTGGATGTGGCACTGAGGGACATGGTCAGTGTGGATGGTGGGGGTGGGCTGACAGTTGGACTAGGTGATCTCAGTGGTCTTTTCCAGCCTTAGTGGTTTTGTGACTCTAATTCTGTTCAAAAATATTCCTGACAGATACTAGAGCCAATTGCAGCCAGTACCCCGCAGAGATGAGAGATGACAGCAAAGCCATCATAAGAGCCTGGCCCCCAAGAACAACAGCAGGAGTAGTCAGACAAGCCAGCAGCCCTCTCCCAGCAGTGGGAGGGCAGTGACAGTGACCAGCTCAGACAGTACTGATTTTCTGCTCTCTATGATGTCCAACTCTTTTTGCCTCTCCAGAGGAAACCAAGAGGCTTCTGCTCTGTGTCTGCAGCTAGCTTCCACCTTGGCAGAGGATGAGATGCAGTCTAGTCTCTTATATACCTCAGCCTGGAGGGATTCTCTGTGTTGCAAACATTGGACAAGAGTGCATCTCTGTTAATCAGTAACCCAGGAGTCATACAATGAAAGGTTTTGATTTTGCCTTGAGAGTCATGTCATGATTGTGATGTCTTGGCATGGCCCCTTCCAATGGAAAGGGGCTGGGATGTGCATTGCCTCTGGTAAGGAACTCAAGGCCAAGGACCAACCCCAGCCCAGCCACAGCATGTTGAGAATTATCTTGGGATTAAATCAACAGCCCTGATCCTTTGGCCCTGAGTGGGCTCATGAGACTTTCACCGGACTTTGCCCTGGCTTTCCTTGCCCTAAAGGCCCCATCTGGTGGCTTCCAGCCAGGGGATGGCTGGTGTCCCCAATGAACCCACAGCTCCTGTCTCAAGTTCCTGTGCACTGTGAGGGACAGTTTCTGCTCTGCCCTGAGGACCCACATGCAGACCTGCCTAGGGCTGATACACTCTGACTAAGGGATTTCAAGCACAAGCAGCCAGTTCCAGGCTTGTTTATTTCCCTAAATTTCCACAGAGGCACACAAAGACCCCGGAGGCGATCCGCACAGAACGCTCCTTATAAAAACCAATAAAAAAAGCCTTTGCTGTTCCAAATGAACTTCCCTCGGGGTCTATTTCAGCCTGCAGCCTCAGCAGCAGCTCCCGCAGGAGCTGGGTGAGCCACGGGTTGCCCTCAGCGGGCACTGTGCTCCTCTGCCCAGCTGGTTACGTCAGCACTCCTAGGTTATGCAAGCTCCGTTCACAGATATGCTCGCAGTTGGTCTTTTTAACCTTTATTCCCCAGCTCATTGCACAGGGAGCTGAAATAAAAGCTTAGCTGATAAAGCTTCTGAAATAAAAGCTTAGCTGATAAAGCCTCGTAATGTACTGGAAAGGAGAAAGCGTGGCATCGGCAATAGATTATATTTGTGAGAAATTGAAAGAAGGAACAAAGAAGCCAATTGCAGCCTATAGCTGTAGCTGAATCTTCAGTAGGACTGTCTCTGGAAAATAAAGGCATGATTTCCCAACTCGTCTGGGCATAAGCAAGGGACAGAGCTTTATCCACGCTTTCAGCTTACCAGTCTAATGCTCTACTGCCATTGGTCCTGCAGGGCTGAGTTCCCTGCTCCCTGTGTGGCACCCTAGATTGTGCAGAAGCTCCTGAATTACAAGATGGGAGCCTTTCACTTATATTTTTTTTCCTTTTTCTTTTCCTTTTTTTCAATTTGTTTCAGTGGCTATGTTCATTTTATCTATGGAAAATGGCTTTGGTGAGGGGAAGGCGAAAGAAATTTTCTTTACCAGGAGCATCTGAAAACATTTTTCTTCACTCAGCTCCAGCATCTTAACTGTCCAAGCCTGTCCTTCATCCCCAGTGGTGAGTACAGGGTCACTTGCTGGTCTGCTGTTTTTGCAAGAGATAAATGTCCTGCATTCCTAAAATTGCCCATAAATTTGCTCTTTGACCTCCCTTTCACAAGGACTAAGCATGAAGACAAGGCAGATATGTGAGATATTAGTGCAGTGGGGTTGTTTGGCCTCTTAGTCCTGCTTAATCAACAGCTGTGTGCAGTGTGATGCTGATCTACTTTGTACAGTTTGAGACAGGTATTAAATCTGACTGTAATGTGAAATAATTGGCTGGCTGGGTGTGCTTAGGGTGCTAAGTGACTCTAGAAGCTCCCTGCCTGTGTAGCAGAGCTGTGTTCAGATGACTGGGGCCAGAAAGCTGGGTGGTGCAGAAAAATGAAAATAAATACATAAAAGAAAGTAAAAATTCTTGCATTGCTTCCAGCTGTGAGCATCGTTGCTGAGTAAATGTTAATATCCATACAGCTGAGCTCTCACAGCTCTTGCTGGCTGTGGTGCTCACAGTGGAGTGATGGGGAGGTGAACCCAAAAGATAAAGCTGGCCAGTGCTTTTAGAGTTACTGAATCAGACTGGAAAAGATCTTTGGGGTCATCAAATCCAATTGCTGACCTGACTTTGTGAGTTCCACCACTAAACTATGTTCCCACAGTGCCATGTCCACATCTCCCCACACCTCCAGGCGCTGAGTCTAAACTTCCCCTGGTAGAACTTCAGAACCTTTCTTCACATTTTATCACTGTTACCTGAGGAAAAAGACTGACATCTCATTGCTGCAGCCTCTTTTCAGCCATAAGGTCTCCCCTCAGCCTCCTCTTCTTCAAACTGAACAGTTGCTCCTCACAACATTTGTTTTCTAGCAAGAAACAATTTATATGTGCTGAAACCCTACTGTCCACGACTGAATGGAACTGGTGGCCTGAGGAGCCCCGAGAACCCACCCTGGCCAGCCGTACAGCATTTTTGCAGGTGGTTGTTCAGATCCCATCCAGGAGCACAAACAGAACAGGTATGGACTGCCTGTGTGGCCCTCTCCCTATCCGTTGCAGGCTGCAGCCTCCATCCCTCTTTCCTGACCAGCAGGACAAGGCTGGAGGTTTAAATCAGGCACACAGAGCCAGGGATTAGTGCATGGTGCATGGGTGTTTGCATAGGGGATGAAAGCAGCTTACTCTGCAAGCCAGTGAGGAGTCATGAAGCCTTGCTAGCATTCTGCAGGCCTTGCAACATGGTTAGCCTTCCACTCCAGCAAGCTGGTCCATGTTGCATCAGCTCCATCAGATGTCAGCCAACACCATGCAGGTCTTGGTGGGAGAGAGGGCTCCAGGAGCATTTACATCTGAGATCCTGCCATCATCACCACAAGACCCAAAGGCAGGAATAAGTGTGTCTGGGGCCAGCTCCCATCTCTGGCTCCCAGCAGTTTTCCTCTTCTGCCATGGTCTCATATTTTCAGTCCTCTCAATTATCCAACACCAAAGCATCTAGCACTGTATTGCCTTTGAGATAGAACGTTTCCGTGCAGCACTGTGAAATATTCAATATTAGGATGTCATATTTGGGATGAGCAGCATTTTTAACAAATGTGGGAAGCAGCGAAACAGCACTCTTTTGGCTCACCATGCACACTGCCTGCAAGGAGAATGAGTGGGCAGTGAGCAAGAAAGGAGATCTCCATGCCCTTTGAAGAAGAAACCTCTTGAATTAATAATTAGTACTTACATCTAGCTGTAGATCCAGCGTTACTAAGAGGACCAACAGCAGCCAGGTATTTTTCATTAAGCATGGACAGCAAACCACCTCACGACAGGATGTGTCAGTCTGTTTGGGGCTGTGGGAGACATTTAAAAGTGACAGAATGGGGCAAACCCACCTCACCCCGCTATGGGGCTTTGTCACCTCTGGTGCCAGACGTCTGGCTGTGCCCATGCTCAGTAATGCAATTAGCACACGCTCTCTGAGGCTAATAAACCTGCTTACAGCACTGTGAGCAACTGCTTGCAAGCAGGGGAGGTGTGGGGACGCACGCTGTGAAGCCAAGAGCATCCCCTGAGGCTTCAGGTCAGGGATGGTCTCATCCCCTAGCTAGGTTTGGGATGCAGGGATGCTGCCCCACATGTGCTGTGGCAGCCAGTGTGGCACACGCAGCTCCCAGCACTTCACACGTGGCCGCTCCCTGGTGTCACCAGCTGCCCGCCTAATAAGCGCTAATTCAATTTCTGGCTTTGCGCCTTCATCCTTTCACGCCGCCTCCTGAGCCGCTTTGTGCCGACGTCTGCTGATGTCAGGAGCTTTGGGGCAGCAAGGGGAGGGCGAGGAGGGGGACGCTGGGGCTGGCTGTGAGTGGGGCAGAGCACAAGCTCCTCGGGAGCCTCTGGATGGTGGGAAGAGCACCATGAGTGGGCACTGTGTGGCTGCGTCCAGAAGCGGGATTAATGTTTTGAGTCAGTGATGTGGGAAGTTGTCTGTCATGCTCTGAGTGGAAGATTAGTGAGCTCAAACTCGGCATGAAATTCAGGAAGAAAATCCTATCACACGCCAAAGAAGTGTAGCCACATGCTATAATCCTGCTGGAAAGGGCTGAAAAACAAGTAGTACAGCCTTAAGGTTCCCCTTTCACTATCTCAGCCCAGCTCTCAGGCAGCACACTGCTATAGGACCAGGCTAAGCACCGTTATTCCAGCCATCACCCCTGCTCTAGTGCTTGCTGGAGGTCAGCTGGGCACTGCCTCTCTGTGTCCTCAGCCACAACTGGCCAAGCGATGGGGCAATGCAACATGACAGGAGCTGGAAGCCTCCCTCCTCCACTGTGCATCACGTGCATGGATGCCGGCTCTCAAGCATCTCTTGATGGACCGTGCTTCAGGCCAGCAGTAGGCTACCAGTCAGCCTGCAGAACAGATGAGTCACTGCTGAATGCAAAGGAGAGGCTCAGAGCTTCACAACACTTCCTGGCCCTTACATGGAACAACTACCATCATAAATGTTCTAAACGAGTTTATGAGACATTGTAAAGCATTAGGGCTGGAGCAGTTCATAGAATGAAGAGATCCTGGGTAAGCTCCTCAAGGATGGGAGAAGAGGACATGCATTGCCTCACCCACATGCTCACTCAATCCTCCGCAGTGCTGCCATCAGAGGTAGGCACACCATGTGGCTACAGAGATATGTGCTCTCAGAAGTAGTCCTGTCTTTTTGGAGGGATCTGGGCTAGGGCTGCTTTCCTCCCCTATAGCACTCCCTGCAGCAAAGCAAGGAGCAGACCTCAGCTTTTGTGCACCACAGCTAAAAAGCAAATCGAGCTGTAATGAGATATAGTACAAACATTTGGAATCAAGTGGTGAGAAAACTGTAGCACAAAGAAAAACCTCAGTGAAGGGATCATCGCAGATGAGACAAAAAAGAAGCTTGCCAAAGAACCATGGAGCTCTCTACATCCTCCGCAGCATGCCATGTACCCAAAGGAGATGCTCAGCATTACATCAGCATTGCCCCAATTATGCAAATTGCTCATTGGTTTGTGCAGCAGGACAGCAGCATTTTGTTTGCTTTGCTCGCAGCTGTAGTGCAGTGCTCCTGGGGCACATGATGAACAACCAGGGACACGCTGGGGTTGGCAGGTGCAAGGGTTGCATTTCAGAGCCCCGCTCCCACCACCGCGGCTTGTTCCTTAGGCAAAAGAGACAGGCGATCACAGGAATCATAGAATTGTAAGGATTGGAAGGGACCTCTGGAGATCGTCAAGTCCAACCCTCTGCTAAAGCAGGTTCCCTACAGTAGGAAGGGGCTTATGGGTTTATTATCCACATTATAATGTGCTTCCTCAAGGCAGCCAACCTGACTATGTTCACAGGGCGCGGGGCACACTCATCCTCCAGCACTACCTATCCTTCAGGCTGTGAGCAGGGGGTGATGCAGACATGCTGACTTACCTCTCACCCTGATAACTGGGAATGGCCTGGCTGATTGCTGAGATCCATTTTCTCCTGAAGCAGAGGTTTCGGTAAATCTGTCAGGGAAGCAGTTTCAGTGGTTTACTCAAGGAGACAAACTTCCCACATCCATGGGCACATGCAGCACAGGGAATTTATTTATTTATTTATTGTGCTTAAGATTCCTATGAGATATTGAGAAATTCTACTGACAAAGTTCAGAGCCATGAGAAATAATCCGAAGGGCATCCTTCTTGTAGATGTGTCCAACACAACATAATTGCATTAGCCAATTGGTATTTGCACTATTTACACTTAACGTCATGTTATCAGAAAAGAGAGGCTGGCTTTTCTGTACCGTGCTTTCAGCTTTTTGCCCCGATCCTGCTACTGGAGATACGCAGGGAAGCTTTGAGCCTTGGAAGTTCCCTCAAATCTGTCAAAACTCCTTGCGAAACCCTATTTAATGCTCCATTTCAGTGCCAAACTATGCTGTTTCAACATTTTTTCACTACAACCTAATTCAGAAATCTTCTTGGACCAGACCCAGCCTTCACAGTTTCATCAGTAATCCCGAGCCCACAGACTAAGCCTCAGCAATTAGTGCTTGCTGATTTATTCACATATATTATATTCACCACAAGGATACAAGACTCCACAGACACAATGCAAATAGTGTATAGCAATAAATGCAAAAGCCCTGTTCGAATTTACAACATCAATATTCATACTCTGAAAATTAAGACTTTCTTTTCTCTACTCGCACATAGTAAATAGTGGCCAGCACAAAGAACTGCAACTGTAGAGAAATATTTCTCATCATGGGAAACTGGATGCAGTGATCCCAGTTTTCTTTTTTTTTTTTTTCTACTAAAAATAACAAAAAAAGAAAAAGAAAAAAAAAAGAAATCTAAGCTTTGAAATATTTGCAGGGAGCATATCTGGCATGCAAGTACAAAACTTCCAACACTAAAGTATGAAATCATTATCTGTTGGTTTTGCATGTCTGAAATTTTTGTTTTTAGATGAACATTTTTTTTTCATGGAAAATTTAGTCTGAAAACCAATAGGGCTGTATATCTCCTTTGAAATCCCAGCTCCCAGGCCTTCTACAGTGTCCAAGAATTGCAGTCTCATGTGTCCACAACCAGCTGAGCACTTGTTCCCGGTAAGGTGAGACGTGCCCTAGATTTTCTGGCTGAGTTGCTATTGCTCATTGACAAGCTAGCCACCTGTTAAGCCTCCTGGCCAAATCTGACAGCACCACTGCTCCTGAGGTGCTGCAAAACTCAAATCCTTTGGAAATGTACGTTTACAGGATGAGCTGTGGACAGTCCTCATGAAATGGCTCACCAGGACCCTTATCTGCCACTGTCACTGAAGGAGAAAGAAAGAAGAGCAAAAGTGGTTGGACACATCCCAACTGAATCAAATGGGAAACATGTCCAGTAGGCAGAGGCGCGTCCACAGCAGGACAGCGAATGAGAAGATCAAAGACTTAGTAATAATATCAGGTGGCTACTGTCTTAAAATGCAGAATATTGGAGCACCCCCTGGACCTTACACTGGCACACTTCGGCACCTCCAGGAAACAGGCCTGTCGCAGGGAATGAACTGACAATAATGCCTCAAATTACCTGAGCTGAGCATGGGTGTCAGTTCTGCTCAGTCTGTTCTCCAGGTAATGGAGGAGTTAACTCCTCTCTCACAGCTCCCTCTGGGTTTTTAAAACCATGAGCAGTCAGGTCGATCTGGTGTGATTTAGCCTTGGTCAGTCCTTGCTGACTATTTCCAACTACTTTCTTCCTGTGCCCAGCAACAAGAGGACTTGCTCCATGGTTTTCCTAGAGACTGAGGTGAGACTAACAGGGCTGTGGTCTCCTGGTTCTTTCAATCTTTTCTGATGATGAGTACAACATTTGCCTTTCTCCAGTCCTTGGGGATCTTCTCTAATCTCCACAACCTTTTAAAGATGATGTAGAGCAGCCTTGCGAGGATAACACCCACCTTCCTTGGCACCCTTGGGCACAGCCTACCATATCTCAGATGTGGTTCAGGTCTCTCAAGCTATCCCTGACCCGATTCTCATAATCTCTGATCATTCTCCTCCCTCTTCCAACTTGTCTTTAAGCACAGAGGCTTAAGAGACCTCAATGACAAATTATGCAGTAAAGAAGGCAATGAGTAACACAGTCTTACCCATCTTTGCTGCCTGTAAACCATCTGCCCACTTCAGCAATGAGCCACCAAAGAAGATGCAGGATTTGTCTCCTTGTTTTTAGTTTCTTTTTGCTCAGTACCACCCTTCTGCTCACCAAGTGAAGGCAGAGATGTCTGATAGGGAGCCCTGTAAAATGAGAAGTGAAGGTGCGCTTACAGCTAATTTACAGTGACAGGAAGAAGGTGCATTACATCCGATTCAAAATGCTGACTGCCTGCCCTGCAGAGGTTCTTCTGCTATATAATTACAGCTCAAAGATCATGTTCATTCAGATCTTAGTGGATCGATAGCCTACAGCCTCCCTCTGCAACCTCACTCCTACACCTGAGCCCCAAACAAGCTGATCAGTGCTTCTCCTGGGACTTAAAGCATTGAAGGGTCCCTCAGTAGAAGGAAAGGAAGGTCACAACAGCTAGGAGGCAAGAGGATGTCTGGCATCCAAGGATAATAAACAAAAGAAAAAAAAAATTAAAAACAACAACAAGGGAACCACCTAATTAACATAAATAAATAAATAAATACATACATAAACAGAAAGCAAACAACAACCAAATATCCAGTGAAAAGCAATCAAATGGCCCTTTCCCCCACCCTGAGCAGTGAACTTTTAGATCCTCCAGGCTGTTCTCTGGCAGGTAGTTTCTCCAGCAGGATGCAGCACATACACAGCTCACATTGTTGCAACAAAAACTGATTTCATAATGTAGAGCATTCTGGGTTTATGGACTTTTTCCTGTTGCCTTTTCTTCTACAGGTAGATTTCTGGTGTGAATAAAGCTATCTGGGCAAAGAGAGAGGGCTACCTGCAAAAGCAATATTGTGTGAATAGCAGTCCTACACTCAGTGACTGGGGGGAAAATTCTGAACCAAAGTTGCTTGACCTCCAAGTAAAATGACACTGGTTTGGAAAGAGGCTGTTGAACTTGGCATGGTCTGGCAGGTGAGGAGAGCCCAGGTACATGGAGAGAGGTGCATCTGATGGGGCGGGAGCGAAGTTTAGTTACTCTGGGGGAGGTTCAGGTTGGATATTAGGAAAAATTTCTTCTCAGGAGAATGGTAATGCATTGGAACAGGCTGACAAGGGAGGTGGTTAAGTCATTGTCCCTGGAGGCATTCGAGAACTACGTGGATGTGGCACTTAGGGATATGGTTAGCCAGCATGGTGTGTTGGGCTGACAGTTTGACTAGGTAATCTTAGAGATCTTTTTCAACTTCAGTGATTCTGTGATTCTATGATTTTAAGTGGCTTGCTGGGGTAAGCCATGGGGAAAATCACAGATGTATCCTGAAACCTGCATGTTAAGTGAACCCCAGCTTGTGTAGCTTACAGAAAAGATCCTGTAGAAAGTGATGGCCTCATGTGGAAGTCCCAAAAGCCCAGAAGTGGAGTTGCTCCAGGCCTGGAGAAGGAAGGCACAAGCCTGACGGTCCCCTCTGAACCTCAGAGCTGGGGAAGAGCTGGCTGTGAGTTGAAACAGGTCAGGGACTTCCTGAGTGTAGGATTTTGGCTGCAGCACTTATGGTTCATGTGGGAGCCAAGAGCCCAAGGCCTCCGAAGGCACAGTCCTGTGTTCATACCAGCCTTGGGTAAGCTGTGAATTGAGAAGAAGTGCTGAGCCCTTGTGGCTGTATCTGGATACAGGAACAAGAGAGTCTGTAGCTGAGATGTCCTGCTGCTTGCACTGGCTGTCACATGAAATTTTCAGCCAAAATAAAAAAAATAGTAACGCTCATGCAAAGCCTCTCCAGGAAGCATCCCCACATTGCAAAATACCATCCTCAGCTCATGCCAAGATCGCAGAAAGTGGTCCAGAAAGACCACCGGGAAGTCAATTCAATTAAAAAAGCCAATGAAACCAACCAAAAGGTTGGAAATGCAAGTCTCATACTCCCTCTGAGTTGGCTCATGGAGGGCTGGTGTCCCATTGCAGAATGTGGAGGAGCACTGCAGATCGAGGTAGGACCAGCCAGCTACTCTTGGCACTCTTCCTGCCCAATGCTTTGCCTTGCAATACCACAGCCAGAGGATCTAATATGGCCAGCTGCTCCTCCATTATAGGTGATAATGTGGGAAACTGAAAGATCTCTGGTCTCCCGTTGGAGCCTGGAGTTGTTTTCTGAGCTGGCAGCGGGAGACAGCCTTCTGCCCACTGCCTTCCCCATGTAAGCTAAGCAGGTGCAGAGCTGAGGAAACACATAGCTTTTGGGCCCTTTCCTGCCACAGTCCCCTTACTGGAAGCACCGTTTTTCTCCCAGAAGCTGCATTTTTGGTGGTCATTCTTTACAGCAAGCTGGTGTTTTAGAAATAATTATCTCTTCATGTGCAATTTGCAGGGTAATATTCCAGCTTGGAGGATGATGAGCTGTGTTAACAAGACCCAGAAACCCTTCAGGGGCTGGTTTTTACTTTCCCTTGAACACTGTCACCCAATCCTGCTCGAAACATAGCTCAGGAGAGATTATGTGACCACGGACGTCATCGCTGCTAACAATTGCGCACTCTGCTTTGTGCTTTTTCCCCTCCTTTTTTTTTTTTTTTTTTCCCAAGTTCTCCTAAGAGAGGCAGTTTCTGCCTGGCAATGTGAAATGCTACCTTTATCACTTCTCTCCAGCACCAGCGGTATTATAGGTTGTCAGTCTAAAAAAAGCAGCATTGTTTGACAGTGCAGAGCAGGCGCTGAGCCGGCAGCATCCACTCACCACATCAGGCTCCAGAGGTGGAAAGGGTCCCATTAGGTGCTGACACAAATGTGGCACGGCTCTTCCTGGACAAATCTTGCTTAGACGTGGGACCTATAAATATAGATCCCCATACACGCACAGGCAGCACTGTTCAGCCAGGAGCTCCATCACCATCACCCCCTCCCCCACCCTCCCCCCTGGCCGGGATAGATGCAGAGGAGTGCAGTGGGGAGAAAAAGAGAAAAGATTGCTCAGTGCTGAAACATCAGCAGTGACGCAGATCCCTAAGTGGGTCAGATGGGAAAAGTGATGTTAATGATTTTGCATAGAATTTTTTTTTTTTTTAAAAAAAAACATCACCTAATGGTTAAGGTGAAGCAAAGACAGAGACGAGGGTTTGGAGTTGGCTGGGCTTGTCGATGAGGAACAGGGTAGGAGCCTTCCTCCCCACTGCCAACACTGACTTTTTGTTTCTTTACCAAAGATATGAAACAGATGGGGAGAAAGGGAGGACAGGTCCAGGTAGGGATTATTTAAAAGCAACAACAACTGAGAAGTTTCCATGATGAAATCTGATTCTTGCAGTGAACACATGCGTGCTGGCTCTTCGTTATCTTACTGCAATCAGCTGTTATCTCCTCACAAGCATCCCCATGCTGATTTGCCATTACAGGGAGGTGCATAATGCAAGGAGCTTTACAGGAGGCAGAACAGGGATTTGTGGCTCTCTAATACAGACCTGCGTAAGAGGTGCCAGCAGTTTCAGATGACTTCTCTACAAAATGCAATAAAATGAAGCCTCTGATATTTGTATCCCCATCTATTTTCTTAAAAATGCAGAGCTGCTGCCTGCTTGAATACTGTCAGAAGCAGTTCCTTTGGGCTACAGTATTTCTGCCCATGAAGAACACAGCAGAGGCTGAAGATAGGCCATGGAACAACAATGAGTCACAGGATGGGATCTATGGAGGTCATCTAATTCAATCTGCCTGAAAGTAGGGCTACAATCAACACAAAATCAGCATGGCCACAATTACCAGAGCCTCTAAACCTTCAAGGAGACTCTTCAAGGAGATTCATCAAGAAGCCTCTTCTGGGCAGCTTGTTCAGCTACTTTACCAAATACAAATGTAGGCTAGCTGAGCATGTCCAAGGAAGGGCAAAAAGCTGTGACAGGTCTGGAGCACAGGTCGGTTTGGAGAAGAAAAGGCTTGGGAGAAAACTCATCACTCTCTACAGCCAACTGAATGGAGGTTGTGGTGAGGTGGGGGTCAGCTCTTCTCCCCTGTAACGGAGAAAGGACAAGAGGTGATGGCCTCAAGTTGCACCAGGGGAGGTTTGGGTTGGACATCAGGAAAAAACTCTCAGGAAGGGGGGCGAGACAGTTGAACAGGCTGCCCAGGGAGGTGGTGGAGTCACTGTCCCTGGAGGTGTTCAAGAACCAAGTGGATATGGCACTGAGGGCCATGGGTAGTGAGCATGGTGAGGATGACAGTTTGACTAGGTGATCTTAAAGGTCTTTGCCAATCTCAAAAGATACAATGATTATATGATTCTAATATATACAGGTGTAGATGACTATGGGGGAACTCTTATGTCTTCAAAGAGATGAAGAGGTAGCATCATTCCCAATGGACAGTCCTGATTTAATGGAAATGGAGAATGAGGAGGAGGACTGGAGACATTGCTTCCTGCAGCCTGACATCATTTCCTGGAGCCTAGAAGGTATTTTCCGTTGTGCATGAACCCTGAGGTGTCATCTGAAACGCAAATGAAATCAGTGCCGTTCCAAAGGGAAGAGTGCTGATTCACCCAGTGTTTGCATCTCTGCACTTTTCCCATGTAGAATAACTTCCAGCAACATCTTTCTGCTTTTGCTAAGTGCTCTGCATCTCCTCCACCTCCATTGCCTCTTTCCAGTTGCATGGCTGCGTCCTTTGTCTTTTCAGAGCTCTCACACACAAGCCCTGTGCACTCTCCATTGACTGTGCAGTGCACAACCTGGGCCTGGAGCTGGTCTACATGGCTGACTCCTGCTGAGGGGTGTAGTATGGGCTTCAGGAGTTTGTTTCCAGTGTCATCCTTGCTGGAGTGTTAGAGGCGACAAGCACTACTATGCTAAGCCTGGGCCACTCAAGTCTCCTAGTCAAATGTCACTGCCTAACCACAGATAAATCTCCATGTGGGAGTCTCCAAGAGAGAACCACTCACAGTGACCTCTCTGAGAGATAATCATCCACTGACTAGAGAAAAAAAAAACATGATTTCAAGAGATGTTTGAGAGCAGACACTCCTAGCTCTGGTGGCAGGTGCCTGGTAAGAGTCTCATTATGTCCAATAAGTAACTCGCAGAGAAGCTCCCAGAGCTCTTATCCCCTCTGGAGTGACATGCAGAAGTGGTCTGATCTGTTCTAGAGCTTACAGAAGGGTTCAGTTATTTGTTTCGGATTAATTGCCTTTCTAAAAAGAAAATTCTTATCAGAAGCCTGGGAAAAATAGAAGGTAAATGCTCATCATAATGACAAAGAATAAAATTAGGATAGGATTATGTAACACCACTGTTTGCAATGAGGGGATTCCGACTTTGGCTGCCTGAAACCAGATGAGAATTCTCTCTCTCACCTTGCAGGGAAACCCCCCTCGAGCAACCACTTCAGCTGGATTAAAATTTTAACCAAGGACATTTCCTGAGGAGGGTGAGTAATAGCTTCATAACTGTGCGTACTCTGCATTTGACATCTCTTTGCCTTTGAATTAGCCATGTGTTCACACACTCTTTCGGTTCGGCACTCTTGTGTGGGATTATTTATTTTATTTCTGTTTCTAAGAAGCTTTGTGTAATAAGGTGTAAAGCTCAAAACGGTTTAATATTTGATTGTGGAAGAGGGCAGTATCACTGAATAAGGTAAAGTGGGCGCTTATAACATTAAAAATGTTCATACTCTGCTTTTGAGATTAGAACTGTGAAACTATAATAGGGTTATTTTTTTTTTCTCTCTCTCTTTCTGTCAGGCTTTAGCTTTTCCCTCAGAGGAGCACAGACAGTGCATTTGGTCCCATGTGCAAACACTGGGGAAGTTCACATGAGACTTTGGATCAAAAATCCTCCATATGTGTTACCACTCCTGTTGTCCAGAGCAAGCAAACAGGAGACCCCGCTGAGTTCATCAAAAGGCTTGGAAAGGACATCACTGGGGTCTGAGCATGAGAGCAGGCAGTTGTCCTGAATGCTTCAGCCTGCATGAATGTGTCTGGTGAAGTGAATGTCCATTTCCATTTGTTTCAAAGTGCTTGGGTTGAGTGTGAAATGCGACTGATGTGAAAACTTGGACAGAATATTCAGAGGCTCCATTATGGAGAGCCAGACTGGAAGGTTTGGCTTCTGGTGGGGAGTCCAGCACTTGGAGTTCACATTTTAGGACAAAGCTGGCATGGGAGGTTGGTCAAGTGATATCACTTGCAGGGCCAGTTTTGGCACCAGGGAAGAGAAACCAAAGGTCAGTGTGACCCAGCATGGTGGAAAGGGAGCCCAGCAGCTAGCTTCAGATCTCACCTCTCACCTCTTGATGGCTCCTGGAATGTGTCTCCTCTCACACTGCTCATGGATGCTGTCAGGACTTATCCCACAAGCAGATGTGAGTGAGGAGCAGTTAAGTGAAGCAGAGAGCTTTGCCATGAAGTTCATTCCAGAAGATGGGGTGAAATCATTACATCAAGGCAAAATGAAAGAGGGAGCAAAAAAGGGAAAGCTTCTGGCTTGACACAGATGGGTGAAAAGGAGTCCCATAAAAGTGTCTGAGAATTATTATCCCATTTTGCAAACAGTGATGGAAGGGAAGAGCGAAGACGTTTGCCGAGGCCTGCTGATGACATGACTGTTGCTCTGGCTTCCCCTCAGAAGGATCAAGCCATGATGTAGTCTGCCTGCCTGTACCCCAAAAGCAGCCTTCCCATGCCCCTGGTGATCTGAAAAGGAAGGGAAAGGAGTAACAGAAACAGGGGAGCGAAGAAGATAGATAGTTCTGTTTCTGCTTCAGCAGCATATCAAATCAAAGCAGCATGATCCGGTGGGTTATAACCCTGCCCTTGGCAGGGGTTGGAGCTTGTTGATCTTTAAGGTCCCTTTTAACGTAAGCCATTCTATGATTCTATGAAACTCATACTGTATGTATACTGGAGCCACATTCAGAGAAATGAAGCCAGGTGCTTATTTTGGGAGATGACAGCATTTTGAGTCCAAAATGGATGGTACAGAGTTTCCTGAGCAACAGTACTCAGTGGAAACAATCCGAGATTTTTGCTGCATCTCATGCCCTAGTTGGGTATTTGGAAAAGAGTACAATAGAGTCAGAGAATCACCAAGGATTGGTATGGCACACGGGACTCACCAGTTTAATTGCCGTTGCCTGGTAGCATGATGGGATATGTGATGCAATATTTTGAGTTAGCAAAGGCCAGTGGGAAGGACCGGTGTTACAGCCTCCAGGTGCACTCTGGACACCACCAGGACTCACTTTAGCTTGGCTTTCATAGTGTGCAGTTTTTGATAACCAGCACCTCCTGAAACCTGGTCGAGCCATTAGGAAGTCTGAGCCAAAGCCTGGCTACCTGAATCCAATGACACGGTGGCTGCTGCCAGTGGAGAAGGGACATACAAGGTAAGTGAAATGCGATGTAAAAATGGTGATGCTGAGAAATGGCCACAACAAGCAAGGGCTGAAGGTGCTAAAGCAAATGAGAAGAAAATTTCAGGCAGAAATCATGAAGCTTGCCAAGAGGGTGATGAACTACTGGTCCACAAATGAACTGGCAGAGCAATTTAAAAGGCTAAGGACACCACAGAGAAAAGGATCTCTTTGGATTGTTGCCGAGGATGTTTGGACAGATATTTGCACATCAGATTTTAAGGATAAAAAAGGCAGAGGCTTCACCTGGTATTGAGGTATGAAAAGAAATGCAAAGCAATGCACTGAATAACAAATTATGGGAACCTAAGCTTTTGAAAGTATCCTTCAGGGGTTAGATACCATGATGCTTCTATAAACTGCACCTGTAAAAAAAAGATACATCCTTAAGTGTTTCAAAGGAGTCAGAAATATCATCAACAAAATATCCCTCTTTTAAGTGTGCTGTTCTATCAGAAAACTGAAAAGGAAAAAGTATATAGCATGCAGCCCTGAAGATGCCAGTGTGACTGCATAGTCTGGTGAACTTTTTCACAGTGTCAAGAGCATTGGGTGAGATAGCAATTAACAACATGATTATTAACAGTGTGTACCAGCTCAACACACACGACCTGGAGGAGCTTCAGTTCATTTGGATTCGCTTGCCAGAAGAACAAAGAATGGCTGCAAGCAAGGAGGGGATAGTGCCAGGCTGAGCTGTAAAATGCCCTGGCTGAGTTCTCAGGAGGAAGATTTTGTTAGGCCCAGGCACTGGCAAGGTGTGAGGTATAGATATGACACTGACAAGGTGCAGATGATGTGGTGGCACTTGTGGCAAAGACGTGAAATGTAAACTACAAGTTCTGGCACCAAGGAGAAAGAATTAGATGGAATGGCCTTATGATGTACCAGAGGATGTTCAGGTTGGATTTTAGGAATTAGTTCTTCTCAGAAAGAGCAGTGAGGCAGTGTCGCAGGCTGCCCAGGGAGGTGGTGAAGTCACCATCCCTGAAGGTGTTCAAGAGCCGTGTGGATGTGGCACTGAGAGACATGGGCAGTGGGCATGGTGGGGATGGGCTGGTCATTGGACTGGGTGATCTTCGTGGTCTTTTCCATCCTTAACGATTCTATGATTCTGTGAAATGCTCGTGTTCAGCTGGCCACTAATTTCTACCTCTAAATACTAGAAACACGGACACCTCACGTTATCAGTTGGGTAACTGGTGAGCCCAGGGGGAAGAAAAATTAATCCAGGCAATAATTGATCTGTGAGCTTAGCCCCAGAAGTATGACTGGCATTTGACTAATTTTAAAGGGAGGAACAATAAAATACATGACATTTAATAGAAAATGGTATAAAATGCAACAGGGAGGTTACCAAAAATAGATCTGACCTGCCTAACTCAATGTTTAAAGATAAAAATAGCTGAGATTCCAGACAAGATAGTGCTTCAGATCTCATCTCTTTGGCCTCCAAGCATACTGCATTTTCCACCTCCCCTCTACTAATCAGTTAGTAGAATGAGTTAGTAAGAACTAAGAGGGTAAGGAGCAGTCCAAGGGTGAGGTGTCTCCTGGAGTAGGCCAAGACTCCAGGTTGCACTAAAGCTCTCTGTTAGAAGCAGTAACTTTAGGCTTCAAAACTAGGCTTCTGATCACTTCTTTGTGTTTGAAGAAACATCACTGTGGGTGGGGTAAGCCAGATCTAATGTTCAGAGTTCACCTGGTCAGTGGCCCCAGTTGTGGCCAGCTGAGTGCCCTCTTGTCTCCTGTGCCCTCCGGTCTGCCACACCGGCACCCTCCAGTCCCACCTCCACTGGACATAACAGTTTTGCAGATAGCACATACCTCCAGGAAGAAAGTATCTGATGGCTAATTAAAATTTTCTACCAATGACTAAGTTTGCAACAACACCTCTTAAGTTGTTCCAGCAGTTATTAATTAATCCCATTGTTACCACGACAGGACTTCGCTCACTGCCTTTTCACCAGATGCCCACACAATGCAGCCTTTGCTCAACCAACAGCAGGCAAGGGGACATTTTGTCTGGTGGGAGATGACTGTGTTCATCCAAGGGATGTCCCACCACCACGCTGTGCCACTGGCATTGGACCAGCATAGCATGCAGACCCCCAAAATGTCTGCAGTGTCTGGCAACTGACAGAGCTTGGCAGGCAGATGCTGGACTCCAGCAGAACTGGGCTGGCAACAGCATGGTCAGTAGTTTTGTGCTTGCTCTGATGTCCACTCCCCTCTCTTTCCTTTCCTGTGGATTTTTGTGGGCACGGAAGAGCAGCCATTGCACCTTGGGATTGATTATTTCTTCCTCTCCAGCCTCATCCATTAGTGACGCACATCGATTCAAATGCTGTTGCTTTTTACTTCTTTTTACTTTTTTTTTTTTTCCCCCTATTCCCCCTATTTTTATGACGCACAAAGTCAGGGTTGTCATTATTCTATATTTGCATGGATTAAGCTGCCTTCATCATCTATTAGCTTCCAAATGATAAGAACCCACATACAGGCTCCCTCGTTATGTATGCTGCCTCTGCCCTCCCTTCCTGATTGCTTCTGGCCCATACTCAAGCTCCAGGAGCCAAATGGCTGTCTCATGCACAAATGCCTCAAAAACAGGGTGTTTTTTTTGTTGGTTTTTTTTTTTTTTTGAGATGTTCTTTTCATAAAAGGAGATGTGTTTTCTTCCATGTTGGGCTGTCTTGGCTACCTCTTTTTTGTTAGCAAATCGCTGAGGTTTTCTCTCAAGTTTACACTTCTTCCTTTTTTGGACCAGTAATAAAGTTGTATGCAAAGAAAAACAACCTAAATCTAAAATTTTGAGCAATAACAATCTTGGGCTGTATGTGTGATGGGGCTATTTTCAAGCCTTTTACAGCAATTAATGTGTTAGCTTCTTAATTCCCATTATTTACTCAACTTGTGGGTTTAAAATAAGACTAAAGAAGAGAGAAAAAAACTACCTACTGGTACTGGGGGAGTGAAAGGGAATGTATGCATGATGTGAACCCAAATGGTTTGCACATCTCCTTAGCAGTACAGCAGCAGAAAGCTGGCTGGACAGGTTAAAACTGGCAGGACCTGATGAATGATAAAGCCTATGTATGACCAAAACTCCTTGAGAAACTCTTAGAAAAGCAGCCAGAATGCATTTGGCGTTTGTTTTGGAA
Source organism: Perdix hodgsoniae (assembly GCA_035772895.1). Classification (NCBI taxonomy): domain Eukaryota; kingdom Metazoa; phylum Chordata; class Aves; order Galliformes; family Phasianidae; genus Perdix; species Perdix hodgsoniae. The sequence goes on along the minus strand of JAPSGF010000036.1, from coordinate 2,452,191 downwards.
AACCTTCATTTGTGGAGAGGAGCAAATGCCTGAAAACTTGTTCACCAAACAAGTTAGCCAGCCAGATGCCTGCATGCTTTTTAAAATTGGAAAGCCAAAAGGCAAATAAATTTCGAATACACTAGCCAAACTTAAATTGGTTTCTTCTGTATCGATTCCAGTGACTTTCATGGGGAAGGAGGGCTTCTTTGCTGCCCTTACTGCATGCAGCACAGTGTTTTAGTGCTGGGGATTATCATTACATTGAGCAGTGCTTCAGCTCTGTGCTTCTGCTCAGGATGGTGGGCAATTAGATCACGGCTTATCAGGAGTAAAAGTCAGTTTCCAGATAAGTGGAGTGTAACACGTGGATTAAAGTTGTCAGTTAATTAAAGAGGCCAGGGCTTAAGCTGTGGATAGGGCTTCTTTTCGTGAAGTAATACTGCAAGAGACAGTGCCATTCTGATAGTCCCTGAGGAGGGTGGCTGGGGTGTAGAGGTGCAAAGTTAATTGCCAGAAGTAATTACAAATGCCATGTCTGAGGGCTCGAAGTCTGCTCTTTGTGGAGTAGACTCAGGCACAGAACACAGATGCAGGGCAGATCTCCCCATTCAGGCTCTGGTGCAAGCACTGATGGAGCAGCCAGCAAAGCTTGGGATGCCTGGCATGGCATTTTCTTTAAACCCAGATAAAGTAATAGTATGGTGGATTGACAAGCCTTCCAATGGAGATAACACCTTTCCTCTGCGGCCTAGTTGTCCTTTTTCTTTTTTTGGTGAGATTCTACTTCCCAGCAGGCAGCACCAGGACAGGGTTGGTGAGAGCAATTAATCTCCAGGGTGGACAGCCATGTGCACCACGTCCATATCTAACAAGAAAGACAATATTTTACCTGCCCAGGGCAGGAAGAAATCCTGAGGAAGTCCTGCTTTGCAGTGGATGGCAGTCTTAGCTTACACATCACAGCTGTTCAGCACTTCATTGTAGCTCTGTGGTCTTTAAAGGAAAGAGAGGTCTGTGCAAGGCACACCAAAAAAGGCAGACACCACTTTGAAGAGCTCGCACTTGAAGTAAGCATCTCCCAAGTCACGCACACACATTGCATCAAGATGCACTTTGCACCCTGTGACATTTCTTGCTGAAAAGCAAATTCTTCCTCCATTGCACCCCATGCTTCCTAGGGCAGGCAGTACAATTCACTTTAAAGTATATAAATGAAAGCAAATTCCTAATTCTTACTGCTCCCAGATGGCAGCAGACAATCCAAAGTAACATTCACTTTGTTCCTGATTTTCTCCTACTGCAGCTTTCTTGCAACAGAGCAGCAGCTTAGGGAGAGGACTGTTGCCCTCCATGATGAGTCACGCCGGCTTTGGTTCTGAAAGAGGTGTAACTCCACAGTGGCAGTAAAAACAGAGGTTGTGAACTTCAGATCGTGTGAGTGGAGGGTTTAAATAAGGGTCAAGGCAGATAAAATTCTCTTTTCTTTTGTTTAGGTCGTGTAAGCCTCAAGCATCCTGCCAAGTCCCCATTGGTTTACTCCCCATTTTCTGCTCCAGAAGTGAGAGCTTTTTCAAATCGCCCAAAACCTGTGGAGCAATAAATTACATCAGAAGCTGGTTGATAGGAAAAAGCTAAGGCAGAATAATTAATGTCAACATTTGTTTGTTTTGAACAAAGAACCAAAGAATAATTTAAATTGAAAGGGATTTCTGAAGGTTATCTGTCCCTCATCTGGCTCAGAGCAGGGTCATCTCCATGCTTAGGTCATGTCGCTAAAGGCCTTGTGATGATCTTCAAGATGAGAGGTTCCCCCAGCCACTTCAGACAACCTCTTCCAATGCTGAGCCTCTCTCATGTGTAAAGCTAACCAGTCTACTTCTTGTACCTTGTGCTTGTTGCCCCCCTCTGCTGCATGCATTCAGAAAGGGCCTGGCTCCATCTTCCCCATCAGCCTGCCCCAGTGGAAACTGTTGTCACGAGGTCCTCTAAGTCCCTTCTGCTAGGCTATTTTCCTCCCTGTTGTTTCCCAGCTCCTGCTGCGTGGTGTTCATTCATTCCACCTGCAGAGCTGGGCTCTTGGCTTTGGAAAGCCTCACAATCAAAGAATCGTAGATGCATAGCATATCCCAAGTTGGAAGGGACCCATAAGGATCACTGTGTCCAGCTCCTGGTCGCGGTGATCCTGGCAACCCCTGGCCACAGCCTTGTTAAACCAGAAACCTGCATCAAATGCATCCCACATACATGAGACTAAGGTTAACCTGTAAGAAAATAAAATGCTTATTGATGGAATAGGAAATGGCTACCGAAATTTCAGCTCCACAGCCCTGCCATTTGATGTTCTTTTTCTGTTTCTTCTATTGTACATTTCAATATACCTCTATTGTAAATTGAGACTGGTAGCTGCCTACGGGGGACCCAAAGACCAACCAGAGGAACAGAGCGATAGGAGTGAATTGTAATACTGTAGAGAGATTATAGATTTATGAGGCCCTTTTGAAATATTAATCAATCACAACAATCTGTCTTCCTCAGTCAGGTAGATGCTATAATTTTCATTTTGAAAAGGAGCAAGCCAGGAGGCATAGAACTTCTCAAAAATTATTCACCAGCAGAAAGAAAGACCTGGTAACAATGGGAAGGGAGCTGGTGCAGTTGGAGTCACACAATGGTGCCCCACAGAGCAGAGCAGAGCAGGGCAGGGCAGAGAAGGCTGACACAGGGGAAAAAGTGTTATCATGCAGGAGCTGTCTGAGGACGTTGTTTCTACGGCATTTAGCAGGGATTTTTCTTCTCTGTTACTGGTGCGTATGCCCCTTCTTGAAATGGACTGTGCTTGTTAAAATTGTGCAATGGCTGTTTTAGGAGAAAACGTAGCAGGGAGAGGGAAGAAAGAGAGGCCGATATTTACAGAGATTTCAAACTGGCAGAGAGATGATGAAGAAATCCAAGGAAGAAATAGTGCACATAAAGAAAGGTAAAAGATGACCAAGAATGGCTATGGGAGGAGTAAGAAGTGTTCAGTTACTTTTTAAGTCTGCTTACTAAGATAAAGAAAAGGAAAAGGAGAAAGATCGAGGTCAAAGTGGATTTGCTTTTCCAGTCACATTTAAAAAAAGAAAAAAAAAGAAAAAAAAAACCATTTCATTTGGAGTTGTTGCAAAATGTCTCTCTGCATCCAAAATATGACATTTCATTTTTTTGAAATGATGTCACCCTTTTAACTCTTTGAAAGATATCTTATGTCATAAAGAGATAGACGGAAATTCCCTCAAATGGTATTTCCCAGCATGCGCATTACATTCACACCACAAAATAATTCCCAGTTCTGCTCAGCAAAGGCCTCGGGAGGAGGATGTAGACATTATGATGTGAATATCTGACACAACTTGTCTCTAATACCTACCATGAAATGACCAGTGCCCATGCTGCCAGGGGAAAAGAAAGTGCAGTAGGTCTTGCTTTGCATCACTGTGGTCATGAGGCTCATTTGCAACCAGGCAATGGGCTCCAGCAGGTCCCTGGAGCTTCCACCAAGAGACTTTACGTGAACTTAATAATATTAACATGATTTAACATTAGAAACAGAGTAAGGGGAGGAAATGCTTCTACCACTGTCCACTTACAGTGTAGACAAGCCTGCCAATGACTCCTTCCAGTCCAAGTTTATCTTGACAGATGTCTAAAATACGCAAGTGCTAAACTTAGCCTTCCCCATGTGGTATGGTAATTTATGGCAGTTCAGGTTTATTGGATTAGTATGCAGTAACAAATAATGCAGTGAAACAGCAAATACCTCGGGGCTGGGGACCTCAGGGACTGAGGTAGTTAAAATATGTATGGCATGAGAAAATAAGCTGCTACTATTCTTGTTTTCTATTGCAAAAGGAAAGAAAATAACATGTTGAAATAGGGAAAATCATCAATATGTCAACTGTGGGCATCTCCCTGCTGGGTGGTCAGGTGGCCCCTCTGATGGAGGGTTTTCTTCTAGACCTCCAGTGTGGGTGAGGAGTATGCAGTACACGTGCAAGAATTGTGCCACAGCCTCTGAACAGCAAGGGCACCAGCAATGGCATCTATGCTCTGCTGGGGTAGGAAGCATCCAGCATATGCATTTCCTTCTCTGTCATGGCCACTACCCACCTTAATGTAATGGGCTCTTCTGTTTAATTTCAGAATCACAATGGACCCTAGGCAAATAGATGAAGAGAAATGAAAACACATCAGCAAAAATGGAAATAGAATGAAAATCCTGACAAACAGCTTTATCGGGACAAATTGAACCCGGGAGTTTCTTGATGGCTTCGATGCTAACCTGCAGTGCAGCAGCAAAGAAGTGATTTAGCAGTGCCTGCAGGCATGCTGGTTTAAAGTGTCTCTGTGCTGGGAACTGCTCATCTGTGAGATCATATGAGGTGCAAGCCTGGAACTCTGCTCTGTCGCTCCAGGGAGAGGAACTATGACTTGAAGCTTGAAGACAAGCAAAAGTCCCCCAGTTTAATAAGAACCCCTATTTTATTTTATGTTATTTTTTCCAGATCTTTGCTCTAATGAACTTGGATGAGGCTGCCTAGTGTCTTTCCTGTTTTTCTAACTTGCTTTAGCATGACAATCTGATTCAGCTGGCACCAGGCGTGAGATGGAAACCAGAAGGGTGTGGGGAACCTTTCTCCAAGACAAGCCAGGATGTCTTGCACAAAGAGAAAAGAAATTCCTTAAATTTCAAATGTGTAATTAAAATGAGTCAGTAAAGAAAAGCAAAATGGGCAAGAGTTGGATGTATATGTGGCAGTAGCATGGGAAGCATGACAGCTGATGATTATGGGGAAAACTCATGTAACCTGTATTCATGTAAGGCTGTAAGGAGAGAATAGCAATAGGGCAGATTAAGGTGATGAATCTGGATATACCATCCAGAAACGTGGGCATTGTGCACAAGGATTTTGGTTTCCCTTCAGCTGCAGCTCATTTCTCCTTGAGTGCCCACATTTCTGTGGTGGTGATGGCACCACAAGCTCCTGCCCTCAGAGCAAGCCTTCAGCATTGCCCTGGTGAAACAAAGCCCTAAGCCTTTGATAAAACTCTGGTTGTGGATATTTAAACACAGAATCTTGGAACAGATCAGTCTGGAAGGAGCTGAAATGATCACAGTGTCCAAAAATTTTTGTGGGAAAAGAGAGCCCAGATGAGATCATCTAGCACCTTGTCCAACGCCATTTTGAAAATCTCAACAAAGAGAGACTCTACTGCATCCGTGGGGAAGCTGATCCAGTCACTGATTTTCTCATTGTAAAAGATTTCTTTTTTTTAATAAAATGAAACCTCTTCCAGTATGTCTTGTACCAGTTGCCCCTTGTTTTCTACACATGGCTCCTAGCAAAGAGAGAGCCTCTTCTTTGTAGCCAGCTGGCTACTGCTATGAGTTTCCCCCTGAGTCTTCTCTCCTCCAGGGTGTGAAGGGCCATCTCCTTGGCCTCAAGTTGCACCAGGGGAGGTTCAGGTTGGATGTTAGCAGAAATTTCTTCTCACAAAGAGTGGTGAGGCAGTGGCACAGACTGCCCAGGGAGGTGATGGAGTCACCATCTCTGGAGGTGTTCAAGAGCCATGTGGATGTGGCACTGAGGGACATGGGCAGTGGGCACAGCGGGGATGGGTCAATAGTTGGTCTATGTGGTTTTAGAGTTGTTTTCTAGCCTTAATGATTGTATGACTCCATGATTATCCAGCCATTTCGTCATCTTTGTGGCCCTCCTTTGGACCTTCTTCTGCTGGTCACCTTCAGATACTTGCTGGTTTGTCCATGTCCTCCTTGAATTTTAGGGACCTGAACTGTATGTTGCAGGAGGAGGCTCTGGTTTGCAGGCTTTGTCACAGTGAGTTAATCAGAATTTATTAAGTTGCAGGTAGACAAATTGCTTTAGGAAGCTGGGAGGGCTAATTGGCTGGCAGTGACTAATCGTCGCCTGATTACAGAGTAGCAGTTGCAGAGAACCTGCAATTGTCAGAGCCCCATCTGAAGCCACCCTGCAAACAGAGGCTTTTTCTCTCCCAGTTTGACAGAGCAAAGCCCATTGTGTGATAGCAATAGATAGTGCATCACACTCATGAAGAGAAAATATAATTACAGTGCATTCTGGAGAAGGAGACAGGGATCAGTATACAGGAAAAGAAATAATTATATACAGTGTACAACCCCTGCAAAAAGAGAGGCATTTAGGAGGTTTCAGGGAGGAGGGAAAGAACAGGCCATCTCGGTTTCATAAATTTGTCTCACATCAGCATCTACAAATGTGTTTTCAAGGGTGGAGCAAGTCTGGCTCCAGATTAAGTCTTATAAAAGAGAATGATTTTCCTCCCTAGCCTGAGGCTCTACAAAGCAGCACAAAGCCACCACAGCCTTCATAGCACCTTCCTTTGCTCCTCTGCAGTGCAGCTTCAGTGCCCATCCTCATCCTTGCTCTATGCTGGATAAATGTGCTAGCTTTCCCCTAATATATTTATCCAGTTTCCATGCCCTACTTGGCTCTCACAGCTCACTGGGGCTGCTGGACAGGTTAAGAGCTGCAGCTCAGGAATGGAAGGAGCTGAATGTTTGAGAGCAATGCTGGCCTGGTCTTCTCCCAGAACTTCTGCAGATGCATGAAAAGGAGACAGCTCATTCAGACGTTTACTATAAAACATGTTTTTCAGAATAGTTTCCTGTGGGGACATTTGGGAGGAAGTTTGCTGGGAGACGTTCAAGATCCCAGTGGATGTGGCACTCAGGGACACGGCTGGTGGGCATGGTGAGAGTGGGCTGATGGTTGGACTCGGTGATCTTAGTGTTTTTCCAAGCTTAATGATCCCGTGAAATTATTCGCAGATGAAAATTTTTAATGAGTGCATTAGCTCCTTGACATTTTTTTATCACACAAACTAGTCTCCACTTTGAATAAACAAATCCCTTTACAGGACCTTATTTGCAGATCTTTGTGCTCGCTATCCTAGAATTATCACCTGGGAACTCTGCAATAGCTAATGAAATTTTAATCCCTCGGTACTCAGCGCATATGTACGTAATGAATGTTCACAGGTACGTTCAACTTCTTTGTCATCCGTAAGCACTGACACGCACCACATATACGCACACATATGTGTTAGTCAGCACTACGAGTTGTTGCTTTGGGCCATCATGGGGTGTCCACACTCCAGATGTGACTGGCAGACCCAGGGAATGAAGTAAGTCAGCGCTGCATCACACAGCAACAGGGCTCCCTAGCTCTCTGTGAGGCTTCTCACCAAAAGCCATATATTTGTAGGTGCTCTCTGTTTATGAAGAACCAGCTCTATAGGTGTTTCTTATTTTGCATAAGTTCTGATTTTTTTGTACAAATTGGTTGCTTCTTCTTCTTCTACTTTCAGCCTTGAAAACATTTTTTTTTCATGTGTGGACTTGGACATTAAAACCAGATCCGGGAACCTCTTGTGCTCAGCAGTGGTGAACCTGCACTTCGAGTACTGCATTCAGTTTTGAGCCTCTCACTACAAGAAAGACATTGAGGCCCTGCAGTGTGTCCAGAGAAGTGCAATGAAGCTGTGAGGGGTCTGGAACACAAATGTGATGGGGAGTGGCTGAGGGAACTGGGGTTGTTCAGTCTGGAGAAGTAGAGGCTCACCGGAGACCTTATCACTCTCTACCATCACCTGAATGGAGGTTGTTGAGGTGGAGGTTGACCTCTCTTCCCAGGTAACAGTGATAGGATGAGAGGAAACGGCCTCAAGTTGCACCAGGACAGTTCAGATTGGACATCGTGAAAAAACTCTCAGGAAGAGCAGTGAAGCAGTGGCACAGGCTGCCCAGGGAGTTGGTGAAGTCACCATTCCTGGAGATATTCAAGAGCCGCGTGGATGTGCTCTCCCACTGCCCAGGGCAGCTGGTACCACCTGTGAGCAACATGTGCAAGGAGTGACCTGTGAGGTTTGGGTGCCAAATGGCACTGATATCAGCCAAGCCACCCTGAGGTCTCCCCTAACCATCTCCTGAGACCCTGAGAATTTTTAATAAGAAAAGGGCAAGCACGTAAACATGAATGTGCTGTTCAGAACAGGAGGAGTTTTAACAATTTGCCTACTGAAGGTTTGGTATAAGTTTATCCTGGCCCATCGCATGAGACAGCAGTTTATGAAGTGAGCAGGAATTAGAGGTCAATGGATTTCACCCCTCCCCCCTTTTTCTGAAGACAAACGTGGAGCAAACTTCTTGGAGCAGTTCCCCATCCTTTACAATCTGCAGAAGCTCCATAACATGCGACAGTGCATCATGAGACTTGCTTGCTCAGAAGATGCAAAATTGCAGCCTGAAAGAGGTTTGCATCTCCAAAAACGTTCTTAAAACAATAACTTCCAAATCAGGCAGCAATAATAGGTTTTCCCACTCTGAGGCCTCTGAGGAGTTATTAAAGACAATTTTCCAGACTCATTCAAATGTCAGCTCATTACAGCCTTTGCGAATAGGAAGGCAGACCGTGGGATTTGTGTTTTTGTTATAACTATTTTTACATCAAATTTATAAAATGTATAAAGGAGCATTAAGCCTTGCTATTCTCTTTCCTTTTTTTTACTCATGCTCGACCTCTTTTTGAAAAGGATCATTCAAAAGCGGTCAAATAACAAAGGCTGGATGAGGACATTCCAATCCCTCCTTATTCACTTTAAAATACAATATTTCAAAGGCAATTCTGGAGTGCTTCTTTTGGCAGCTACAACCGGAGCCACAGTAGAAGTCTTTCAGTGGGTCAGCCTGATGGATGGCCTCTTACATCAATGAGCCAGCTGTCCCCATTAGGAGTGGGAATCATCTGAACAGCCCGAGGAGACTTTAAAGGAACATTCATCACACACAGATAAAAAGGTACCCTGCACTTGTGTGGCTCATTGCAGCAGCAGATCTCAAAAGACCTGCAGCAAGGAGGTGAATTTTATTGATCTGCACAGAGAAGTGGAAATAGCCAGCTCAGAAAGGGCTTGCTGAGGCTTGCTGAAAGTCCCTTGTTGTCCAACTGGAGGAGCTGGGATTCTGGCACTCCAGCTCCTTCTTCTGCTCTACTACATCCTCCTTCACCCCAAAGTGTCTATTCCCTGTTAAGTCACAATACCTATGTAAAGACATAAGCGTATTTGCATTTATTTCTCCCATTCCATGGCATTTTTTCTCAAGGATGTTCAAGTGAAGATTCTGCAGGCTGGAAGCTAGTGTCCTTTAGATGAATCTGTTGGACTACCAGGGCTGCGAAGACCTCTCCAGCATCCAGAGATCTGGAGATCAAGCTATTCAGCCTGCAGGAGAGAAGGCTCTGGGAAGGCCTGATAGCAACCTTTCAGTATCTAAGGGGGGGATACAAAAAAGAAGGGGACAGACTCCTCAAAGGTCTGTTGTGACAGGACAAGGGGAAATAGTTTCAAACTAAAAGGGGGGAGATTTAGATTGGACATAAGGAAGATTTTTTTTACAATACGGGTGGTGAAGGCACTGGCACAGGTTGCACAGAGAGGTGGTGGATGCCCCATCCCTGGAAACATTCAAAGTCAGGCTGGACAGGGCTCTGAGCAACCTGATATAGCTGTAGGTGTCTCTGTTCACTGCGGGGGTTGGACTGGATGACCTTTAAATCTGTTTCAACTCAAATGATTCTATAATTCTGTGACTCTTCTTGGTCATCTGTCCCTGTCCTTTCTCTTCATGCACTGTTCCCCACCGAGACATCCACATGTGCAGCATCCCTGTCACAAGATCTGCTGCTACTTCTACATCTCCCACCCATAAATATTCATGCTCAGTCCCATCACCTTTACCAAAATCCTGCCAGTTTGTTTTGGAGGTGAAAGAATATGTGTCTTTATGAGGTTTTGCCAGTCTTCATCTCCTAGAGACCATGTAGAATGGCAAAAACTGAGTTTGCTGCTGAGGTAGTGCAAGAAACTCATCTGACTTCATATGACAAGGAAACTACTGACACAGTCCTAAGCAATCAGAAATGCCTCTGACTGGAAACTGATGCCACAGTTCTTACAAGGACTTGCAGGACTTCCCGGGGCTTTGAATTCTTCAATTTCTCAGAAGTGCTGGGTTTTTAAAAGAAGTACAGTAGCAAATAAGCAGGATTACAGATTCCTGAAGCAGATTTACAAACCTTTCCTGGGCTACCCAGGCTGAGCCTACTTGACGGTTCCTAGAAAATTAGGCTCCCTTAAGATTTCCTGGCCGGGTGCAGACCTAAAATTTAATTTTCTTTAATAACAGTCCCACAGAGTAATTGTTTGTGCATGCATGGACATGCTGAGATGGATGTGGTTATTTGGCTCACTTAATTGTCTTTGCGCCAGGGATCTGGCAAGAGGACCTGCTGTGTCAAGCGGCGTCTAATCTCCTATAAAACCTAACACTTCTGGCACAAACACCCGAGCTTCCAAGTTTTAAGCACCTTTCCTTGCCAGTTGTACAAGAGGCGAGTGATCCTCCATGTGCCTGCAAAAAGGGCTGTGAGTTGCCTGCCCAGCTCCCTCCTGCCAGCTCCTGCCCATCCATCCTGCGTGGGCACAGAGCAGTGCAGCCACTCAGCCATGTGTCTGCTGACCTCCTACAGACTCTGCTGGTTGTTTTGTTATATACGAATCTCAACTTTTGCTGGCCAAATTATTAAACAAACAAACAAACAAACAAACAAAACAATAAAGGTTTTGGAAGGAAATAAAGTTTCAAGGCCTTCTGATGGCAGAGAAAGTCATGACAGTGCCAGTATTGTAACATCTAAAGGCAAATGAAATCAACTCAGAAATATGCACTTTTAGAAGAGCATAACTTGTCAGTGACTCACAGGTCTCATATCTTATGACTTTTACAATATTGGGTCAGATTTGTGCTGAAAAACCTTTTAAGAATGTGGGATATGACATGCCCAAATAACATACAAGGGCAACATGATGCTGCACCCCATGGCCTTAAGCTGTGCTGCAGAGGTTCAGGTTGGATATTTGGAAACATTTTTTCTCTGAAAGAGCAGTGAGGCAGTGGCACAGGCTTCCCAGAGGAGTGGTGGAATCACTGTGCCTGGAGGTGTATGAGAAAAGTGTAGATGTGGCACTGAGGGATATGGTTTAGAGCAGTCACAGGCATGGGCTGGTTGGACTAGATTCTCTTTCTGGTCTTTCCAACTTTAATAATTCTGTCATTCTGTGATTCTATGAGGTCCTGCCTGGTACCTGCCTTCACGCTATCACATCTCCTCCTTATGGCCTTGATGAGATTTTTGGGAGAAGGGAAGAGAGTTCTACCATCTCTGACACAGAGAGAGAGAAAAAAAAAAGATGAAAGGTACAGTTTCAAGACACAGGTGAGTTTATTTAAATCTGAAATGTTGAAAAACACAGCCTTGTTTTGAGGCCCATGTAAAACCAATGCTTTCTGGGCTGTTAGTCCAAAGCAGGTTGCTAGGCTGGTTTTCACCTTAGGCCTGCCAAAGACTTGTGACTGGGAAAGGCAAGGAACTAGTGGTCAGAAAAGGGGACAGAGCTGCTCCGTAGTCCAGCAATGGAAATGGGGATGCTGCATAGACAGGTTTAAGGCTGCTGGCTTCAATGGCTAGTTGCAATCACAGGCAGAGGATCTGGCCTTGGTCTGCAGACTCCAGAATACCCCCACATGATGGGACATCACAGCCCCCGCCCCAGGAGAAAAACACAGGTTGGAGGGAAAATCAGACTTTGTGCATTCTGTACTTATTTCTCCAACTTCCCAGTTAAGTCATTAGAAATAAACAAATGAATGGATATCTGGAGGCTCTTCTGTTCCAGTTACGAAACCAACAAAATGCTATATTCTTCCCCACTGATGAGCATTTAAATGTTCTGTCCCCCAGCTATAGCCTGCTAATAGGGATCATAAGGCCCGCTTCTGCTGCCAAGAAGAAAGCTTCAGCACTGCTTTTTTTCCAAGTCTCCATAGGCGCCTGATCTGTGTGCAAATGCTCTTTGGATTGTTTTTTTAACACTCTGTTTTGTTAGGTTTCTCACTTCCAGATAATAATCGTACAGACTGGATGGCTGCGTTGGCTGTGAAAGCAGGCGGGTCAGCAGCAGGAGATTTGGATGCTCTTCCACTGCGCCTTAGTAAAGTGGGTTGGGAGGGAGCTATGTAGCCTTCGTGATCCAGCTTCATAGGTTAGGTTTTTTCTGATCTTCTTTTGTCAGTCAGAATGAATTAGCATATTTCTCTCTTATTTTATGTGGCTGGTGTTAATTATTTTATTAATAGCAAGAACAAACCAAATTTGTGATCATTAATGTTGGTAGAAATCTCAGTGTGCTCAGAGACGTATTTGGGAGGTTTCATGCTACTTTTTTTCAGATAAAAAAACAAGTGAATACAGCAGCATTTATGACTATTATTTTAATCCCTTACACAGCTGGAGAGTTCTGTGTCCACGGCTGTGGCCTCATTCTCCTCTTTCCCTGCTGAAAGTTCTTCCCGTTCTGTATGTTTTAGCTGGGACAATAAGTTCATCTATTCTAAAGGTTAATACGTTCAGTGTTTCTCTTACGTACACAGTATTGTTACTCCGATTTCACAATCAATCAGGCACAAGAATGTGAGGTAGCTTGCCAGAAGAAGAAAAGGGATAGAGAGGAGGACACAAATCCGATATAATAATAATAAAAAAATCAGGAAAAGTAGAAAATGATGGAAAATAAATCATTAAGTGCATTCAAAAGAGCAAAGAATAGCCAGTTATTAAATGTCACCTGGAGTTCTTATATATGAGTCATATTGGAGCTCTGTCCTCTACTGTAAATAGAGGCTCATCCTGGTGAAGCTAGGTCAGTGGGCAGAGATGCCCGTTTAAAGAATCCATAGTGTGAAGGTTTCTGATAGGGCCAAGGCCAAGACAATGACTCACTGCAGAGGGACGGATGGGCCAGCTCCCTGCTACGTCCTTTCCCCAGTTCATGAAAATGGCTGGAAATGAACCCAGAAGAGAACACAAAACCCATGTGCTACTGGTTTAGCGAGCTGCTAAAGCTGATCAGGTCAACCCCAATGCTCTGGCTCTTGAGTGCCATTTCAGCCTGCTCATAGCAAGGGCACCCTGCTGCAGTACAGCTTAAGCTGATACCACGCACACTTCAGTAATCTTAAAATCAACATCTTTTTCCACAAGTAGGGATTTGCAGTGCAGTTATTAGTGAAAGTGGGCAGCTCAGTGCAACTACCTTTGTAGGCACTCTGAATTCAGCTATGTTCTGTCCGTATTAAACACATTGATAGGACAGTTCTCAAGCAGAAAAAGGTGGCAGCGGTTTGATAACTTTGTGTCCTGAGCTGATATGCAGCCTGTGTGCCAAGGCAAGACTGAAGGGTCTCCCGTGAGTCATGCCTGCGTGGAGAGAGAGAACGTTCTGCATGCAGATTTGTCTCTGACGCAACGACATGTCAAACCTGGCAGCACAACCATGCTGCCTGGGAGCTGGCCCCTCTCAGCACTAAATCTTGGTTCATGATCTCTGTGAAGTTGTTTTCAAGTCCCTTCAACTGAAGCTCAGCTATGGCTATGAAATGCTTTGCATACATCAGAGATGCCTGTGTCAACACGTCCTGATAGCACAAAACAGCCCAGTTTCAGATTCCCAGACATCCCTACTCACAATTCCAAAAATATAATAATTAATTTTTTTTTAAAAAAAGAGGAAGGAGGAAGAGGAGGTAGAGCAAGAGAAGCATGACTTTTCATTAGCAGCATGGAGACTCTTTCACAGTGATTTTATTGCAGAATGAAAACCACAGCGTAGTCACTGAGTTACAATCCAACCTACTGCTAATTAAACTCTTTGAAAACCACAGCCGTAGGAAGGCAGACACTTGTTAAATAGACTACATTCTTCTTTGCTCACGTGTTTTGATGCCTGTCATCTCCATTTTCACCAGACACATTCACATCTCTTTCACTTCTTCCCACACGGACTGTCCAGATGCACAACAGAATTCTTACCAGCAACAAGCCCCTGCTGTGCAGGACACAATGACCATTGGTCTCCTTGTAAATAATTGAGGAGCAAGGAGTTCCATCCCTTGGGTTCTTTCTTGCAAAGCCACCCAGAGCAGGCAGCTCCTCAGAACAGATCTAGGTGCAAGCACTGGCGGAGTCACCGTCCCTGGAGGTGTTCAAGAACTGTGAGGATGTGGCACTGAGGGCCATGGTCAGTGGGCATGGTGGGGATGGGCTGATGGTTGGACTGGGTGATCTCAGTGGTCTTTCCGACCTTAATGATTCTGTGATTGCTCTCCACACTGGGAAAAAGGAAAGGGCTTCTGTTAGATGTGCTGAGAAAAGCCTTCCCTTGCCATCTGAACACTGCAGAGCGCTGTTTGGTACACATAATTATCTGCTTCATAATACATGTTTACTGCAAATGTGGCGGCATGCTGTGTTTATGAAATACCTGTGAAATGGTGCACCCAAGCACACCTGTGTGCTGCCTCACTGGGCACCTGTGAGCACATCCCAGATATGCAGCTCATTTGGACCCACATTGACAAGTCATCCCCCCATGCCAGCGGCTGGCCCACAGTTGCCAAAAGATAGCAATGGCTGTTCCAATAGGGAGTTGCAGTAGGGCAGCTTCATATGATGGCAGTAGAAGGTACATATGCAGAAGGATAATTGGTGTTGGCAACAGGAATTATCACAGCCAAAGAACACAATGCCTGCAAAGCTTGGCCAGAATGCAGAAGGGATGTGTTTGATGAGCACCTGGCTCCATAGCATCTAAGATCTGGCTGCTGCTGCTGATGTCCAGCACAAGGTGTGACCTGTATTCATTCCTATGCAAAACCATCACTGTTTTTGCATGCAGATGAGTACATTTCATATGTGTTCATCCAGACCTTCTGCTCTGCTGGAGGTCTGAAACACGGGATGCCCTGAAGCACGGATCCCATTTCCTGATGTTGAGGTCACTTGTGGGGACATTTGTGCCCTTGGCAGTGGTATAGAGTCCTGTATCTGGCACTGAGACAAATGATGGTGTATGATTTACTAGCCTCAGCAGACATATTCAATGCCCAAAAGATCGCCCTGACGATCTCACCACTTGGCTTTTTGCACACTGGGTGTAGAGAAGCATAAACACTTGCATGCAGTTGGGATAGTCTAGATAAGGCTTCTGCAAGCAAAGCTTCTACTGACAGGCTTGGCTGGAGGTTGATAAAGCTTCCAGCCCTTTCTTAAGGCTCTGTTGGATTAGCTGAGTTCAAGCCTGGTGTGTGAGATGTCACAGACTTGTAGTGAACCCACAGACTGCTGTATGGACTCCATACATGCCCTGCTTGAAGAGGAAGAGGTACAGCACAGGCACTGGGGAACATGACACCAGGCTCCCCAGCCTTAAGAATATAGGCCCAAAGAAGATCTAGCACATCTAGAATATTTTATAAGCATTTGTGCTACATCTAAGGGCAAAATAAAAGCCATTTTTAAAATTGTCATTGAAAAATTGGATTTTATTCTAGGTCATTTTAAAATTGCATTTGTTCTGTGGTGAGTAAGCAGGCATGACATACCAGGACAAGCAAGTCCAAACTCCTGTCATTAATATCTTACAGAAACAATTAAAGTTTAAAGCAAACAACCGAAGTCAAATATATCAATTCAACAAAAGCAACTCCCCCACAATAGCAAGCATTTTTCTTCTTCTTCTTAAAGAGGAATCAACTTGTTTCATCTACTCACTGCTCGTTTTCCTCAAAATGCTGCATTTTTCAAGGAGTAACCCGTCATGTTAGGAGTTAGACTCAATGATCCTCCCAACTTGGGATATTCTATGATTCTGTGTTGGGTGGTTTATTACTATCTTCTTCTGAGCGGAAACAATTTCCTAGGATTTCTGTGTGTTCAATAGAGATGGGGCACATGAAAGGTAGAAAAGGTCTGGTAGTATAAAATGACAGAGAGCATGCTTTTAAAAGTAAGTTCTTTACATGTGTTTTTTTGTAACCAGGCGTATTGTTTCTAGGGGATGAAAGACTGTCCATGGGCCTTGGCTTATGCCTGACTATTTAGTAATAGGTCTTAAAAAGAAAACACCAACCACTACCTTGCTTGATTTTTTTTCTCACTTTTTAAAATAATGTGTTTCTAAATATTTGACAATATCTGATTCTGGATGAAATAACAAATGCATCTAGCATGATAAACCATACACTGTCACAGCTGTAAGCAAGAGCAGCTATTTACAGATCCTTGCACACATCCGTAATCCATTCCACTACATTTCATGCACACAAAAGCCAAGTTAAACATCAAAAACCTCAAAAAAAAACCCAAAACCAAAACAAAAAATCATTCATCCAGACTAAGATTGAGAAGCCTTTAACTAGAGCAGGAAAAGACTAATGGTTTATTGATTCATGCTGCTCAAGCCACAATTGCAACTGCCTTTTCCAAACTTCAGGGTTAAAAAAAAAAGAGGTGAAAACTGAGGAAAGAAAACCAGAGTAATGCTACCAGGATTTTCTAAGACTTGATCCTTTCTTTCCAGGTCGGAGTGAATTACTGAGTCTGAGAGGTGCAGGGCTGCCAAAGGGACAGGAGTACAAAGCATCCCATGGCTGTCAGGGAACAAGGAACACCAGCATCTCCCAAATCCAATCCCTGTTTCACCCTGGTGGACTGTGCTGGTTGCTGTTTGGGGGACCTTCATGGTGCTATATCAGCTACATGACTGTGCTGCCTCTTCTTCCCTACTCCCTCCCTCTAAAATGGAGCAAAGCACATAAAGCAGAGAATATAAAGACATTTTGGACTGCCCTTTTTGTGTGTGTTGACCCTTCTAGGCATCATTTGTTTTCTAAGCAGCTCTGATCCTGGCCTAAAGTGGTAAGTTTTGAAACCCTTAGTTTGCTGCTACTTCCATTTGTGAAGCATGTGGATCACAATTCATTAAGCCAGCACTGGCTTGCATGGAGCAGCCATCTGCTGGAGAATCATGCCTGAGTCCTGTTTTTTCTGCTCTCCACCATCATTTCACACAGCTGTGGTCAGCAAGGATCCCTGCTTTAGACTGGAGCTAACAAGAACACCTGTGATCACTGAGTCAGGTGGTAGATATGTCCTCATTGAATTTCCCCTTCCAGGTTAATTGTGATGGTTCTCAGCAGAGAGGGTCCAGGACCTCAGCCTGGTGCAGGCTGCCATCTCCTTTCCACTTCTGGTCAGATGGGTAGAAGAAGCGTTTATCATAGAATCATAGAATTGTATAATAGAACCACAGAACCATGGAATTGTTTGAGTTGGAGGGGACCCTTAAAGGTCATCTAGTCCAACTCCCCTTCAATGAGCAGGGGCATCTACAGCTAGGTCAGGTTGCTCAGAGCATGGTCCAACCTGACCTTGATTGTCTTTAAATATTTTATTAGGTTGAAATATTTGCTTGAGGGTATGGTGAACTACATCAACATTTCAGCTTAGCTTTTCCCTCTTCTCTCTGAACACTCTGGACCCTTGATGCTGACATTAATGGCTTTACGTGAATGTCTTCTCCACTAGGAAATATTTGATCAAGGGCTATGGCCTTGACTGAGAAATGCAAAGCATGCAGGGGCTTCTGAGCTGGACAAGGCTGTTGTGGAATCTCGGGAGGTTTGCTCCCAGCCAAGCAGTGCTGACCTTGGCAGTGAGCAGCTGTGTGCTTCTTTTCACTGCTGGGATTGTTTCAGTGTCATGGGGGAATGCTGGGAGGTTGCTAGGGCAGAAAAAACCTTACAGCAGTGTTTCATGCAGAAAAATCAATCTAATTCCTGTCAGATCTAATGCTTTACAAGCCTTCCATCTGGTAAAGCAACAAGACTGAGGAGAACTCTTGCCACTTGCCTTGGCTAAAGGTATCAAGAGCCCATGAGATCAGATGCTCTACACCATTCCACATCTCACCTCACACTGAGCAAGGCTGCCCAGGTGCTTGGGATGAGGGATATCTAGTACCCTGTGACAATCATTTCTGATTTATTCACCTTGTCCTAGCATTTGGGTCTATCCAAAAAATCAGACTACCAGTCGTGGTTTCCATCCATTCACTAGAGAAATGCTGCTTTCAAGACTCCCCTCCTCCAGTAATGAATGCAGCAGTT
Organism: Perdix hodgsoniae; assembly: GCA_035772895.1. NCBI lineage: Eukaryota > Metazoa > Chordata > Aves > Galliformes > Phasianidae > Perdix > Perdix hodgsoniae. The sequence goes on along the minus strand of JAPSGF010000036.1, from coordinate 2,434,049 downwards.
GACCTTAATCCAAAAGCAAATTGTTACAAAGGAGGGAAGGGAGGGTAAGATGCAAGCCTACAATAACTAAAAGCTGAGAATCTCGATAGTTGGGTAAATTAATTGCCTATTTCCAAATTTCAATATTCGGCTGGGTTAGTTTTCCCATCTCACTTTGCTTTTGGTGTGTTCTTCATAATGCTTCCACAACAAGGCTGAACCCCAGTTCCTGGCTCAACCTGCAGCCATTCACTGTTTCCCCGTCCTTGTAACCAGAACTTATCACAGACACAATCCTGGAAAGAACATACAGCTTTAAACTTAACTATTCTTAAAAACAAGTGAACAAGCAAACTATATTGCTATGGACAGGGTGATGATCCTGTGTCAGAAGCACACGATTTGGGAATTTTCTTTTTGCAAGGGGAATTCTTGCATGAGTAGGGATAAGGCACTCATCTTAAGGCTTCTGACCCTGTGGTGTGTGACATGATTTGCCATGGGATATGTAAACATGGGACAATCCTTTCTGCCTAGCAGAGCAGGATACACCAACACCTTGAATATTGATGAAAAATGCTGGAGAAAGGCAAAGTTTCTCTGTCCTCTGGCTCTTTTTTGGTGTTGTCAGCTCTCTTGTGAAAGGGCTATGTTAAAACTGCAAGATACAGTCTTTACCTTGGTAGTCTATAACAATAAAGATGGTTTAGTGCAGGACTTGCGGAGCACTTGCAGAGTGAATGCACCTGGAGGAAATGGCCACATTTATGTGGCATGTTTGTGATGCAGTGGCACAGCTATCAACACTGAAACTAAACAGGTCTGTCACTGGCCTCATGTTTCAGCAGGGTGCAGGCACAGTGTAAAGATCTTGAACCCAATGAGAAGACCCAGTACAAGACGTGCTGCATAAAGCATGGGGGATTAGCTCCACGTGAGGAAGGAGAGATAAGAATACCAAACCCTCAATGTAAATGTGCATGTGTATAATAAAGTGACAATATAACAAGAGGAGGGCACCGTAATATTCTCTCACGCTCCTTGGGAAATAAGTGACCTGTCAGCAGGCAGCTCTATATTAGCTGATTTCTTAGGTATGCAAGTTATCTAAAAACAGTTGTTCCCTAATCTGCTCTCATCTGCTCCAGGTTATGGGAGTTCATAAATCCATGTATGCTTGACGCTAATGGAAAATCTGCGTCGTGACTCCCTGGAGTGACCCAAGTGTGTGACAGTAACAAGCAAGCTATGCATTTGCTTGCTTTGCTCACAAAATACAAATGAGGAGGAATAAAAGAGAGGGAAAGGACAGAAGTCAATAAGATGGCATCACTCACACCTGTTCTGCCTGAACCAACCTCCTTTCCCAGCAGCAAGCTTGCGCTACAAGGCACCCCTGACAACAGCCACAGTTGCTGGAGGGCTCTGCTCACGTGTTGCAATGCTCTGACTATGCAAAAGAAAAAAAAAGTGGTTTCAGACAGCTGGAAGTGCAAAGATCTCAGGGGATGGGAAACATCTGCCCTAATGCTTCTAGTGCATCATTCTCTCCTCCCCAAGGAGGGGCTTTATGTCAAGACGCACTTGAAGAGTGCAACCTTGTGATGCCCAAATTGTCTGAAAATACAGAGTTGAGTTTTTTCCAGTTTTTCCTGAAAGCATGGTCTCCTGAGGGGAACCTGTGTGATGTTTGGCTGTACTTGTGCAGAACGCTGTCTGTGATTTCTGGAAAGAAGAGGAGGAACCTGGCACAAAGTCCAAAAGGTCAGTGTACCACATTCTTTCATGAATGGTGAGATACGACAGCTAGAATAAGAATTCAGGCAACATGAAAGCCAAGGAAGAAGGGAAAAATCCTTGTAACGTTTTGTACTAATGTAGAATCACTCAGAAAAGTGGCCTCACAAACATCAGTATCTTTGTGATAGGAATAATACTTCCTGCACTACTGGGCAGAAAGCTGAGGGCAGGAGGCAAGAGCTCACTGGATAAGGAGAAGCCTATGCTGCATGATGGGGTTAAGGAAACAAAGCATGTGATGCAGAGGTGAGAAAACCTGCACCTGGGTCACTCATATTCAGTAGAGTGCTATTTTTCTTTTTGTTTTATTTTATTTTATTTTATTTTTTGCATGGGTACAAAACGTTCAAAACTAGAGGCTTGAACAAGTCAGAGCGCCTTCACACACACACACACACACACACACACAGTGTAGAAATCATTCCTCTTAACACCCCAGTGTGTGTTTAGACTAACATTTTATTAGAAAGGAAAATGGAGAGACAGAGAAGAAGCTAATGGCACCCTGGATAGAGGAGATCCTATTAAGAACCCCTGCTGTATAAAGTGTTGAAACTGTGCTGAGGGCTTCCTGAGCTGCTTCTATTAATACAACTCTGCTCGAGAGAAAAATAAACGGGTTTCTGGTTGGAAGGTCTCAGAGGGCTGGATGGTCTCAGAACAAGGAAAGGTTTCCAGCTTGCATTTACAATAAAGACTATATGCTATCAATGTCATTGATTATTCAGTCAGCCATGTTGCAAGCGGCTGCACACCCTCCTCTCCCCAGTGTGAGGGTTCACAGAATCATAGAATTGTCGGAGTTGGAAGGGACCTCTGGGGATCATCAAGGTTAAGGAGCAGTCATGTTACTTCCTGGTGTGGACTGACGTCCTTGGCTTGCACTTTCTTCCCTCCCACTTCTGTTGCTGTCTTTAGCATTTCTTCTTGGTAACCTACTTCTTTTTTCCCCCACTCATAGTTCCTTTCCATTCTCCCTTCTCCTTTATAGTCTCACTATGCCTCTTTCCTCTCCGGTACTTTTCACCTTAATGTTGACATTGTTGCACGCTGAATATCCAAACAAAGCCACTATTCATTAAGAAAGTAAAATAAAATAAAATTTGGGTCATTTGTTGGCTCGCAGCAAAGAGCTCAAAGTACCAGACAGTCTCTGGGAAACAAGAAACCAGAAGGAATACAGGGCATCTGCTTTTCAATGTTTGGGATTTTGCAACAGTTGCCATGAATTGAATGCCAATTTTCCCGGACTAGCTTGCAACCCAAGCATTGTAATGAAAACAATGGCTGTCACTGGTGCCAGTGTGTTCCTGGTCCATAACCCAAATGTCAAAGCAGCAGAGTTATGGGATAAAAGACAAAATGGCACAGCTGACTGAAATTTCCTGAAGAGCAATACACTAAAAGTATAAGAATAAAAGGAGACTTTCTTCCTTAATTCAGAGAAACTCTGATAAAAAAACTATCATATTTTACAGGGTCTTACAGAGAGACAACTGTGAATATTTCCTTCCTTCCTTCCTTCCTTCCTTCCTTCCTTCCAAAACCTCACTGCTAAAGCAGGTTCCCTACAGTAGGCCGCAATGGATGACACTCAGATTTTTCCAGCCTCATGTCCTTTCTCTAAGTACACAGTAATTGTTGTCAGATCCAGGAGAAGAGACTAAAAGGGACCACTGGTCTGGTCTGAGCTGGTTCTTGCAGTTCTGGATAAGGAGGCAAGATCTGTCCTGGGGAAAGATTTCTTAGCAGTGAAACTGAGACTGGTGAAGCATGAGGAGAATGCAACAACATCTTTGAGGGTGCTATCATTTTTAATTGTGAGGACATTCATCTTTATTTTACCAACAAGCTCCAGTCTACAACCAAGAGCAGCTTCACTTCTTCAACTCATTGTTGCCTGGCCACCTCAGCATCCCAAGAATATGAGGTGAACATGCCGAGCAGACCCTGTATTTAACAAGGTCTCTTCTGGTCCTTTAACCACAAAAAGTAGTGTATACAAAACACTGATGCCAGACAAAAGGACAACAGTCTCTTTTGAGCTTGTGGCCTGTTAGCCCACAAAGACTGGGCGCATGTCCTTGTCCTCTCCCACTGAAAAGGCATTGTTCCCACACTGGGACACGACCAAGTGTTGGGTCAAGCTTAATCACACACCAGCTTGCCAGTTCTGCTCTTTGCTATTCCCCCCAACATGACAATTTGCTTTAAGCAAATTGACTTTCTTGTCCTTTTTTCTCCTTGTCCATCCCAGATGCCCCTCATCTTGTTGAACAAGCAAGCAGTACAAGTCATTCACCTCTGTGTACAACACAGGCAGGCTCAGCAGCAATAAGGTGTCAAAAAGAGATGCACTGGTGATTCTGCAATGATTCCTGGAAACTAACACAGCCATGTGTATCACTTGATGGTGGAGCCTATGGGAATGCATAAAAGCAGTGATCTACAGGAGATGGGCTTGAGGCAGGAGACGAATGAGAGGACAAAACTTTATCAGTCTCTACAACAACCTGAAAGGAGACTGTAGCTAGGTGAGGGGTGGTCTATTCTCCCAGGTAGTGGGAATAGGACGGGAGCAAATGGCCCCAAGTTGCATCTTCAGGTTGGATATGAGAAAATATTTCTTCTCAGAAAGAGAGGTGAGGCAGTGGCACAGGCTGCCCAGGGAGGTGGTGGAATCGCCATCCCTGGAAGTGCTGAAGAACCGTGTGAATGTGGCACTGAGCGCCATGATTGGTGGGCATGATGGGGATGGGCTGGTGGTTTGACCGGGTGATCTTAGAGGTCTTTTCCAACATTAATGATTCTATGATTCTATTCTATGACTAGAATGAGGGCTGGGAGAGGATGTGAAATTCATGGGGAGAGAGTGTTCCTTGGGCAGGGTTATCACAAAGATGTTACAAATAATTCCTTCTGCTGTGAATTCTTTCCACAGTTGTTGTAAAGCAGAGCCCAGTTGCTTCAGCAAGGAAGTCAAGGCTGTGTCATTGCCAATAGGGCCACTCATTGAGTCAGGCTTCTTTTACCTGACAGTTGTTTAGCTTTTTCTACAACCAATATTAATTGCAAGCATTTTTCCAGGCTGTGGTATCCTTACTGCAAGCCAACAGAAGTTGCACCAAAGGAATCCTTTAGGATCTATGGCTGGTAACTCAAACAGTTAAAACTCTTCCATTTTTTTTTAAAGGGGGGGGGGGGGGGGGGGGGGGGGT
>JAPSGF010000036.1:2328455-2424057 GCA_035772895.1 Perdix hodgsoniae | reverse complement strand
TTTTTTTTTTTTTTTTTTTTTTTTTTTTTTTTTTTCCAAATCAATAATAGCTTGCACAGAGATTGTGGAATGCTGCACTTGAAAGCCTCTCACACACTCTGTTGAAGTAAGAGACTGATAATAATTAATAGCTGCCAAGGACATTCAGCCCCGCTGAGTGACTGTCAGCATGGCTTTCACCTGGACGCAGTTTAGACTGAGCTTTTCCAACTTTCCCAGACAGCAGCTGAAGACCAGATGATTTCTCCGCACTTTTGTGCACAACCCCCTGCAGAAGGTGATGAGAACATCCCATGAAGCCCTTGGACCAAAAATCCTTGCCAACGGATGCACTCTGCACCTTTTCTGGAAGCTCCTCCAGAAGGCACAGCTTTCGCATTCGTATGTACATCTGTGGTTTGGGTAGGTGAAGTAGCTTTGGACAGGATTCCAGGTCACAAGGGAATATCAAAACACTGAAACACTGCATGCCGAAGGCTGAAGGATATGTTCCAGATGGTTTCTGCCTCTTTCTCTCATGACTCAACCACTCTGATAGGGTTAGAAACCTTAGGAATTGTGCCTGGATCATAAGCTGCCTTTATTTCGTAGATATTCTGGACTTAGTCCTAAAAGCAATGCTTTTGGGAGCAAGTAGTCTAATAACATCACTCAACACAGTAGCTAAAGGAAGTAAGACAGCTCAAGTGAAGTGCAGAGCTCCTGGCTCTGCAGCTGACTTTTGTCAGCTCCTCTCAGACCAGAGGAAGAAAGTTTTGGAAATCTCTCATTTTCTTCCTTTATGCTTGGGCCAGCTGGAGACAGAAGAGCTGTGGGGCCGGCAGGCACCAAGCACACTGAAGGCAGCAGTGATATAGAAGAAAAGCAATCTGACAGGCAGCCAGGAAAAGAAAATGCCCTCGCTCCAGATGCTTTGTAGGGCAAATCTGGCAAACTCTAGCACCTGCAATTCTCTTTCTGGTTTTCTCTCTCCAGTAAAATTCAGATGCTCTAATGAAGGTGCCAGTGCTTATGCTTGGACAGGAGGAGTGAAGACCTTCAGACTGGCTGAGCATCTCAATTTTCCCACAGTTCTGTGAACATCTCCAGGCTGTAGGATTATACCAAGACACAGAATCAGACCAACATCTAGCTAAATGTGGTCAGTGGGAAAGCTGTAATGGGAAATACATGCACAGCATGTGGCAGGTTGGAACATATATATCCCGTGAATGAGTAACTGGGAGATAATATTTGCTTATGTCAGGGCCCAGTCTGATTCTTACTCCCAGCAGTCAGGGTGGCCAAAAAAGCAGTCTAAACAGAAGCAATTTAGTCCATTCGCAGACATCAGAGAATCTACCTGCCTTGACAAAACCCAGCTATGTTTCTAATTAAGCAGATATAGCTCAGTCTGTTGCAGCCACTGTGGTTACAATCCCAAATTCCCACAACAAATTGCATACATTTCTCACTGTTGGCAGAATTACCTATTTATCTACCATCTCTGGTCAAATGCTGGAGTGCATCCTCACACAGAAGTGCTATCATAGCCATTACCTGAAATTTGTCTGAGTAGAACTTGTGGGATTTGGTGTTTGACACCAGGTGTTCTGCCTGAAGGGTGGAAGCTTCCTTTTGAGCATGAACAAAGGAAAGTCACTTGGAGCTTGGACTTCCCTCGTGTTCTCCATCAGCACAGGGAGAAGCTGAGACCTGGGTGGAAATTTCTTGTGTTAAATTCTTCCCCCTCCTGCTTTCTAACAGAAGTGCACTCTTTGTTGTTGTTGTTTTTTGTCCTTTCTTTTCCCCTCTACATCCTTCCTCCAGCTTTCTGCACAGCTCATAGAGAGGCCTCCCCACACTGCCCAATTCCCTCTACAGACTTTTCCCTTGCTGTTCACACTACCAGCAGCCAAAGAATCACAGAAACACAGAATGGCTGAGATTAGAAGAATCTTTTGGTGATCACTTGCTCAAGCAGGGACACCCAGAGCAGGTTGTCCAGGACCGTGTCCAGGCAGCTCATGAAAATCTCCAAGGAGGAGATTCCACAATCTCTCTGGACTACCCTTTCAATTATTCGGTCACGTTCATAGTAAAGAAGTGTTTCCTGATGTTCAGACAATCTACTGTGTCAGTTTCTGCCTATTGCCTCATCTTGTCACTGGGCACCACCAAAAAGATCCTGTCTCCATCCTCTTTGCACTCTCCCTTCAGGTATTTGTATGTACTGACAAGATCTTCCCGAGCCTTCACTTCTCAAACTGGAACTATTTTGCTTCTACTCAACTGGTAGAAGTGAAGGAAAACACTCTCTCATGCAGGCCTTCATGCACATTGACTACAGCCCATATTTTATCCAGGGCTGCAAATGAAAGTTGCTTTGCTTTAGGTAGATCAGCCTAGTTGTCTGTGCTATAAGTGAATTCCTAATGCATAATACCTTGCTAGCTTTATACCAGCTAGCATGGGTATGAACAGAGGGCTCGTTGCAAAACCTATTACAGAGCCAGGCAATCCTCTGGAAGTTGCTCTCGCTGTGCAGGCCCTGCTGTGTTGAGGGCAGCCATGGTGTGGGCCTGCACTTGGCTCTCCTCAGAACTAATGAGGAATGGAAGGACAGCCCATTCATTCCCACATTGTTTTTTGAAAACCCTCTTCTTGACGTTCCCTGGGTACCAAAGCTGACATTCCCAGGGTCCCAAAATGCAGCTTGGACCTGGTCATCCTGAACTGACACCAGGATAGTACTTTCCATTTCAGCTTAAAAATATTTTAAAGCATCAGCTCATACACTGCAGCAGTAGTCAGTGGTCAGGTTTCATCCTTGCTGGCAAGCAGAGGGATAATCCTGCTGTCATCTGTGCAGCTGGCACCTTGTGCTGTGCTGTCATGGAGATCCCCTCCTGCCCCTGCATGTCCTATGCCACCAGAGGAGAGGACCTGCTGGCAGCTGTGCCCCTGCCACTAGCACCCTATGTCCTGGAGGTAGAAGGGGGCTATTACTTTGCCAGACCCTTGCATGGGGTTATCCTCGGTTTCAGCTTAGCTTGGCATGCTGCTGTGGGGTGGGAAGGGTCAGTGGCATCATGGATGATGGCCATCTTCCTCCTCCTGGTGGAGGAACCAAGAGGGAAAGGAAGGAAGGATGAACACAGAAGGAGGGACACTGGATGGGGACACAGGGTGGAAGTGGCAGGAGGGCACAGTGAAAGGCTTCAGGAAGGGGCTGGAGTCTGGATAGGGGTGCAGGGAGGGACAAAGCCTGGGCAGGAGGTGAAAGGAGAAGCATAACTGGGACATGGAAGAGCACTGGGGAAAAAAGCCTTACCCTTATGAAGAATGTAACTTTTTTTTTTCTTTCTTTTACAGTCTTTTTATTTTAATTGAAGCCATTCTTCTTTTCTCCCAGCTTTCTTTGCCCATTCTTTTCCTCCTGGTATTTGACTGTCCATCTGTAATTCCGCTTCAGTGTTTGCTAATTTTCTGTCTCTTGCTCTGCCAGTACAACTGTCATTGCATGCATTGTGCTATGTCCTTTATGAAACGATGTGCAGATAGCACACAGTCCGTACGTACAGTACAAAGGCTGTTCTTACCTCTGTGTTGGCATCATTTCCCCATCCGCAGCTACCCTTTCATTTCTTCTCTTTGTCCTTTTCTGTTCTGTGGGCCTTGATTTTCCCATGTTTTCTGCAGCCTGGCCCCTTTCCAGCTTTGCTTTCCCCTTTCTCCCTTTCTCCAGCTGAGCCTGTCCCTATCCCTGCTGTTGGTATCACTTGCAGTGCATCCCTCCCTTGCCTGGAGCAGCCTTGCTGAGGCAGCTGGAAGGGAGCAGAGCAGTGTAACAGGGAGAACGTGAACAGCATCTACTGCAGATCTCTGTGGTCATGGCTAAGGTCAAAGAGCCAAACATTTATGGTTTGTGCGTGGGTGCTATATAAACAACAGCAATTATTCATTTTCAAAACTTCATAACTCAGCCAAAATTTGACCATTTTTGCTGGACTAATCAAAGAGGCTGCTACTTCTTAAGATTAACTTTCAGCCAAACAAAGAGAGCCTTCCTCTCCCAGATAGAAAGTTTTGTTACTGCTATTAAATTGAAGCGACTATTCATGGTTATAATGAGCTTCCCACCACACTCTCTCCTACCACTGGAGATGTGACCCTTGTTAAGTATGGCCCCCAAAATCGTACTCTCTTGCACAGTATTTGCTTAGGTCAACTAGGGAAGTAGCAAGTACCTCAAAGTACCTTAATATACATGAGATGGCTCCTCATGACCCTTCACTTGCCCTTTCAGAGGTCCCAAGTGTAAGGTAGAGGGTAGAGTTTCTTCATTATACCTAGATCCCCAAGAAAATCCCATAGTAATCCCAATCCTTACACTGCTTGCAAGAATGCTCCATCCTCCTTCTGCCATCACATGCGGTGTAATCCTCCTTTTCCTGCGTCACCCATTCAGTGATCCTTCTTATTCTGCAAGATCACATGCATTGCTTATAGCAATCTTCCTCACACACGCAGGGTGAGCACCGAGTCCAGAAGAAAACACCCTTCCTCTATTTCTCCCACATGTTGCAAAGGAAGCCTCCCTTTTGCCCGTTCCCCCCAAAAGCCCAGGGCAGTCTAGATTCTTTTTCTCTCCCTCTGATGCCATGAGACCTCAGGAAGTGCTTATTAACTTAACCAGCTAGCTTTTGCTGCCCGTCATTGAGATCTCTTTGCTGTGATAACCTTTCCCACTCACCTTCCTCCTCTGAGACCATGAGCAAGGCAGCAGCAAGCTGACATTTTCTGTCCCGACACAACAGTGAGACATGCTGAAAGATCAGATCAGGGCTAGGTTATTCTGCCAGCTCCCCCATGCACTCCTGTCCTTGCTCCATACAAAAAGCATTGTATTGCAATGCAGTATGCTGCTTAGTCACAAGAGAAGCTTGTATGAGCCTGTAGCCTCAGGTAAAGAGCTGCATTTTTTCAATGTGAGAAACAGACAGCAAAATGAAGAAAAAATACCCTGTGAAGCTGCTTCCTTGGTATGTGCAATCCCAAGGGGTCAGGATTCATATGCCCTCTTGCTGTAGTGTCACAGACCCCACTGCAGCCACTGCAGTTCTGGGGAAAGAGCTCTATGCATTATCGTTCAGATAGCTGGGGGCAAACAAGTGGGCTCAAAAGCCTCTGCTTCCTTGGTTATTGTCATCTTGCAACTCCAACGGAGCAGCAAAATTGAGATGGAAATAATAAGATACAAAAATGATGGTGACTTGCTAATAGGTACTAGCATGGCTGTGCTGCTCCAGAGACAGCCTCTCTTGCCTTTGGTGGAGATGACTCAATCCAGAAGGGGTGATGAGGAGAAAGATTTAAATCAAACCCAATTACTGGGGCTTGATAGGCTTCCCTGGCAAGCTGTCTGGGATTGACCTAGCAGTTGTCAGATGGCTGCCTCCTTCCCTGACACTGCTCGGAGGGTTCAGGAGCAGTATGAATCATGGCCACGCTCTTAACAATCTTCTGGGCTCTGAAAGCAAGCCCCTCCTTCTGCCTTTACAGGCACTCACTGAGGGTCTTTATAACGGAGGCTGAGTAACGCATGGCCTTTACCTAACCTTCATCAGTGGGCAAACAAAATGAGAAACGGCTCCGTGAGCACTTTGTCTGAGACTCTGGAAATGGCACGCTTTCATTGTGGCTTTGGAAATAATCCACCTAAGAGATTATTCTGGCGTGGCTGTGAGATAATACCATGAAGCCATCGCATGTGCTCAGCTCCCGTCCCTCAGGCACCTGGGCTCTGCCCAGGCTTCTCCCCAGACACATGAAGGGCTCCTGAAGGTAGCAGGCAGGACCTGACCCATCAATAGTGCCTGGCTATCACAGGCAACAGATGCCTGTAGACACGAAATGAGAGGCAGGGGAAAAGCACAGCACGCTGCAGAGGAAGAGCCTGCTATCGTGAACTGTGCTACAGCAAGGCCAGCACACTCTTGCCCGTACCTGAGCCTCCCCAGGAGGATGCAGGCCATTAAGTCTGCTGGAAAAATGTTTCAGAAATGATTCTGAAACAAATCAAATACATCCATTTTCTCCCTCAATGCAGTCTTACATGTGGCTATTAAATCAGACTGGGTCATAAATAAAGAATTGGACCAAAGCAGCATGAGCATTTTTATTAAAAAAATGGAGAGTAATAAAGTAAAGCTGTAATAATAACATGAAAATGTTGACTAATATCTGTGAAAAGCTTGGAGACGCATGGAGGGAACGAGCTATTGTGTTCTGAGGCGGGTGGGGTGCTGGTGAAGTGTTTGTGGTTAGACAAAGACTCAGAATTTTGCAAGCAGAGCTGATGAGTTTCAGGGTTTGCTTTCTGGAGACTCCCTGTACCCATGAGGAAATGGCTGGTGCTCAGGGAAGGCCAGAACAGACGGGCTGTTATTGAATTCATCAGATCCTCTTCCAAGGGCTTTGTCTGTCCTTTTTCCATCCCCCCTGTGCCACTGGTAAAATATGGTCCAACATCACAGTGACAAATGATGAGCTCCTTGTTGCAGAGCCATGCCAGGCCTGTCCCAGCACACCCAGCAGCACCCGCCATTTTGCCTTGCTGAGTTGGCACTGTGGCTGGGCCCTGCTGGGGCCTGGCAGAGGGAAAGGCTGCATCTGTGGGGACGTCAGCAAAGCACGAGTTCAAAGGAGGGGAACGGATGGGGGAGATAAGAGCGCTTCAAATCTTCATTTAAAAAAGAAAATAAAATCTGATTAAGATGTGCTGGCTAACTCAACACACATGAACCCCAACATCAAAAGCCTCACAGCTTGTACACGTGCTGTTGATCATTATCAGTTTCACTCTGTACTGCCTACAGTGACAGAGCTGATACCGGGCCACTCCAGCACGCACCTGGCCTGCCCAGTGAGACCCACTCAGGCCTGGGTGGTTGGGCTGGGGCTGAGTGTTCCGACTGGGCCAGAAGGGTGGATCATGAAATTCCCTGCATATTTCTAAAGCCATAAGATTATGGCAAAAGGCAGGTAACGAATGCCAGACCTTCTGAGAAAGCCGCACATAGCCTTGATGTGAGAATAACATGACTTCGGGGGATGGCACAGCAAAACACCTCCCTCCCCTGTCGAAGAGGCTTCTGCTCAGTGCAAAACCCTCCCCTGGAGTTGAAATGACCTTCTGTCTGCCTGTCCATGGGAGGCAGAGACAGAAAGACAGGATGCAGACAGAGGTCACGTTTTTGTTAGAAAGAAGAAATAAGCAGAAGAATAGTGGGGAAACAATCCCAATCCCATAGCAACTGGGGGGGGGGGGGGGGGAGCTGGGAATCCTCTTCCTCTCTCTACCCATGCATGACCCTGTAACAGTTTTCTTTCATGAGCTCTTTGCACTTCATAGAATCATAGAATCATTAAGATTGGAAAGGCCTCTAAGATCATCTAGTCAAACTATTAAGCCATACCTATAACTGCTCTAGACTATGCCACTCAGTTTGACATTCACCCTTTTCTTGAACATTTCCAGAGGCAGTGACTCTATCACACCCTGGGCAGCCTATGCCAGCACCCCACCACTCTTTCTGAGAAGAAATGTTTCCTAACATCCACCCTTCATCCACAATCTCAAGACCACCTTCACTACATTCTGCAAATCTTCAAGGACAACTCTACTACAATTCCTACTAAGTCTCACACTGTGCACCCTTTCACTACCCCATCCTTGTGGAAGTTTGTTTTTTTTTCATGCGCTTAGTCCTTCATTTCATAGATACCCAACTGCATAGGGAGCTTAAAGGTCTATAAATTATGAAGCCTAATGTAACCTCAAGACCCAACCTGGCAAGTTGGGTGTTTACAGTAGGCACTGCAATACATCAAATGTATCTTTGTAGGCTTCTGAGGAATAGCTGGAGACCAATAAAATAGTCTGGATTTTGGAGGGGAGTGTAGAAATGTGCCTATAAATAATACTTTCCATCTATGCCAAAAACCAAAACACAAGCATTTAACTCCACAGAGAATAAGGCAGTTCACTTTATAGCAAAGTAGATTCATGCCCTGTTGAATATTAGATACATACTAACTGAAAGATCTTCTCTGGAAGTTCGGTTGTGTCCCACTTGGTGATCAACTGCACCTCTTCAAACAGAACATAAAACACTGTTTGTTTATTTTTGCAAAAGATACAGAACATAAACCTATTCCTACAATGGTGCTTTAATTACTCCAAAAGGCTGACAATAAATTTACATTTTAATTAAGAGTAATGAATTATGCATGATTGCTTAGCACTTTCTACTTAGTTAGCAGAGAAGCACAGAGAAATGTACAGTATGGATTGCAGGCATTAATCTTGACAAAAGAAGAAGGCCATTTTGTTTGCAGTAACTGACCGCTGAGGAAAAAAGACTTTCCAAATATCAGACTGTTAAAAACATCCTACTGAAGCTCTGCTACAAGCTCTGTATTGTACTGTGGTCTATGAGAACTGAGTCCATCTTCTCTCTATCATGACAACACAACACCTGAAGATCATTTCACTAGAAATTTAGCCCTTTTAAACACTTTAGGATTGTGTATGTAGGAAGAGTGATAGCAAAACATTTCCCATCGTCAGCAGGGACATGGAAACACCAGCCTAACTGTTGATGTTGCAGGATTTTGCTGTGTTTTGTCAGCTTACCTGTCATAAGCGTTGCTCATCCCCACATAAAACCATAGCATCCATTCAAGGTGAAAGAAAAGGGAGAAAATTAACTCTTCTGAATGCATAAAACAGCATGTAAATTTGAGTACATACAAACACGAATCCTGAAAAACAAAAGCACTGTAGGACAAGCTAGACACACAAAGAGCACTTGAACTGTGACTTCTGAGACTTTTTACATCACAGTTTCTTAGCATTAGAGCATCACTCCAACATTATTTGTAATTTCTCTACCTGTTCCGTCTCTTAAAGTTGTGACCTTCAAAACAGTCCATGGTTTTTTTTATTAAAAAAAAAAAAGCAATGAAAACACAGACGGCAGAAAAAAAAAGATGATCCGTCAAAGAAAAAAACAGAACATCAAATTGGTGTTATCATGTTCTTTATGTCAAACTCCAGTTTGACCAAGTTGCCAGACTTTCATATTTTAGATGAGTTAAAGTCCATAATTCTGCAAGCAATGGCAGTGTGTGAAGTGCACTGAAGCTCAGCAATTCCATCTGACCACTATGGATCCAGGGTTTCACAGATCCTGACAGCTTTCCACCAGTGCAAGGGACAAATTGTTAATGTCACTAGAAGCCTTGCAGAGAGCTGTTTCTGAGCTGAATGGCAACTGGGTCCAAGAGTTGCTATACAAGACTCCTTGTTCCTGCTGGAGCTTTCCCTTTAGCCTTAGCTGAAAATGTTCCCCTAACTTGTTTCACGTAGAGATGCCAAAGAGGTAGCTGTACTTGTTATTCATTTCCTCCCAAGACTGGGAGAAGACACTGAGCACAGAAACGTCATTCACTGAGACACTCACTGTCTGAGGTATTCCATGTCTGGGCAGACCCTGAGCCGGATCAAAGTCTTTTCTCAGAAAATGGCTCACACCACAGAAAAAGGGGCAAATCCCTCATATTCAGTAGTCATATCATAAGTAGTCTACAGAGCATCCTCCCAAACTGCTCACTTAAAAAAAAGAGTTTTTCACTCTTTTTATGGAATAATTCCATTTTTGAAATATGCTTCTCTCTCCCAAGCACATTTCTGTCTTCCTAATTGCCTACCCACATAATGCTTACCACTCCTTCTCTTGTTTCCAGATGCTAAAGCACCCTGAAGGACAACTGCAAACACTTGCTTAATGTTATTGTTCCATTTAAGTGATCACTCATGTTGCCAAGGGGATATCATCCTTTCTCCAAGGAGAAGAAAGCATATTATAACATTCTCTCTGTACAGACGCAAATCTCATGGGGAATATATCCAAGAATGTCCAAGCTTAAATTCTGATCTTCTTGTACAATCCCAGGCAATAAAGAGAAATAATCCATGGCATTTTGCAAACTGCAGTCAGCGAATTCTGTTTTTGTCACCCACTAGAGTGTCTTGTGCTCCCTAGGAGGTTTTTCTTGGACTGCAGGTTCTCCAGTATTCAAAATCTCTGTTTTATACACAGAATTAGGCATCAGGACTGTGCCTACAGCAACAAAGTAGAGTGGCTTTTTTGTCTGTCAAGAGTAAATCATAGGAATATTTGCTAGAACCAAAATTAACTTATCAGAGATTTAATAATAATAAACACATCCTACAAGTCTCTCACCAGTACCCAGGAGATACCTTTGTTAAAAGAGATTATAGTGTAGTTAAGAATGGATTTGGGGCACCTTGTTGATGAATGCATAAGATCACCAGAAAGCAGAGGGTACCATATTCAGTTTCTTCCCCCCCCCCTGCTTTTACAGAAATGAGAGATTTGACAGGTTTGTTTTTGGTCTGTCTTTCCATTGTTACTGATAGGTGTAATTTCTGTTACCCAAAGGTGCCTAAAAGCACATAAATGAATAGGCTATTGCAGTACAACAGTACTGAAAGCATTTTACAATAGGTAAAATATATATATGAAAGCCAAAATTGAATGTTACCTTCATCTTTAATACAGTGAACTCTAAAGGAGGTGACCACAGCACAATGGG
This sequence comes from Perdix hodgsoniae, assembly GCA_035772895.1. NCBI lineage: Eukaryota > Metazoa > Chordata > Aves > Galliformes > Phasianidae > Perdix > Perdix hodgsoniae. The sequence goes on along the minus strand of JAPSGF010000036.1, from coordinate 2,413,392 downwards.
ACTGCACCAGGAACTCTGAATTCTTTCTGCACAAAGGTACAGAGCGGAAAGCAGCCTGCATCTTTCCAGATAAGGTGTTCTCAGTAAGCTGTAAGATAGAGGAGGACAAGCTTCTGGATAGTGCTGCTACCTTATGGGACATTTAAAGTTAGAGTCACATGAAATAGTAGTCATGCCCTACAGGAAAAAAAAAATCTTGTATTTTGTTATGTTGCAAATATACAGAACATCCTTTGTTAACATCTCTGCCCTAAAGCTCCAACAAAGAACAGCAAAGTGGTGTGAATACATCATCATTCAATGCATCAGTACAAAAGACTTCAGTGAACTATTTATTCCCTATCGCACGTCAGCTCATTTTAGTAGCTGTGTTTGGTGATATTTTTTACAGAACTTATAGCAATCACCTTGTTAAATTAAAAGGCTACAAGAGACTATCCATTAATTTCACACAGGCTGCTGAACAGCCACCATTACAGATTGAGGCAGTTGCTACACCTTATCTGAAGTCAAATTTGTGACCTTGAATCATGGCAGTATGATCTCATTACCTGCCCCTGTAAAGCAACCAATCCCCTAGGTAGGACTCTTTTGTTTTCCTCCTTGAATTTTCCCTTTTAGTGTGTGATTCTGGTGACACTGAAGGGTAACTTTAACCGGTTCAGCCACCAGAAGCTACACCTAATGTTCCCGAGTTACTGCCTTTTGAATGGGAGCTTTCACTGAGGCTGGCTGTGAAAAAGCACCTGGAAAGATACCTGCTACAGCCTTTGATGTTGGAGGTGCTGGGAGGTTTCAACATCTCTTGGCTTCTCCGCAGACCTTCAGGTGATAAGGTAATTTTTGATCTCCGTCAGTCTGCTGGGCTGTTGCCATAAAGAAAGCAAAAGAACACCCACTTTCAGCTGCTGGTGTTTACCATTGTTCACTCTTTAGCTGAACTCTCCAGCACCAGAGGGGGATGTTTAACTCACGAGTATGACGTTGGGTTTCGCACAGCACAGTCCATTTGGTTGCTGTAGCTTTGCTTGAAGCAGATCATAAAGAATTAAGCTCTTTCCTACAGAGTCATGCAAAAGCCCTCCAGTTCAGGCAGGCTTAGCAAAAAGGAGAAGAGAATGTCTGTCTTCTGAGCAACGGTAAGTGTGGAGGTTGCCTGTAAGTGTCCCAGTAGCACAGTACTGCTCTACTGACTAGCCTACAGCCATCACAATAGTCTTAATTCCAAAATCCCTATTATGATGCACAGATGAGCTAGTTTTTCAGGTTTAAAAAATATATGTTTTTTCCCTCACCTCCACAAACACACACACTCTTCAGTTCTGGCAAACCCCACACTTTCTGGTTCACTGAGAGCCAAGTTGTACCAAATGAAGTGAACAGATGAAGGCAGGCCAAGATGCAGACTTGGTACAGGACTCACACGTTTTTTTGTATCCACCACCAGGTGGGTATTGAGCCAAGTTGCAAGTTTTGCCCCATGCTGGAACAGCGCTGCCTGCAGAATCACACAGGTTCTGGGCTGGAAGTGCCTCGCACCTGAGCAACCTGGTGTGGGTGCAGTTAATTTGGGTCTGCCCTCACCTGTCCACTGAGACACATTCTAAAGAACCTAAAGAAACCAGAAGATGAATGTATCACAGATCTGTGACCATGACCAGGGAATGAATATAAATATTAGACAAACAGATAGTAAGACTCTGGAAGAAGACACTTGATGATAGAACCAGGCAAAAAGAAAAAAAAAAAAAAAAGTTATAAGGATGAAAGGCATTTCTAACCTTTGGGCTCAGTAAGAGCAGGTACTCAATGGAATGAGTATGGCCAGAGCAGCTGAACAACTGGAAGACATCATTCCAGCTACAAGAAAACTCTCAACTCTCAAGCAAGAGTATCTCCAGAAGATCAAGATAGTTATACCTTCAGCTGAGACCTGAAGAAAAGACATGGGGATTTATTCAGACTTAGTGGTCAGTGTACTTCTTGGGTGGGGAAAAAAACACAGATCATCACATAAATCCTTCATGTAAGTGTAACTTGTATGTAACTAGTTGACTCTGTAATTTTTTTAATGAAGGCAAAGGGAGACATAAGAGAGACAAAGGTCATACCTATTCTTTGTGTACCACGCAAGGTAATAAGAAGCAATTCTGCGAAATTTGGCTCTTCACACATGCCATAGCTATCAGGCCAAGTCAAAGAAGGATTATAGTTTAAATAACCATGGAAAATGGAATGCAGATTTGCTCACATTCTGTAAGAATGCTGCATTTATTCCAGGATATTTTTTGCATGTTACTAAGATGGCCCCGCAGAGCAGCAGCAGCAAATCAAATAACTGTTAGAACTAATTCTGGTAGGTATGGTGCATCAGGTAGTCATCCAGGACTGAGTATGGATTTAGACAGCCCACAGTGCAGTTTGACTACAGACATTTCACTGTTGCCTGTACTGTGTTCATTTTCAACATTTTTATTGAAAACAATGTTTGGGTAAAGAAGCTCTGCTGGAAAGAGGAATGGAACAGATACCAATCCTGTCAGCCAAATACAATGCTCAGAAGGCAGGTTTCCTCCTCACAATGGGCAAGGTACAAACATGCTAAGTCTGTGGCCAAAACAGCACTAGCTGGCTTCTCTGTGCTCCACGCCCAGCAAGCAGTGTATGAAATTGATCTTGGGCAACCTCCCTCTTCCCAGATCTGAGGTTCTTTATCCATCTACAGGCTCACAGGAAGCCTCTCCTCACCTGTCCCAGAACCTACGCTCCCCTATGTTCCTCCATGTCTCTCCATGTCCGTGTATGTCCTACTATGTCTCTCCATATCCCCACACGTTCTTCCATGTTCCTCCACAACACCCCACGTCCTTCCACGTCCCCCCACAACTCTCTAGGTCTCACCATCTCCCTCAAGCCCTCCATCTTCCACATTCCTCCTTGTTTCTACACCTCCCTCTATGGTGCCTCCATGTCCCTGGCAGGTTGCTACGCTCTGGGAAGAAGAGGGAACACTGCGTCGAATGTTCTTCTGGGACAGGTGCAGAATGTACTTTGTCTTTTCTTTCTGCAAGGATCAGGGAGAAATGCCAGGAATGCCCAATGCCACACAAAAGCAAGCTGCTTCCTTGCCTCTGAACATCGGGTACACTCTCTGCTTGCTGTGTTTGTTGAACTCGGCTGTGTTTGCTCCCTAGCAGGATCATTCCTTACAGATCCTGGCACAGAGACCTGGCCCTGTTCTGGTTCTGTAAGTACTAATAATGTGCACGTACCTCAGTAATGAGAAGGAGCTGAAAGTTGGAATGAACGCTGATGTGAAATGATAGCAGGCTGGGAACAATAGCACAGGAGAGCATAGGCGTAAACTACAGCGTGTTCGCTCACAGGAGGCACAGATGAGTCTCTCAAAATTGTACTAAAAGAACATCTGTGCTGAGGAACAAGAGAAGGGACATGGGGGTGATTGGAAGATGGTTCCTACAGAGGCAAGTGCTCTGTCAGTATCCCATGCAACTGGTCACAGTGAGGATGGAAAGGTGATGCACTATTTAATCAGGATTACCTGCAGACAGGGAAGGAGCTCCCCAGATAAATCCTGCTAGGAGGCACATCTTTGGGCTTCTACTCCATTCTCCTGATTTGTGCCTTGTGTAATTTCACTAGCACTGTCAGACCTTTACAGCCTGGGAAAAAAGCACAACCAGCCTGGGAACCACAGCAGACAGTGGGGTGATGCAAAGAGTGAGTGGAGAGACCAGCATTTACTGGGAAAAAAATGCATGATATAACACAGATTTGCACTCTGAATGAGAAATAGAGAATTTCAAGAAAACATGGGAAGGGAGGAGGTCTCCCAGCACACTCAGGAATTGCATTGAGTCACGAGCAGGACTACCTGGGGAGCTCAGCTGCCACATGCTGTCTCCAGGAGCTGTAGCATCTGCAAAGGATGCACAAGCCTTTTCTGCACTGTTGCTCTTAGGCTTTCCAGATAGGGCTGGGGAGTGCAGTTAGAGGAGTGTTACGCTGAGGGAAGGGATATGTACGGAGAGACAGAGGTGCTTCAAGACCTTCAGGAAATAACTGGTATGTTCTGTTGGGCTGAGGCGGTGCTGCATTCTGGAGTCATACAACAGGGTAAAGGCAAAGAGGATGAGGAGGAAAAGGGTCTAGAATTTGCTTCCTCCAGCAAAGTGGCAATGCTAAACAAGGTCTTTTGACAGTCACATTGGCCTCAAGCTGTCCTTCCAATACACCAGTATTGGAAGAATTGTTATGCAACCTCCTTCCCAAGCTGCTCCTCTCCAACCCATGAGCCCAGCAACACAGCGTGGCTCTGTCCCATCAGACAGGCCCCCAACCAGTGTAAGCTGCTTTCACTTTGCAAATTACTCATGGCATTTCCTGTAAACACGATCAACATCACCTGCAAGCTGTGGGAAGGCAAGCAGTGACATTACAAAATGTCTTCTGAAAGGGCAGTCTGCCTCATTTTTTTCCATTGTTTCCCAGTTTTCATGCTTGGGAGAGCTAGAAATTGTGGGGTGGGGAAAACCCCACAGTGACTGAAAGTGGGACAACTTCAGTAGAACTTCTGTGCTGTACTTTCCAAAGCTGCCCATAACCTCACTGTGGAACTGTCCTTTCCGTAGAAAACCTTGGGTGAGAAAAGATGGTGAGCGCTCCATCTGCTTCCCAGTCTCCTATCCAACTTCTATACTCGCTGTGCTCAAGGAAAAAATACTTGCAGCCTAACGTCAGGATAAAGAACAAGCCAAAGGAGGATGTATAAGCAAGGAGAGTAGAACAGAGCTGTAACATAAATAGTAACTAATCTCACATGCTTGGAAAGTCCCAATTCAAGCTTCCCCAAGTCATGACATTGGATTAGAGTGACTTAAGCAGTTTGCTTTGAAAAGTACAAGAAAACAGGTAAACAAAGAAACCTTGGCCTACCTGAAGGTCTATTTGTCTTCTGATATCCTTGTCTTCAGGCTCACAGGAGGGCCCTAAACATATCCCTCTCACCGTGAGGCCTAGAAACAGCACTGAAACGGATAGCTCAGATTCTCATGTGACCACCAACATTTATAAAGCAATAAATATCACAAGATATATGATGGATCACAAGAACAAGGAAGCATCACCAAACTTGCTGCTAACACAAAGCAAAGCAGAATGACAGTGTCACCTTACACTGGCATATACTAATGAAGTGCTGTAAGAACCGGCTTCAAGGACTATTTGAAGTCAAAGTTATTTTCCCTTTGTTTGCCTTTTGCTGGCATTTGCCTACACCTTGGACAGGACAGAGGGGTCACCTTGCTAAGGAGCTTTATAAAGCCCTTTTTATTGTTTCCTCAAAAGCTCAGAATCTAGTGATTAGTGAGGTCCAGTGAAATAGACCTACAGGAGTAAATCAATGAACCAAGAAGATCCATGAGGACTGGACTTAAATTACTGTTCCAGAGATGGAGAGAAAGAAAAAAAAATAAAATCCATATGATGTATCATCGCAAAAATGTGAAAAAAAACTTAAATATGTGGCTGCAGCCAATGCAAACTGGCAAGCTCCCAGACGTTATTGGCACTGGCCCAGTGGGGTTGGTGCCATGAGGCCCACAGCTATGCCAGAGACTTTGATTAGATGAGGAACAGTGATTGATGAATGAGAAGGCAGAGATGCAGGGCAAATGGCGGGGGCATAAGGAAGGGAGACAGTGAGGCAGAGGCAGTCAAGCAGCAGTTTGGATACGCATAGCTATTAGAACAAAATCTCCAAGGCTTAATTTTTATGGCAAATTTCTGTGCCCATTTCTATTTAGCTCTGTCTTTTTCCAAGAATGGTCAAAATTCCCTGCTGCCCACAAGGGCTTCATGTCACAAGGGAGTACGGTCTCTTTGAGAGTCCCAATATCCCTTTTTTAGATCAGAACAATTTGGAACTAGTGAACATTTCTCATACTCTCTCTGATCCTGCAGATTAGGCCAGAAAGGGGGAGAGACATGCAGAGAGGAAAACTAATTTGTTTGTGCTTCTAAACCACCTAGAATCTGAATCTATTTGGGATCAAAGTAGCTGTAACTGAGCAGGTTGGATTTTCAACTCAAGCCTTCCCCTTATCCTCCAAACCATGGTGCATACACAGAGTTTCACGTGGAATGTTTCTTCATGGCTCTTGGTGTCATCTGAAACCATTACCCCAAGTTATACATTGACCCGTGGTGTTATGCCCAGTGAGCAGGAAAACTGGCAAACAGGCAGGCATTGTGCACAGCCAACTCAATATACCTTCTTTATCAGTGCGGTCAGCAGCTGTCAGGAAGAATTTTGGAGAGCATTTTGTCTTCTAGCAGCAAAGCTTCAAGGTGAGATGGCACAGCAGAGGGTTGAACCATAGCAAAAGTGTAGCATTTGCCAGCTAGTGGATCAGAGAAAGGTTTCTGTGCTTTCTCTTCCTGACTAGGATAAGGATGGCCCAGCTGCCCCAATCTGTTCAAAACCTTCATGCTCAGAAGGTACCATAATGAGCAGAGCTTACCACAGAGGGTTTCAAAGAGCCCATATTAAAATTCCAAGGAATTAAGGAGGAATGTCACCTCCTATTCCAATGGAGAGTGCTGGGATATGAGAAGGGCCAACTTCTCACTTGGAGATGAGGAACTGGGCACCAAGGGTGACACCAGCCTTGACCATGCTCTCAACAACAGACATCATCCTCCAGGAGCCAAGCATAGTGAGTAGGCTCAGAAGGTAACAGAGGTTGATTGTCTGCCCCAAAAGCATAAGGGGATGAGCCAGGGCCAGGGTCCACCATCATGAGCTAAGGCAAAAAGGGTCAGTAATAGAGCTGACAGAACTGTAGCATAGGTCCAGGGGCTCCATCCAGGAGGTAAGGCTGGAGACGTGTTAGTTATAGCACAGATCTTAGGGCCATCTGGGAGACAGGACAGGAAGCAATCACACGTACTACATGGGTCAGGCAGGCACTAGCAACCCCAGGCCAAGCTGAAATGGACTGTCTGAGCTCAGGGGCAGGGTGGGAAGAGGACCCAGGTGAGAATGGTGAGGGCCATTAGGTGTTGTTAGTGTCCTTGATATAAATGCAATGGGAATAGGGGTATATATCTCTGAAGAATGAGTCTTTTCCCTTCTTCTTGTGAATGCTACTTGCCTTGCTACAGAAGTACCAAATCCTTAACCAGTACCTGCATGAGGAGTGTCTGGAGAGTGGGTTTTCATGCAGAGCCTGCCCTCGTTCCAGATAAATCCTGCTCATAGAGCTGCTGTTTGATCATTAGTATCAACTCCTTACAGTGTATAATGCACTCCTTAAAAACAACATTAATGGAGGTGCAGAGTCCAAAGTTAGGAAATGCTATGATTAAAGCCACCTGTGGCCTTACATCATCATCCTTATGTGTCTGCCTTGGGAAATAAGCTCTAATTGCCTACTTTATAAATTCTTACCTCACTCAGAGTACAAGGTTGCCAATGCACTGCTGTTTTGGTCTTTGGTCTATTCTGCATCTGTGATCACATGGCTGCAGGCTTTGTGTGCTTCTTGTTGCTCCAGCCTTGCTCTAAAAAGCGATTATTTCACAGCATTTTCTGAACTCCCCACCACTAATGCATGAGAGTATTTGCCAAGTGGGTTCACCAAGCTCCACAAAATCCATTTTGGATGGAAAACTGACGCAAGAGAAAAGATAAACAGTTTAGGTACTGCAACTGGGAGTGTGAAACACTCTGAACCTGAGCTTTCCCAGCACTCAGTAATTTTAAGGACAGATGCCACCACATTAAGCTACGTCAAAAAGCCTGCAGCATGTCTGCAAGTGAAATCCTGCTGCTTCCACTCATAGCCAGACTGGAGGAATAGCTGATTACAGCTTGGTTTCAACCACTTGTATCACTTTGTAACATGAGCTTTGCAGACTAAGTTGAAACAGAGTTGCAGTCTCAAAGGCATCATTGTAGACAAGAGATGTTTGAGATTAAGACTGGTTCTTTTAGGAAAAATATAGAAAGCTGTCTTTACACTTCTGTGTACTTTAAGATACACTGTAAGATATACTTGTATTTAACATGTATAAATATTTTGGCATCATTTATACCAATGTATACGTAAGCAGATGTGCAATTAGCACTTCTCAGGAGGCTTTGTTGGCAGCAGCAGAACTGTAGGACTCTCTAGCTTGGTTTCATTCTGTGCATGAATGCAGTGTATGCTCAAGGCAGTAAGTGCTCTTCTTCATGCTCTTTGCAGGCTTGACACCCTGGAGTTGGATGTAAGAGGTCAGTAAACACCTTTCTTCCAGCCATGCCTTCTCCCCTCTAGCTCCCTGGCTAATGTGTGACTGCAGCTGAAGTTCCTGTCATTTTCAGCTGACCTTCCCCCAGCCAGAGCTATCAACCCAGCTTTTGGCAGCACTCAACCACTCTAGCATCTAAGGTCTAACAAGATTAGACAGCTGAGGATTAGCTGTACAGCTCTCCAGCCACAACACAATCTTCACCAGGTGCCCTCAGCTTCTCTGCCAGGCACCAGCCTGTTGCCTTTTGCCCAGCTCCTGCCTCTTTACAGCTCAGACCTGTGCTTTATTCCAGCTCCTGCCTCCTGGCACAGATTCCCCAGCATCATGACACTGAAGTCTAGTCTCTGATAGTGCTCTCCTCTCCCACTTTGGCTTCTGTTCAGCCTTCGCTCCATCAGGACACAAGCCAACTGTCCTCTAACCACAAGGTCCTGCCGACCATGTCCTACAGAAGATCCTACAACACGGAGGCTAAAACATTGCTTCTTTGGACAGTTCTTCCACTGCACAAAATTGACCCCCTCCTCAGTCTTTTAGCTCAGATTCCAGGGGGAAAAGTCAGCCCTCTCAAAGAGAGACAACCCCAGATAAGGGGGAGGGTTATGGGATGGAGGACATAAGGCAGCCTAAAGCATATACTATGTACACTATTTCTATAGGAAAGAAGGGGACAGACCCTTTAGCAGGATCTGTGGTGATAGAACAAGGGGAAAATGGCTTCAAGTTCAAAGAGGATAGATATAGACTGGATATAAGTAAAAAGTCTTTTACAGTGAGGGTGGTGAGGCACTGGAACAGGTTGCCCAGAGATGTAGTTGATGTCCCACCCCTGGAGACTTTTAAGATGAGGCTGGATAAGGCCCTGTGCAACTTGATGTAGCTGTGGTGTCCCTGTTCATTGCAGGTGTGTTGGGCTACACTACATTTAAAGGTCCCTTCCAACTCTAAGGATTCTACGATTCTATGACATACTTTGTGTTTTCTCCCACCTACAATAATTTTCTTTGTGGAGAAACAAAGGACATAGGAAGGCCTAACTTCCACTTAATGAAGCTCTGAACTAATACACTGTACTTAAGCCAGCTCTCCACTGGAAAAGCAGAAGATGATCAGACTTGAAGACAAGAGAGCCAGTTGTATGTTCTTTGAAATCATTCTCACACACTTCTGCAAATCTGAACATACCATACATAATAAGCAAAACTCAGTCAAACTTTATCACAAACCAGGTGCATTTCTCTTTGCTCAGTTATCCTTTTATCTCAGAAAGGAAATACCCTGTGCACAGAGCAGGCTGTGCACAGGTGTTTTGTGGTATTTGTTGTTCAGGGAAGCATCAAGATTTGCATTAGGGGCAGAGGGCAGAAAGAAACTGAAGAAGTACAGATTACGGACAACCACATCAGGTGATGTGGAAATACCCCTCTTTCCTTGCAGTTCTTTAACAATCACCTGTTTATATGGACATTTGATTAAAAAATACCAGTAGTTCTTCCTTGTGGTGATATGATGACATAGAATACTACTAGCTCCCACTCTCCCTAAAACGAGGGTGTCCAGAGGTGAATGACTGAATAGCTGAAGTAGTTTCTTCACTGATTGTTATCAATCAGGTCAGCATCATTCAGCATGGCTAATTCCGCCCACCACAAGTTTGTTTTGAAAGCAAGATGATGCCATTACTTGTTGTGGATGCACTGTTCAGGCATGTTGCAGTATTGCCTAAGCTCAGCGGGAAAGAAAATAACATTGCTAAGGGCAGGTGATAATATCATCTCTGACTGAAAGCAAGGACATGTCTTTCTCAGCACCTGTGGGGAGTAGAAGCACTAGCAATGAGCAAGCAGCAGGGAAGAGAGGAGTCACACGGAGGTCCTGATGCTGCAGAGTTCCCAAGCTCATGCCTAATTCCAAACTCACGAGTAGCTCCCTCAGCTAGAGCCAGGCATATGAATGTGTCAGTGAAGCAGGGTTGTGATCATGGGGAAATACTGGACAGAAGCTCTGTCTTTAAAAAAAAAGAAAAAAAAAAGCAGGCTTCAAACAAGAATCCATCTGTCTGCTACAGAGATGTGGACAGGAAGGAGCAGACCACTGGAGAATAATGATATTTATGATGTATTTTTGTACAGTGCCTACATCTCCCTGATTTGTAACAAAATGTAAATATGTAATCAACACATCAAAAAGACAAAATTCTTCTAAGCAATCAACATTTTTTCCCATCTGAAGTATGGATATTGCAACAATACCAGTTCTCCCACTCCATCAAAGAATGCCATGCAACCAAGAGGCAACAAGTCTCCCAGATTTAGCATTTTAAATCACACCCAGGAGGGGGAAGGCAGAGAGGTGGTTCCTGAAGTATCACAGGTGGAACCCACCTGGTGTCCCAGAGCTTTCATGAGAAAGCTGTGGATGAGAAGCTATAAAGCAAGAGGGAAAAGAGGAGAAAAATTCTTCCAAATTTTCAAATGGGAACAAGTATGAAACAAAAGCCCAAACCAGACATTTACACCTGAGTTCATTGGAAAATGGAGGGAAGTGGGCATTTCTAGGACACTGTTTGCCTTGTCCTCCTGTAGGCACCTAGAAGAGATCAGATGACTCACGCCATGAGAATGCCTGCTGTTCCCATGGATGATGTAGGGAGCCCAGAGCGACAGGAACAAACAGAGCTGTCTGTGGCTGCTTATGGTTGGGGTGCACCCCATTGGTAGTGCCCCAGGGGCCTGGTAAGAGGCTGACTCATGGTTGTTTGATTAAGAAGAGATCATGGACACAGGGAAAATTGTCCTCAGGGTCACCTTCAGCTGCATCCTGGCTTTCTGCAGAAAAACCTGGTGGTGATGTAGTCGATGTACAAGGTCAGGCTGGATGGGGCTCCGGGCAACCTGATCTAGCTGTAGGTGTTCCTGTTCACAGCAGGGGAATTGTACCAGATGGCCCTTAATAGTGCCTTCCAACTCAAATGATTCCATGATTCTGTGTGCTTTGGGAGGGCAGACAGAGCCACCGGTTCAGCTGATGAAAGACAGAGGATCAATGGCTGTGGTAATGCACCTTCAGAACCTTCAGAAAGGAAAGAAAAATTAAAAAAAGATCTTCAACCTTCACAGTTCGCTAACTGAGATTTCTTGCTGTCATTTGAGGGAATCCCTCCACACGGCTAAATAACACTTAAGGTGAAAAGGGGTTGCAGGCAGGGTTTTCTGATGGGAACCAATACGTCATAGAGAGAAAGTGGTGTGATTCGGGAGCATAGTGAAACCCCGGCAGTTTGGGGAACCCCTTTCACCACATCCTTTGGCAGAGCTGTGGCAGAACAAAGTCAACATGAAGGAGGCCAGCTGCAGACAGCATCCTGCAGGGAAGAGGAAGGAGGACACTCTGTTTCTTAGAGTTCTTGAATGTGACCTTCTGGCCTCTCCCTCCTCCTACCCTCATCCCTACATCAGAATGCAGAGCAGCATCAAGAAAGCAGTTCTACATGGGGCAGGAAGTGAAGCATAGCAGCTAAAACCTCTGTGCTGCTTGAAAGGAAACAGCAGCACATTTTAGACAATGTCAGCAGTGTCATCTCCCTCAGATCATGGCATTAGCTCCTTGTTTACAACAGCTGGTTCGATGTAGACCATTACAGGTGTCCAGACTCAGTGTTTCCCACAGCTTATATTACCCAGTACTTTCCCCCCCTATAATCTACTGCATCCTAGCCTTTGTTACTGTTAGCTCTGTACCTCCAATAAAGCAAATTCTCGCTGGCCAGGACAGCATTGTACCATTTGATCTTGGCATTTTCTAGCCTGCCCTGCAGCACCATTTCCCCTCTTTGTTTCTTTTAATAAAACATAAGAGGCAGCTGCTACATCAAGGCACGTGGCCACTTGGAAGAGCGCAGCAAGATGTTCTTATATACATAAGCTACAGAAAATACCAATCTGAAAACCTCAGTGGCTGCATGATTGATTTAAACTCACTGCAGAGAGGCTGACTGATGCGGAGAGACCAGATGTTCAAAGGGACACCGAGCCTCAGCTGTAGAATGATTTCCAGAAACTCTCACCCCTTTCAGTGCTAAAAATAGGAACTGGGGTTTCTGAAGTGTTTTGCAGGGCAGAAGTTACATCTTTGTCCACAGGCATATAATGCTGAAACACGGCTTCTTCTTTAAACACCTAAGTATGGTTTGAATTCTTCCAATAGCATCAGACTCCTGAGGTGTCTATGTGTGCTGAAGGATTTCCTCAACGCTTCTAGCTTAAAGCACATTTAACATGGAGGGATGCCTATCCAAGGTGGCTGTTACTTTGCCCTGCTGCTCAGAGGCATGCTGGCTGTAAGTGAGATGAGTGCAGATGCAAAGGCACATGCTATTCCTGGTCGCATGAGTACAAGATTTCCTGCCTTTGGAAAATGTGCAAGCCGTATGGGGCTCAATCCACAGCAAGGATGCCTTCTAAAAGAAAGATAACCTTTCTAGCTTATCTGGGGCTTGTGTTTACATGTCGCTGGTGTTCTTGTTGCCACAACTAAAAAGAGTTCTCAGTTCTCTGATATGCCCTGTCCTTGATGAGCCCTTTGCCAGAAAAATGCTGTGAAGAGCAAGTCCCAGGAACCACTGCATACCTTTTATTTTAATAGCAAGGAATCTATCAGAAGGAGTTGTTCACGCTTCTGTCTCCTTTACAACAGTGCTGTGTGACCTTTGCAAATTCGATTCTTGAGTAAAAGAATCAACACTGAGCTTATCATGTCACCTCCAGATACTCTCAAAATCTCTCACCTGTCTGTTGGATTTGTTATCTTATAGGGTGTAATACTTGGTGCAACCCTGAGCTCTGCTGATGACACCAGTCTGGATAACTGCCTAAATTATCAAGTCTTCAGCACCAAATATTTACAGTGTATCCTTGGAAAATAAATTAAATTTTGCAGAACTTAATAAACACAAACTGTATGCAGAAAGAGAGGTGAGAAGGGCATGTATAAGGAAAGCTAAAAGATTCAGTTATCCCTTGATCATTTTCAATATTTCTGTAGGATTATTTATTCACTTCTGAGAGACAGAGGCTTCCTATTTACCATGGGAGATCAGATATTTTCCCTTTGTCTATGCAAAGGAGTCTGACCCCCCCACCTTCTGTCCTTTGGATGACTGTCCTGAGCGTATGAGATGACACACAAAGGCAGGAAGAAAGGCACAGCTCAGTTTCGCCTGTTGACAGCGTTTCACTTTGCATGACAACTTAAAACCTGCACTTAATGAGAGATGAGGGCTCCCAACCCATCTACCATGCACATACCTCTTCCATGAGGCTAGAATTTCATCTGTGTCCCTCCACCTGGGTAAGGATATGCACAGAGAATCTATGCCTCAGGTCTGCTCTGAACCCAAACTTCTAAGAGCTACTCCAGAGCTGTGCCACACAGCTGGACATGGCTCTGAGAGAATAGATGCATGGTTTGGTAGAGAGATTTTGCTCTAATTCCATAGTACTAAAAAGAAAGGTAATTTTTTTGCCTACTTTCTAGCATCAACCCTTCTGCAGGCAAACCAGATGAGAAGAATGAACAGCAAGACCAAACCAAGCCAGTTTTCAGAAGAAAACTGGTCAGCCAAATTGAGAAAGGGAAACTAATTGTGGAGGATGTTTGTGTTTCCAGATCCCAGTGCAGCAGGCAATAGTTCTTGACGTTTCCACTTCATTACCCTTCCAGCCTAGCCAGAGAGAGCATATACTAGTTTTTTACTTCCATCTCCCCGAGTTCTCTGGCCAGCACGCTGGACTGAGATGTTGTCAGGTCAAGAGGAGGCCATGAAGATGATCAGAAGGCTGGAGCACTTCTCCTATGAAGAAAGGCTGAGAGAGCTCATCCATCATGAGAAGAGAGGGCTCCCGGGACACCTCTCTGCAGCCTTCCAAGAAGGAGGGGGACCAACTTTTTAGATAGGACAAGAGGAGTGGCTTTAAACTAAAGGGGGAGAGATTTAGATTAGATGTCAGGTGGAAATTATTTCCTCAGAGGACGGTGAGATGCTGGCACAGCTGCCCAGAGAAGCTGTGGTGCCCCATCCCTGGAGACGCTCAAGGCCAGGTTGGATGAGCTCAGGCAGCCTGAGCTGGTGGGGGGCAGCCCTGCCACAGCAGGGCTTGGGGCAGTATGGGCTGTGAGGTCTCTTCAACTCAAGCCATTCTGTGATTTTATGATAAGTAAATCACAACTGCACATTCAGTTTGGGATGCTTAGCATAACTATCAGATAACCTGAGCTTTGGGGGCCTCCCATGCACAGCGGGTGGAACACAGCTCTCTAGCCTAGAGATACATGGGTTACATGGGTTGTTCTTGGCTTTCAGTTCCTCAGAATGTTTATTTTTTATGGAAGGTCTGTAAATATCTATGTGGATGGTAATAGCGTATACTTTCAGAAGCAGAGAAATGTTATCTTGGTTTGTTGAGAAATCTTTCTAAACGCTACTAGACTTTGTGGAGTCAGAAGAGACAGAAACTCCATGTTTTGAAGCCAAACTAGGCAGCTGGTTGCTAAGAAGCTATCAGATTAACCAGAGTAGGCTTCGTGCACATGTGTACTATAACTGTAGTCTTGCATGCACTCTGCTTTACCACAGGTTCTAAGAAACAAGACAAAAGCTCCTGGTGAGTAAAAGCAAAGTGTTTAGCTGCACTGCATGCTTTGGACTAAAATTTTAACCTGACTTGAGAAACATCCACAAAGAGAGAAAGAAATGGAAAAGATCACCAGCAGCAAGATCTGAGGAAATCTAATGAGAAAAAACCTAACCCCCATTTTCCTGATAGAAATGCCGTAGGAGCTACCATGGTCCCTTTTGTCCTTCCATGGGACCACTCCAGAGGCAGAGTGCTCTGTGGGAGTGGCTGGGAGATATGGCTGTCGGTGATGTTGGCTAGGGCTCATAAAGTTCATAAAGAAGGACTAAAGCTACAGGACTCAAGCTACAGCAAATGAAGGGACAGAAGCCAGTGGAGAATCCAGCAGCACTATGCTGTGTCACTGGATACACAATTTAAAGTGGTCCACAGATACACGCCTCAAATCCATTACGCAGCTGAAAATTTTTGCCCACTTGAGAATTTCAAGAGACCACACCCAGGTATGTTTTAATGCTGTTGTAATTAGGGGTGGGACAACCGGTTCAGATAAAATAAAGAACAACCTGAAACTACACCCAAAACTTAAAATGATTCTCTCTCATCCTGCTCAGAGTTGCTTCGCCTTTAATCTTTTTCTTTCTTTCTTTTTTTTTTTTTTCCTCCTTCGCATACCTTTCCTGCTTGGAACAAGCAGAAAGCAGAAATACTGACTCTAAGATAGCAGGTTTTTCTTATTTCAATAACTGAAACCAGCAAATATTGCAAATCTCATAAATGTCGAGGCTCTCAATCTCCAGAATATTTTACAAAAATGATCTCTGCTTCACATATACATGTGTTTCCAGCCTGCCTCCAGGTTTCAAACAGGGAAATTCAGTTACCATTCAGTGACCGAATTTCTTTGTGCTTTGTGCTTGCGCCCTGGCTTTCTGATGACAGGCTGTAACAACTAGAGATACTCACCCTTGCTCCTTCCATGCCCCAGCTCCTCATGCTGGGAGACATAGACAGGACATGGGGTTTCTTGTCATGGCATCAGAAGTCTTTCAGAGCCCTGAAAGGAAACTGTCTCTAGGCTCAATGCTCAAGGTTAAATTGAGGGTAGAATAAGGGAAGGATCACACAATCACAGAATCATTAAGGTTGGCAAAGACCACTAAAATCACCCAGTCCAACCAGCAGCCCATCACACCATGCCCACTGCCCATGTCCCTCAGTGACATATCCACCCAGCTCTTGAACACCTACAGGGACGGTGACTCCACCACCTCCCTGGCAGCTGGTTACAGTGCATCACCACACTTTCCGAGAATAAATATTTCATAATATCCAACTTGAACCTCTCCTGGCACAACTTGAGGCCATTCTGTCTCATCCTATTCCTGTTTCTGGGGAGAAGATAAAGACCCCCACCTTGCTCTGAGGTGTCTCTGTCTCCTGTCACACATCAGTCAATTTGGGTAGAGAACAAGGCTCTCGTCCTCCCTTTGTCTGTAGCATAGAGCATCACCCACATCTAGCATCACCCGAGGACTGAAGACTTATTCTCTGCACTTCTTGAAGCTGAGAGCTCCTGGATTGAGATGCTTTCATTTGCTATAGCACAAGTTTCTGCAGGAGGGAGGGATGCCAGGGGGAGAGCAGATCTGTGGCTATTTAGTGGTCCCCTGGGCCAGTAACTTCTTATTTGTGTGCAAATCATGTCTAATCCTTACAGGCAGCTCCTTAAGGCATAGCAACAAGAAGGAAAAGAAATCATGGCAGAAAAAAATTAAGAATGTGCTGAGATATTGCCAAGGGGACAGAATTATAAAGTGCTCCTGAAAATATTTTTGGTTTTGTTGTTAATTTCCATCACTTTTTTCACACTCTTTTCCCCTTTGATTTTTCTTTCCCTCCACCTTTCCTCCCCACCATGCCTCGATCCTGTTGCAAAACAAGCCCGTTTCATCAAAAAGGAAAGAAAAACAAGTGCAGCCCTGTGCCACCACCTGTAAGTTGTCCCAAATCCATTACCTGCGCAGTTCCAGACAGTGACGTCCACCGCGAGCGAAGCACAAACACCACCTCACATGAATGGCATGTGCGTAGGAACAAAAACAACAACAGAATTCCTGTGTGCATTGCTTTGGGCTTGTAGGCTTTCTTTTTTTTTTTTTTTCCTTTTTTTTTTTTCATGTTATTTTGCCTCAACATACTCATAGAGGTATGGCATTGATTTATGTCTTCAGAAATTTTTGTAGCTTGTTAGCTGGTTATTCTGCTTTCTAAAGCTTTTGAATGTGCTTACTTTACAAATCTGAGCAGTATTGCATAATTACAGAGAAGGCTCCTTATTGGTTTTAAACCAAGAAAATATTAGAGGACAATAAACACCAGATTGTGTCTACTTGTCTCCATGTCCTTCTCATAGGTCAGGACACCCAAGGTTGCCCATGTCATTGAGTTCCTCACACATAAGGCACCTACTGGTTTTCCAGAGGCAGAGACACCCTGCAGGAAGAAGGACCCCTTTTAGAAGAATCCTCTTTAGCACTGCTCCAGCCTGAGCACCCAAGGGGCCACCAGGGAGGTGGCCCAAATTCTGTTGGCAACTAGTAGTGACCCCAGCTAGGAAGGGGCCTTGGTTTGTAGCCCAGAGCACATCAGCTCCAGATGACGGCTTCTGCATCATCTTACAGTGCCCAGGGTGGGCAGCCCCAAGCTTGCTGCTCTGTCTTGCCTGGTAGTTTCAGGTTCATGGCAGTAATAAATTTAAGGGAAAAAAAGAGACTCTTTATTTATAAGGGCACCTTTTTTTTTTTAATTTGCCATTCTAACTTTCTGTTTTTTAACATATCAGTTTTTCACAGATCGTATTTTACCACGTTCCTGTGCTATTTCCCATGCCGAAATTTGGTCGATGAAACACTAGATCATAATGAAACAGCAGTGGTTCTGTGCTCAGAAACGCAAGGAGCTTCTTTGACTGTGGTCTTGCTCTTATCCGATTTCAAAGATTCTCTGTGAGAGTTGTGAAACCAACCCACTCAATGTGAATCAAAACCCTGGGCTGAGCTCACACGCAGAGTCGGAGGAGGAAGCCTGTCTTCCCTCTGTGCTGAGTAAGGCTCTTCACCCACTCAAGGCACATGTGCAGGGAATCCACCAAGTGCCTGCTTACTCCTCACCAAGTCTCACCTTGCTCTCATGAGCCCAGTGCGGATATTGGCTACCATCCCTTCTCACCTCTACCACCCTTTTGGGTTTCTCTGCCTCATTTTCACAGTCTCACTTTTGTGTGAAGGGGGAAATTCAGCCACATGAAAGGGGTAGCCCAACACCCACAGATTTCCAAAATTTAAGCATTAGCTTTCTGCACCAGCCTCTATTTTCCCAGTTTTGGAGATTCCCCATGTCTTCACACAATGCCTTCATTCAGGTCACAGCAATCCCAGCCCCTGGCGAGGGCTCAGCTACCACTCCATTCTGCCACCAGCTGAAGGCAGAGGTGAAAAGAGAGATATAGTTCCATATATGCGCAGTGTAGTCCTGGGAACAGACCACCACAGCACTGGTCCCCATCACCTGAGAAGGTCTGAGCAACTCATGATCAGAGCTGAGCAAAATAGTCATTCTGGGCACGGTAAATAACAAAAAGGAGAGATGGAAGAGATAAGTGGCATTTACATATTTGAATCGTTGCATTCACATTTGATTTTGTTTAGCAAAGTAAATGTAAAGCAAGGACTGGTGATAAACACATTCCAGGAAAGGCATTGTCACTTTTGAAAACCAGGCAATTTGTTTATTTTAAATAGAGCTTTTGTTTCAGATTGCATACATATAAAATAGGAAAGTTGTAGGAAGAAAAGCCTTGCCCTGAAGATGAAACACATTCCTTGGCCTGAGCTTGAGCGTGTCTTGTGCTGACTTGGAACGAAGCGATGTGTATGGAGGGGGCACCTGGAGGAAAACAGAACAAAAGCCCAAGCATTCCACATCAGCAATTTGCTCTGGGCTTTTTCTTTAATGCAGTTCAGCTGCCAGCTCTAGGAGGTGTTACTTGTCCATTATTTATATGTTCATAATGAATGGGTATGAACATTAGTAGTGACCTCTTGCATCACGGGCACCACATGCTGTTATATTTATATTTAAAGTGAATCCAAGGATCTGGGTAAGGATGCAGAGCAAGCAACTGTTTGTTGTAGCAACAGCTCCTTTGGTTTTTCAGGAAAACTTCTCATGGCCTCCAGACACTATACAAAACAGAGAAACCACCTTTGAGAACTGGAAGATGCTGATTCAGTTTTTCCCCCACCCTAGAAAATGGGAGGGTCAAAATATCCCCTGGTTATATGGGGAAAACAGTAAATTAGATGTATTAAAGGTACGTTCGGTTAGACTCAAAGGAAGGCAGCTCAGTGTTCGGGGATAATTTGCAAGGAATCATCAGTTATAAAAATGCTCCAAGCTGTTATGTTCTCCATTAATCACCCAGCACTCCAGCTAACTGTTGCAACCGCCCCATGCTCTAGCTGCAACTATAGGCACACACGTTCAGCTGCTGGCTGGCTGATCCCACCATACTCGTTACACTCAGCTTTTTCTTGTAGCCTTTTCCCGCTGCTCCCATCGGCACACCCTCAGACAGCCCCGGTGACTACTGTCTGCTCCTGCTGCTGCACGGATATTTCGCCCGTGCTTGTCCTTATGTGGGGAATTCAGCCTGACTGAATACACGGAAGCCTGACAATCAGGCTGATTCGCTCATACCCCTCGGTTGCTTCATGGGACGTGCACAGCAGCTCCCAGCAGGCCCAGTTCCCCTTCCTCACCCCACGCCCTGCCAGTGGCATGGGGCTCCTCAGGCAATGGAGAGCTGATGCTCAAGATAACCAGGAGAGATGTGCTTTTGCCCAAAGAAGGAAAAGGAGAGGGCTTGAAGTGCTACCCTCCCCACCCAAGTATGATTTCTCACAAAAAGACCAGGCCGGGAAGACCAAGGAGATGGCACGCAGTCCTTGCACAATTACCAGAATGGTGGGAAGTCAGCAAAATTCCTTGTCCTGCAGTGACCTATCTGCCTGCGGGCATGAGAGAGATCTCATCATGCATCACAGTGTATCCGGAGACTTTTCTGTTTTGAGAAGCGATCAGCCCTTGTCAGCTTTATCTGGGTGTCTGGACTGAATGTTGCATTTTCTCCAGCTCCTTTTCCTATAGCTGTCTCCAGTTTGCATATTGTCATACTGAATTCTATCAGAAAAAAAAAATAAAAATTGTTAGTTTTGAGGAAATAGAATCAAAGAATTGTAAAACCCTTAGAGTTGGAAAGGACCCTTAAAGGCCAACTAGTCCAACCCCCCTGCAATGAACAGGGACACCTACAGCTACATCAGGTTGCTTAGAACCCCATCCAGCCTGACCTGGATTGTCTCCAGGAACGAGGCATCCATCTGGGCAATCTGTGCCAGTGCCTAACCACTCTTAGCATTAAATTCTTCCTTATAACCAGTCTAAATCTCCCCTCTCTTAGTTTGAAACTATTTCTCCTCATCGTATCACAGCAGACCTTGCTAAAGAGTCTGTCCCCTTCTTTCTTATATCCTCCTTTTAGATACTGAAAGACCACTCTCAGGTCTCCCGGAGCCTTCTTTTCTCAGCTCCAGCTCTCTCAGACCATCCTCGCAGGGAAAGTGTTCCTCCCCTTGGATCGTACTTGTGGCCCTCCTCTAAACACACTCCAACAGCTCCATGTCTCTCCTGTACTGAGGACTCCCCATCTGGACGCAGTACTCCAGGTGAGGCCTCACCAGCGCAGAGCAGAGGGGCAGCATCACCTCCCTCACCCTGCTGGCCACACTTCTTTGGATGCAGCCCAGGACACGGTTGGCATTCTGGGCTGTAAGGGCACTTTGCTGGCTCATGTCCAGTTTGACCATCACACCTAAGCAGGCTGATAAAGCTTTAAGAAAATAAATTTTCTTCCAACATATCTAAAAAAGCTAATTAAAAAGCCTTGGGCAGCAAGTTCATTAGGCTGGTTAGCAAGCAGACTTTTCTGAGGCCCTTTGTATGGGTATCATTCACCTTCAGTTCTGTAAATCTCTGATATTTCCTTCTTGCAATCCTTGCTAAAGGATTTTTTATGCTAACAGAGCACTTATTTTTAGGTGAAAAAGTATGCTGCAGGAATTAGGAGATAGGGGAACTGAAACACCAGTAAATCTCTGCTCAGGAAAAAAAAGTGTGCAGGGGGAAAAAAGTTAACACACCCATACTGGGGTGAGGAATCACAGAAGCAAGAAGAAGTTAACCCTTGAGAATCATATTTGCAAGGAACTAAAATTTTCTGCAGCGCAGGGACAGATGAAGAGGAAATTCTTTCCTCAGAGTGCAGTGAGGCGCTGGCACAGCTGCCCAGAGAAGCTGTGGTGCCCCATCCCTGGACGCACTCAAGGCCAGGTTGGATGGGGCCCTGGGCAGCTGAGCTGGTGGGGGGCAGCCCTGCCCATGGCAGGGGTTAGAAATAGATAATCTTTGAGGTCCCTTCAACCCAAGCTGTTCTGTGATTCTGTGATTCATTCCATTTTGAAGGAGATTGTGTGTAGAGTAAGGCCATCACCAAGGAGCAGCTCTGCTCTTCCACCTGCAAGCTGCTGCCTTCAGCCCTGACCTTGGAGGCTGCTTCCCCAGATGTTGTTTTTCAGGTGTGAGCATGCTTGTGGTTAGGTTTTATTTCCTATTTCTTTATAATCTTTCAAATAAAGGATCTTTTTCACAGAAGAGTTGCAGCCAACTCATACAAAGTATGTCTAGCATCCACCCAACTCCAACAGAGTTCATGAGCTGAGAAATGTTGTTATTCAGCTATGTAACAATTCATCTGCTACCAATAAAGTGCCGTTCTGTGACTTGGATTTAGCTAACAAGAATTCCACATGCTAGCACTTAGTAGATTGTCATTGTTTCTTTTCAAAAGAAGCCTGTGAGCAGCAGAAATTGATTTCTGGGACAGTTAGGGTTGAATAGCTCTGAAGCAGATGCAGAGAAGAAGCTGTTGGCTACAAGGGAAGCTTGACATGTGGAAAGTTTCCAGGTTTTCAAAGGAAATGTAAGAGTTCAAGACCGCAGTTTACTGCACCTGGATTGTTTATCCACCTGTCCCAACTAATCAAACATTAAGAAAACTTCAGATAGGGGCTTGCCCTGGCAGAGCAGTTGCTAATCTGAATCCTGATAACATTCCTCTGTCCTGGTTCCTCAAACTTGGCTCCGAGCAGAGAATGCTGCTCTGTAAAAGTGCTCATTGATACCCCCACCCAGGGGAATTAATTCTATCTATAATCATAAAAATGAATTGGAGAACAAAGTCGAAGGCGTTTCTTTTTGTTTGTTGTGAGGAGGGAAATTCCCGTAGAGATAGTGGGCTGAGTTTTCTCCTTCAGCTTGCACCACAGGGGAACTGCCTGCTAAATCCCACATGGTAGTCCTGCCCTAGTTGCTCTCAGGGTCTGTGTGGATGATAATGGCTTCTTCAGGTGTCACCAGGAGCCTAGTTCAATTAGTAGCATTTTGCTTCTTGACACTGGGTAGGAAGCTCATGCAGAAAGGTTCTC
The DNA here is from genome assembly GCA_035772895.1 of Perdix hodgsoniae. Lineage (NCBI taxonomy): Eukaryota > Metazoa > Chordata > Aves > Galliformes > Phasianidae > Perdix > Perdix hodgsoniae. Next base: position 2,390,831 of record JAPSGF010000036.1, on the reverse strand, counting down.
CTTCTAGGCTAAGCCAGAAAAGTAGCTAAGTACACCTTTACTTACGTTTGTCTCCCAAACAGCTTTTATAGAAGTATGCTTTTTGTATCAGAAGTCACTTTTTATACAAGAACTACACCATGAAGAATCTCAGCATGCTTTTAACACACTCACGTGGGATGTGGTTCTGCACTGACCACAGCAAAGAGCAGCACGAGACCAAGGTCCCTCTGTCTGGCCTAGGACTGGTGGCAGAGCAAAGAGGGAGAGACTGAATCTGAAGAAGATCCCAGAGATCGCCTTTCAAGAAGTTTCTGTCCTGGGACAGCTGATCACAAGCATCAGTTTTCCAATGCAGGGTTATCCACCACACCAAAGACAGGTCAGACCAAGACACTTCCGGTCTGATTTTTGGGTGGTGCTGTGCAGAGCCAGGAGGTCAACTTCATGATCCTTGTGGATCCCTTCCAACTTAGGATATTCTACAATTCTATGACCTTGTATCCATTTAAAGTCAGTTTGGTTTCATGATTCTCTGATTTCTCATGACTTGTAGTAAAAATTTTCTCCCTTTTACAAATTTCAATTCTGTATTTGTGATGCAGGACTGTAAAAAACAGTGGTTTTTTTTATTCTGGGTTTTATTCTGGGCCTTTTCTTCAGGGTAAATTTATCAATACAAAACTCCCCCAAATCAGCTGAACTCTTGAGTGTTGCTTTATGTATTATGTACAGCTCCTGGTCATTCTCCTTCCACATCACAAGCTCTTTGAGGCAAAGGTTGCTGCGTTCTCTGCATTTGGGCAGTATGTGTTATATCTGCAGCTTGCCTTTTTTAAAATACAAAAAAATCCCAGGCACCTGAGGCAAGCAGCTGAAATATATGCCCACATGAGTGCGAGTTACTGGCAACTCCAATTTAAAACCAGCCAGGTTGATTGGAAACTGGCCAGATGGCAGCTCCTGCAAGCTAAAAGGATTAATTATTTGGGGATCATGCCTGGAGAGCAGGCGTGATGAATGCAATATACTATTCCTTGTCACGACTGTGTCAGCGCTGGGAAATGAGGAGTGGCCTGAGATTCAATAGCAGCCATCTTTGTTCTCTCTGGAGAGACAACAATTCTTTTAATAAGGCTCAGAAGACAACAAAACCCTCATTTTTAGCCTGAAACTAAGATATGTGTGTGAACACATATCTAACAGTCTTCACTTTCCTGCAATTACGCTGATGTCATACAGCCTTATTTATTTTATGAAGTATTTCACAACTGTAGTGTTAATTAACTATTTTATTGAGTCTGTGTAATTAACCATGTAATGACTCAAACATCTACAAGACAACTTTGTTTTTTTCCCTCTTAACTTACCGTGTATGGCACTGTAGCTACTTCTGAACGGACATTTCACTGCATAGCCCTGCCTCTCCCGGCCAAAGAAGCTGGCCAGCCAACCTCCAAGAGGTTGTCCGGTATAATTAAGAGCTAATTTTCTAAGAGGAGAAATCCACTTTGGAGTTTGCTTGCAAATGCCCCTAACAGAGCTTATCTGTTGCTATGGCTTCGTCTGTGGTGAATGACAGCGGCACCATGGTGCCCTTCTCCAACCTTTGCCATGCTGAGGTTAGATTTGGGGGATGAGATCTAGCTCACACAGCCAGTGGGGAAATTCCTCCAAAAACACCTTCTTGACTTTCAATCTATGTACCTTCTTTCCAGGCAAAAAAGGAAAACCTCTGACAGAGCCTGTACTTCCCACCGTGCCGTGAGAGCCTGGCTGCCCTTCCATCCAAGCACCACCAGTGACCAATCGATTTTAACAGCCATGTCTCAGCACAGTTATTTCCAGCATAGTTTTCCCGGGCTGTGCCAGTGGAGAGATGCCTCTTGTTTTTCTGTTTCAGACCTCAGCTGGCCAAACCACACTGTGTTCTCCTCCAACGCACAAGTGTAGCGTGACAGGCAGTGACCACATGTGGGGCATGGGGAGGATGGCCTTTTGCAGCAGTGGAAGGACATTTTGACTGACTCTGGCAATTGCGACAGTGTTGGGGGAACCTTGCAGAACAGCTGGATCCAGCTTCAGACACCTGACCAATGGCACTGCTACTAGTCCCATTTTAATGAGATGCTTCATCTTTGCTGGGCTCAACCCCACAGAGCCCTGCTCTCAGCCCTGCTTCTCCTTTTATTTTTTATGAGTAACTTCTTTAGTCTTAATCTGTAATTTTTCTGTTGTGGAGCTGGAGCCAATACGTAAAAAACAGAACAGGGCGAGTCCTCTAATGCTTCTCTGCAGTGAGGTTTCTCAGAGCCCAGCTGGATTTTAGGAGCTTGCCTGCACTCAGTGCTGTTCTCTCACCTGAAACCATAATAACCATAATCCTCTCTTTGTGCTCTCAGTCACTTCCATAGCAACCAGTTCTGATGGCCCCAAGGATTAGAGCTTCAGGAAGGAAATAAACAGGGATGGAAGAAGAAATAAAAAAGTCCACAAGAAGTGCTTTGATCCTGGTTTTATTATGGTGGAACAAACGAGTTCAGATAAAATAAAGAGCACTGCTAGCCCTCAGCTGATCTCCAGACAGTCACAAAGCTGTATGGATGGCTGGTGGCAAAGTTGGGTTTGATTCTTCCTTTTCTGTGAATCACTGTGTTCTTGCCTCTTGCTGAGCCAAAGCGAGATGAGGAACACAGAGAGCCTGCTCACCTTGCTAGGCTGACCATCCACCTAAAACATCTCATGTGTGCAAATGGATGTTCCTCCAGAAGAACTGCTTGTCAGGTGCTAGTGCACTACACAATATTTTTGCAAATTCCCAGGATAATACAAATGGACTAAGAGAAGGAGATGGATAATGTGCTCAACAAGATCACGGTGGATACTGAGAAAATGAACAGAAAAGCCTTCTGAACTTTTGGCTAGAACCGGTATAAGTAGCTGCATTAAAGAGAGACATTCAGAGCTCCCAGTAACATCTCATTTCCTCCAGTGCATCAGCCAAATCAAACAACTCAAATATCTGCAGGCATAAAATACAGAATGGAGGACACTATGGGGAGAAAGATGTAGCGTGAGCACTTAAGGCACAGCCAAAATATCTGCAGGAGATCACTGCCTTGAGAAGCAGAAAGAGTACAAGAACCATAGGCACATTCATAGAATCATGGAATCCTAGAAGCACAGAATCATAAAAGCACAGAAAGGCTTAGTTTGGAAGGGACCTTTAATATTATCTAGCTCCAGCCCCTAGCCATGGGCAGGGTTTACAACCAAAGATCAGTCTGCCGCAGGCCTTATCCAACCCGGTCTTGAATGTTTGGGGCATCCACAGCTTCTCTGGGCAGCTTGTTCCAGTGCCATTCCCCCATCACAGTCTCATGTTAACCTATAAGAGAAGTGTGACAGCACAGGAGCATCTGGAGTGGCCACCAACCCCAGTACTGGTGCAGAATTTGGGCAGAGTGGAGTCCCACATGTGTGGCTCCAGCCAGGATGGATCATGCCTTCCCATCTTTTGGTGGACCTGCTAGGCAGGGGGGTTGGAACTACATGATCCTTGAGGTCCCTTCCAACCCGGGTCATTCTGTGATTCTGTGATTCTGTGATCACCCCAAGTGCTGCCACGTGGAGCTGAATGCCACAAGTAAGAAGAGATGGGGTGAAAGCAAGTGAAACCTTGAAAAGTTGGAGAGAGAGCAATCTGCTTGTGTACATTACTAAATATCTCCAAGGAGCTTAACAAAAACTCCCATCTCTAACCACCTTCAAGCATTCAAGGAGTGACAAAGAGAGGCTCAAACCCATGAACAGGGTTGGTGTGCTGAACTAATACATATTCACTAGCATTCACATGGAGGTTGCATCACTCAGATGCGCTTCGTTCTTCAGAGCCTGATCCAAGTCAGGTCATGCATAAGCTTTTTCTTTTAGCTCTGCTATGTGATAGAGGCTGGTGGTTACAAGCTCTGTTTACCAGGTTGTGCGGCTGAAATTGTTTCACTGATGGCTTTGGTGCTGTGCATTAGAAAGGATTAGTTTCTTTGTGCTCATGTGCACATGTACATAAAAAGAAAAAAAAAAAAAAAAAAAAAAAAGGCTTTTCTTGCTGAGAACCTCTATGGGAAATATATAGCAGGATGTATTTACAGGAAAATCTCAAGGGAACGTTCTTCAGTCTTGGTTTTTCCCATTTTGCTAGTCCATTATTTTTCCTAAGATGAAAGGAAAAGGAAAGAAAGACAAGGTGAGAGAAAAAGGCAAAAAGGAGGTAGCAGAACTTTGCTAGGATTTGTAGAGAGGAAAGCATGCAAACCCGGGGCTGCAGAATTGCATACAAAGGAAGCTGGAAGAGATATATCGAGATTGCCGCGGTCCCACACAGCAGGACATGAACTGCTGCGTTGAAGGTTTGACATGGCTCAAATCTGTTGTGAGAACTCCGTCTACTTCCCCATGCCTCCTTCCCACAAATAAATGCTTTTTCCATTCTCCCTTCTCAGACCCTTTAATTACACGATGGCACAGGTTTAGAAGCATTGGTCACAGAAATACAGCAAGCTTGCAGTGCATTCAAAGAAAAGAGACAACGGAAAACAAACAAACAAAAAAGTAACTAAAGGTCTTCACACAAGTTTCTTCCTTAATTAGTGCCTTTAGCACTGCTATCATAATCATGAATGTATTGCTGTGACTGCTCAGTCAGCCATGACAGACTCGGCACGTTCCCATTTCTCTCCATGTTCCCTGAAGCCTTTGTGATAGCATCCCTCAGCTTCTGACCCTGCAGCCAAGGGAATGAATCAAGGATGGATATATCCGCATGTTATGTATGCCAAAATGAATAATGTTGATATGCCCACACTCTAGCAAATACCTGCAAGCCACACAAATCCCTGAAGCTGAAACCAAGCTGGCAATCTTAACCTTGGCTGTTTTTCCATATTACAGTTCCTGGTGAAGTAGATCCCTTCCTGCCCTCTTCTACTCTGGTGTGTATAGCTATGCTACCACAGCTGTGACATCTCGGTGTTTAGTTTTTGCTCTAAGTGGTCTAAGACAGTTGGATTAGATCTAAACATTTTTACAAATCTGCAATTGGGAGCGTTTTGTGCAAGCTGAGCCAATTCAGAGCTCTTGTCTCAAGCACACCCGTCAGAAGCATTGGGTTGGCGCATGGGGGGCTGCCAAGAGTTAAGTTTGAGGCCGAGACCAGTGGGGAACATCTAGGGGAAAGAGGATAGGGATCACAAGGGACAGCAGTACCTGCAAAGGAATCAGTGTAAATCTCTAGTTATCTGTCACTTAGTAAACTAACACCTCTGCAAAGCGGAGATGTGACTCTGCTCTACTGGGATGCCTTTTCCGCCTCTGTGACAATGTAAAACATCTTCAAAGGGACACGAGACATTCCTGTTTGCTTTAAAACTAGCCTGGGCTGCTAAGGTCTACAGTTCTGCACAAACATGAAAGCAATAACAATTCTCGTTGTGACATGAAGTACTTGGGTTATGGAATAATGCCAAGTTTGTGTTGTTTGGGAAACCCCATTATTATTACACTCTTTTTATATTTCCTGACTTCCTGGTGGCTTGTCTTCCAACCTAAACTTTGCATTCTTTTCTCTTTTTTCCCATCACTTAATTATAGCTACTGAAAGGTGGAGGAGGAAAACATTAAAGAAACTTTAAATAGAGCATCAAAATTCCTTGCAAATAGTTGTTATTTTCCAGGTTTCCACGCAGCTTTAACAGTCTCACTCTCAAATATCATTGCAGACGCAATGAGATTTGCTCAGAATGAAAATGAGGTGGAAAAAATGCATCTGTGCAGCCAAATACCTCCTTTCTGCCCCCCTCCAAAGTCCATAGGCACCTATCAGCCTCTTTCAGTGGAAGTTGGACTATACTCCCAGGAGTGTGAGGTAATAAACACCAAGGAAAACAGGGTTGGACAGGGTCATCACAACTGGTACGATAGGAATTAGATGAATAAGTAAGGAATTGATGTCATGTTCCTGCAGTCCTGTTCCTCACCAGTGTTCTGCAGAAAGAGCGAGTAACTAAATTAAGCAGAACCTTTCGAAGGAATATGAAGGGGAACAAAATCCTGATGGCAAGGTCTGTCAGGCTCCAAAATAATCCCTCAAGGGAAGCAACGGACGCTTGAGTCATTCGAACAATAGACTGGAAAATATACAGGAGGGAATAAATCTGCGTTAGCAGAGGAACATCTCAGATGACCTAATAGGTTGTTTCCATCCATAAATCTGTGAATCTATGACAAGACCTTAGCTAGAAGAAGACTGTGGTAACATCAGAAAGAGATACACCCATGTTATGTACATTGGAGCTTGGAGTGACCACAGTGACCTATGTGTTACGTGAATGACAACTCATTTATGGAACATTTTAGTACCTTAATAGTTTTCCATTGCCCATAGATTCTGCATCTGTCTTATGTGTGCATCTCATCATCCAGTTTATGTCATATTTACAGGGCAAAGGAAGGAGGCTTAAATATTTGTGCCTCTTAGTTATTCTAAGAGTTAAAATACTCACTCTGGGCTGAGAACACCAGCTTTTGGGAACTTCCAGTGCCTCTGTTGTTTTTCTTCCAATGATTGACTTTTTGGGGAACTCCACCTAGGAATTTTTGTGGGAAGAAAGTGCACAAAGGTCTATTGATCTTAATTTAGGAACAACAAAAAGAAAGCTTTTCTCGCTTTACCAGAAAAAAAAAAAAAAAAAAGTGGAGAAATAAATAAAGAAATAAAGTAGATTAAATGATTAAAAAAACAGAGATCGTCTTGGTTCATAGTAATACACACTAACTACATCTTTTAATACCCTTAGTACCAGCATCATCTCTTCAAGGAGTTTAATTCTTGAAGAAACCATTCTGTTCTCCTCCCTGTAAAGCTCTGTTCTGTTTGACCTTCACACTCATTTAGTGGCATCAGGGAACAATTTAGTTTTCATAGAATCAGATATCCTGAGTTGAAAGGGACCGGCAAGGACCATCGAGTCCAACTGTGGGCTCCACACGGCACCAACCAAAATCAGACCCTGTTTCTGAGAGCAATGTCCAGACGCTCCTTGAGCTTCAGCATTCGGGGCTGTGCCCACAGCACCACTCTAGTGCACAACCTTTCATATCTTAAAAATAATTCTCTCTTAAAAATAAACCCATCTATGTACACGTCTATACAAGATTTTGGACAGCTCATCCAAAAGTCAATCCTCTAAATAGAAACAGGGGTTCAAACTGGGTGCTGGCTGCAAACCACCACACTTCAGCAAAGGGCAGCCAGCTCGAGTTCTGCTTCCTCTGTCCTGGTATAGCCTGCCAACAGGAAGAGCTTAGTCCTGCTGCCCACCAGGAGAAGTTTTCTGTGCTGTTAGTGAGTTCTGAAAAGCTTTATTAGCCCCTCATTACAGGGCATGGCTGACAAAAGGTAATCATCAACAAAGCCATTTAAGCAAAGGAAGAGCTTCAGAGAGGGCCATTATGAGTTCTAGGAATATGATTTTTTGCAATACTGAGAAATCGCACTGATTCAGGCTCTGAATGGACCAAGCACTGTTCAAAACACACCGTGTAAGTGTGCATTCACACACAAAGGCACACGTGTGCACGTGTGTTCCCTCTCCCAGTGGCTATCAGGTGGCAGAAGGGATGTTTTAGTTAATCTTCAGGTGCTGGTCTAAGCACCGTCCTGAAATTACTGCCCCTGTTTCCCTGGACCACAATTGGCTCCTGATGCCAGGACACAAACACTAACTTCCATCTTTGCCCCAGGGACAATGTGCAGAATGATGAGGGCAGGGAATCATAGAATCATAGAATGGCTTGGGTTGGAAGGGACCTCAAGGATCATCAAGTTTCAAACCCCCTGTCACATGCAGGGCCACCAACCGCCATACCTAATACTAGACAGGCTGCCCAGGGCCCCATCTAACCTGGCCTTGAACACCTCCAGGAACGGGGCATCCACAACCTCTCTGGGCAGCCTGTGCCAGCACATCACCAGCAACTCTCTTAGTAAAGAACTTCCCCCTGACATCCAACCTAAACCTTCCTTCCTTCATCTTAATACCATCTCCCCTTGGCCTGCTGTTATCTACCCTTGTAAAGAGTTGACTCCCCTCCTGTTTGTAGGTTCCCTTTAGGTACTGAAAGGCTGCAATGAGGTCACCCCACAGCCTTTTTTTCTCCAGGCTGAACAAGCCCAGCTTCCTCAGCCTGTCTTCTTATGGGGGGTGCTCCAGCCCTCTGATCATCTTAGTGGACCTCCTCTGGACCCTCTCCAACAACTCCCTGTCTTTATTGTGTTGGTGGCTCCACACTTGGACACAGTACTCCAGATGGGGCCTCACAAGGGTAGAGTAGAGAGGGACAATCACCTCCCTGTCCCAGCTGGCCACCCTCCTTCTGACAGAGCCTTCATGGGACCTCTCCTATGTTCCCACTCCATTATAGCCCTGGCATGGATATTTGAGAGCAGGAAGAGGAAGGCATCTCCTCTCTGAAAAGAAGGAAAGCTTTGCTTTAACACTTCAGCCCAGTCCTGTTTTGGTGATGCAACTGGGTTTGAGCATACAGGGAATGACTAGGGCAGTCTTGACACGCAAGGTCTGCTGCTGAGTGCAATTAGGTGCTGCTGTGATTTCCTCATAAACTTTGTGAATGGCTCACGTGGCAAGGAAGAAACTGGTAACGCTGGCAGCTTTTATACTTTTATTGGTGTTTTATTCTTCCGGCAAATAGCACATACCTGAAAGTATGATCTCAGACCTTAAACCCAGGTGAAGTCAGTTCAGCTCGCAGGGAGGCAAGCGTGGCTGTGGGGTTGGAGGCCACGTGCTGGCACATCAAATTGTGGTGAGCTCTGGTGCTGCTGGTGATCTGGCCATGTGAGCTTGACACTGGGAAAAGGCCAAATAGTTCACACTCAGGGAGAAAAAAAATACTCATGCTTGCCCTACTGTTGGGAGAGTCAATGCTGAAGGCCACATCCTGTCCCAGGAACTGGTTAATCCTGCTCACTGAAGGGATGGATGCACCCAGGGGCTCGGTTGCACTTAGAGTTCAGCCAGCTGTTGGATCGTATCAGTGACTGTGGGCTGCTGAGGTGTCCTGTGCAGAATGATGGGTTCATCCTAAGACCAAAAGGACACCTGGTCCTGGTCTGGGGTCCTCAGTACAAGAAGGATGCAGAGCTGTTGGAGCAGTCCAGAGGAGGGCCACAATATGATCAGAGGGCTCCAGCACCTCTCTGTCCCTCGCTGGTGCTCTGAGGAGGACCAGGAACTCCTCCTGCCTTTCCTCTGAAGAGGGCACCCACCTCTACATGTCAAAATCCTACCAACAGGTCCTCCTTCCAAGCAAAATTCAATGAGAAGAGTGAGCAGAGAGGCCTAATGTCACCTGGCCCCTTCAGACATCTTGCTCCTCTCTGCTTCTCACTTCTCCCGTGGGAACATCACCAACCGGGCCACATAGCTGGGATGCCTGAGGCTCATCAGGTCTGCTGTTAGGTGATTTATAATCAAGAGCAGAGTAATTAAGATTTAAAGCTGTCTTTCTGTGTCAGAGCCATTACAAAGACACCGCAGCAGCCTTTTGAAACTATTTTACCCCTGCTAATGTAAAAAGAAACCTTTTCCACTCCAGGACAAAGATTCATCATTTCACTCTTATATCTAATTGAATTCTAAGTATTCTGACTCTTTCTTGCTGAGAGCTATTAACCCTCCTACCCCAAAATTGAGACCAATACCCCAGTTTTTGTCAGACCAAGCACTACAAGGAAGGCAGCATGGGCAATGCAACTGCCTGACCTGTCCAGCTTTGCAGTTAATTTGGTGGTTCTGTGTCCTTGTTCCTGCTGTGCTCTGCTCACTTTCCATGAACAGAAAGCTAAAATGTTCATGGAAAATGCATTTTAAAGGCGTGTGCATAAGTGTTCCTGGAAAGCTAATTTTATGTTTTCAGTAAAAGCACTTGCTACCATACAAGGGGTGAGCACACAAAAAAAATAAGACGCTTAGCTCACCCCTGCACAACTATCTTCACTCCGTGCAAAGAACAGAAAGTGTGGCTATATATCCCAGCAAATAGAAGAGCTGTTTACAGATGTTAGGCAAGCAGGACAAAGCAGCTAAAATCAAATGGTTTGCTGTATTTATTTTTGTTTTCTGTCTGGCATGAACAGAGGTGTTTAAAGCTCAATTTTTGCAAGATGGAGCTTGCCAGAGGAGATTTGTTTGTAAGTGCAGCAGGTAGCCGGGACATGGGCTGTGTGACAGCCCAGAGCACTGCATGCCTTTTGATGTTGTAGAAGAGCTTACCAAATCACAAGGCTCCTTTACCAGCAAAAATGACATAAGTGATCAAGAAGGATAGCAGTGAGCTCTTGGTTAGGATTTCTACGATCCTTCCTGGCTCTTGACTAAGATCATAGAATCATTTAAATTGGAAGGGACATTTAAAGGTCATCTGGTCCAACTCCTCTGCAATAAACAGGGACACCTACAGCTAGAAGATATTTCTGTTGCCACAGAATAAGCCAAGGACTGTCAAAAAGCAGCTGACCAGTGTGAGTGAATAAGGAAGTACGGCGCAGGAGAAGTAAAGATGAGACCTAGCCTGGTTTGGGAAAAGCTCTGTCAAAAAAAATGCATCTAATTTCGCTGCCTCAGTGGCTGAAGAAACAAAGGATGAGATTGTCTGGCTCTGGAGGTCAGAGCTTTAATGTGCTGCTAATTGCATTTGTATCATAAAGCAGTAATGCTGTATTCATTTTGATTTAGCAAAGCCAGCTCACATCATTGAGGAAGCAATCCATAAATTAGTCTGCTTCTCCTTAAACACAGCAAAGGGAGAAAGGCCTTGCCATTTGGTCCCTCTGGTGACAGTGACGGGGCCCGAGGGAACGGCATGGAGCTGTGTCAGGGGAGGGCAGTGGGGGTGAGGGACAGGGGCTGCACCACAGGGCGGTGGGCCTGGAACGGGCTGCACAGGGCTGTGGGCACGGCCACCAGTGCCAGAGTTCAAGGAGTATCTGGACAGCATTCTCAGACATAGGATTGGGTTAGGGTAGTGTTGCGTGGAGCCTGGAGCAGATCTTAATGATCCCTATGTGTCCTTTCCTACTATATGTCCTGTGATTCTTTGATCTTGTAAGTGCATAATGCAGGGCCCATGGCACTGACCCAGGTGCTCACTGATGCCCACCCTTGCTGTCGCTGCTGTGTCACCCACCTGCAAGGAGCTAAAGGGACAACATGGTCTGCATGGCTTGGCCCAGACTCATTCATCCATTTGGGGGTGGGCCCGCTCTGCCCCACACTGGTGGCTGGCTCCACAGGCAATGAGCCTCAGGAACTATCCAAAACTGAAGTGTCAGTATAGCAGATCTGGGGATAAAGCAATAAAAATAACAGTAGCGGATCACTAAGAGCAGACACTTTCACTCAAGAGCTCTGAGGGAACAAAGACTTGAAACCGCTGACCTATCCAGTACAATACCACAATAGCTGTTGAAATGGCGTGGCACCACAGGAGCTGAAGGTGAAACGTCACATTCATTTTTAAAAAGGGCTTTTAGAGGTCATCCAGAGACCTGTGGGCTGGAAAGCTGGGTGTCCATAAAAGGCAAATGATACAAACTGTCACGAAGAGCAGAATAGCTGGATATGCAGCTAAATGTGCTACAACAAGAGGGACTACATTCTGCAGAGTAAGAGGTCAAGTATCAACAGCCCATTAGTGTCAAGACCTGGGCAACTTGGTGCAGTCATAAGTGATCCAATTGCATGGAGATGCAATGAGCTCAGAAAACTGAATATAAAGTTAAGAAAATGACTTCCACAGTTCACCGGCAGTAAATACAAAGCAAGTGCCACAGGGAACCCCAACCTTAGCCATAAAAAGTCCATCAGGGACTCTAAATCAAGATGCCTGGATGGAAAGCTCAGTGTCACTGAGTTTGCTGAAAACTCTAGCTCTCTGCTCAACAGTTGTCAGCAAGGCAAATAAGAGCTTTGGGGATTAGTGTAGAATGAACAGGGAATACAAACAAGACCACTTCTTCTGTATTCATGCTCCAGAAACAGGGGCAGCTCTGCACATACAGAGGATGAAAAAGAATTGGTGAGGAAACAGAAAACATTGCACAGAAATGTGCAATGTTTCCATAGACAGACAAACTAAGTATAGCAGTATTCTGCTTGGTCACCTCACCTCTACAGTGATGGGATGGATACGAGAGGTCCCATCAGTTCATGAGCAGCATGGAGATGTGAACAGGAGAACTTTACTCTTTGTATCTTCCACAGCAAGAGAAAGGGAGCACAAGCCAATCTGTTGGACTGTGGGCCTAATACAAAAAGTCTTTCACGCAGTGGAAAATTGAATGATGACACTCATTGTCACAGGGCACTTTGGAGGCCAGAAATACAAAAGAATTCCAAAAAGGGTTAGCCAAATCCTTGGAAGCTTCACCGATCTGCAGCTGTTGAACAGAGTGACCCAGATGCCAGTCAAAAATTCCTTAAACTGCAGTTCATTTGCTACTGGGCTGGTAATACCACGGAGAGATTGCACTGTACTTGCCCATTCCCTAGGAGCCTGACTCTAAAATAAGCTGATTAGCTGTGCTTTTGGTCTGGGACACTGACACTGCTTAATACATTGTATATGCCATAAAATGTATATTAAGAAAACAGAATATATTGCAGGTGATGGTCAAGTCTGTTTACCCTGTGTGAACAGGGAACCCTTTGGCACACAGTAATATCTGATGCCTTGGGAGAAGGGCATTTTTGTCCCAAAAATCTATCATGCCCCTGGCAGGCTGTACCAAAGACCAGCTCTTTCTTGATCTCGCACAGATGCGCTGCTAAATCCATAAACCATGACAGTGGATTATCTTTATCATTGATTTAACTGTCACCGCTAAAAGTAGTTAGCAGCCATGAAATAAGCCAGCAGCCATACTTGAAGCAGCATCCTCCTGGGGCACACATTTCCTTCTATTAGTTCTTAAATTAATTCTCCTTCATTGCATGAAGTGTGCCTTATTCTCACTTTGCGGGACGAGTGAAACGGAAGCTCCGATCGCTTTCCATCTCATGCACCATCATTTTGTGAGCTCAGCTGCTCTCCTTTCTGACATCTCCTTCTCCAGCTGACACAGGCCAGGATCACAGAATGATAGAATCACAGATTGGCCACAGATTGGGTTGAAAAGGACCTCAAAGATCACCTAGTTTCAACCCCCCTGCTATGTGCAGGGTTGCCAACCATCAGACCAGGCTGCCCAGAGCCACAGCCAGCCTGGCCTTGAATGCCTCTGTTCAAGGGAGGGGCATGGGGCATCCACAGCCTCCTTGAGCACCCTGTTCCAGTGTGTCACCACCCTCTGTGTGAAAAACTTCTTCCTACAGCACAGCCAGCAGGAAGGTTGTGGCTCTGGGACAGGTCATGCTTCACCTGGCAGTGCGCAGGAGGAGAGAGGCAGGGGAGATTCTCTCTTCCATGGCTGCATCACAATGGTACCAAAGGACTGGGCTTGCAACTTGTGCTTGACTTGCTCTATGGAAAAGCAGCCTGTGTTTTTCATTGCTACCAGACCAGCATCTCCTGGTGGAACAAAAACCACAGAAAACAAAACAACAAAGTTTGGTTGTTCACTTTAGGGGCTGTGTTAAAGCTCCACCTGAAAGAGGGGGAACAAAAGATCAATTCCAGACAAGAAAAGAGAAGAAAACACCAGGTATTGAGTTGTATTGTGAGAAATGAAGTAAAGCAATGCAGCATCTGGGGAGATATTGAGGACAAAACCAAACATGGTAAGCAGGATCAGGGACAAATGTCAGAAGAAAGGCTGGAAGATGGTGACTAAAGCACGAAGAGTGAAACTGTGTACACATGGAAACTGAGTCTGGAGTTCCATGTTTTCTTTGTTCTGATTTTCCCTGCCATTTCCAAGAAATCACGATGCTGTCAGATCCCTCTGTACACGAGGGTCAGTTATGCTGGCACAAGCTGGTGGAATTGCATTGATTTTTGTCCATTAAGAAGCAACATTCTAAGATTTCACAGAATTGCCGGGGTTTAAAATAGCGCCCTGAGAACCTACTGAAAATAGCAGCTGGTGTAAATTCTTAAGCTGGGTCATAATAAAAGCAAGGCAAAAGTAATTAAAAGCATCTCCGTTATTTTTTTCATAGTTGTGAAAATCCTCGCTTTGGATGCAGCCATGCTGAAAACACAACCCTAGGAAAACGCATGCAGAACAGCCACCTCTCTGACAGTACCTGTGAGCTTCCTAACTCGGCTTTCTCACCTCCTGAGGGAGCAGACTGATCTTCTATTTAAGTCGGGAGTTTTTTCAGTTTTAGTCTGTTGAGCGCATCCCTGCTGCAGCCTGCAAGTAGGCAGCCTGCTGTGAAGGCAATGCGGCAGCATAGCCTGGCTGCAGCAGGTACCCCTGCACGTGTCTTTGTAGCTGGAAGGAGGAATACCATCACCCCTGGAACCTCTGCTTCCCTTGCTGTAGTTTTTTCCCCTCAGTGCCTTCATCTGGCTGAGGCCTCTTTTAGATGAAGGTGACACGGATGGATTGCTCATCTGGTAATGACTAAACTACGCTTGACCATTTTCACTCCATAGACCTCTCAAGCTGTCAGATTTTATAACCCGATTACTACAGACTTGGGTTAGATTCAGACAGATTGCCTACCAGTGAAAGGCTCAATATCCCATTATCAGATTTTTGAGCCAGCCATTCCTCTTCATTTAGTACATAATAGGAAGTGCCAGTAATGTCCTGTGGACTCGAGCTTTAAAATGAGTCTTAACTATGCAGAGCTGGAGCTCCTGTTACAGTGCAGAGAACAGCAGGAGAAAGAAGTCCATCCAACCATATGCAAGACAGTGATTTTAAAACATTTTTTATTTAAATATTAAATAAAACACAGACTAATCATTTTGGTGTACATCTCTCATTTGAACATAAGAAATAAAATGATTGTTCCGTCATGATAAAAAATAAACTATACATCTTAATTAAACCAATCATGTAGTGTCTTTAAATACCCTATTGCATTGCAGTCTGCAGAACAGCACTGTCAAGATATCTACCAAAAAAAAAAAAACCCACAAAAAAAAAAAACACACAAACCCCCAAACTTTTTTAAATGACCTCTTTCTGCTCCAGCAAGAAATCCAAAGAGGTTCTACAGCAATTGGAAAAGAAAAAAAAAAATACTATGAAAGTAAAGTGCTTGTCATTGCTTAGGACAGGAAACAAAAGAATCTGTGGCCTTTTGATCCATGGCATTTAAACAGAACAAATATCAAAGAGGAAAAATCTGTGTTTTCAGCCTGTGCGCTACCCCTTACGAAACTGAAGGCAAAGTTGCTGCTTTGTGACATTCTGGCTTCTTCTCATTCTCCTCTCCAGCCATTTCCATGGTTTTGTTTGTTTGTTTTTGTTTGTTTTTTTTTTGTTATTGTTTGCTTTTTTGTTTTTAAATCACTGTAATTTAAAGTGAGACTTTGGTGTTTTCTCTGCTGCAAGGCACAGCTCATTCAGATATTCTACTCAAGCAGTTTTCTCTCATGTTGAAGCTTCCAGACCACGTAGCAGCAGCGGTAAGCTGGAGATGCACCAATACAGAGACACAGATACTACACACAGATAAAGAGGTTGTTTATGGAGAGCCACAGACAGAGCCACATGACATCTCCAGCCATTCCTACTCCCATCAATTAATCGGGTCAATCTTTGGCTTTTTTTAATTAAAAAGAAAGAAAGAAAGAAAAAAAACAGGTATCTATATTGTTTGTAAATGCGTAATACTGCAGGTTGCACGAAGCCAAGGTAACTTGAAGGCACCCTGTGTCACACGAGGGAGATGGGTCCTTGAAGCATTTAGACAAAATGCAGCTATTTCCTGAATGCAACTTCCAGCTGAACTGGCTCACTGTTTGCTCACCTGCTTCCAAAGCTGGAACGCCCTGCCCTACTCACTGCTGTAAGGGCATGGCTTGGGCTCCCCTCTACACCTAAGCACATCTTCTATTGACACCAACAGAAGTCATGCTCTGCCTTGGGAGGGAGGTGGGGTTATACCAGAAACACAATAGAAGCTTATTACAAAATATAAAAAATAACTAGTGTTATATAGTTTTCTGCTTCCTATTTATATACATATACAGCATTAAAAACCATACAAAAAAAAAAAGACACCTACCTAATCCAAAACCTCATTTTGCTAATATGCTAAAAACAAACCAGCCAAAAACAAACACCCAAAGATTGTGCTGTTTTACTCGCTTTTAATACAGTTTTGTTCAGAAATAGCTGTACTCTGTTAAAGCAGAATTCTGTTCTAGCCTATTCCTTTTGTCTTTGTCAGTATATAATTATAACCTCAATATTGCACATTTCCCCAAGAGTCAGTTCTATTTGGACCCTGATAATGAAATGCATAAAAACATAATTAGCAGCGGAAATAACAATGTGCAGCGCTAAGAAATACCCTTCAGACAACTCTGTAGGCAATCTCCAGGAGGGCTTTTGAAAAGGAAAATGCTTCCTATCACCCCACCAGTAATAGGGACTCCCTCCTCGGTGCCTCTGCAGGGATACAAAAAAAACCCTGGCATTTATAAAAAGAGACCTAAAGATTATTTAGACCAACAGAATACATGCATGTGTGCTTGTGCTTACACACACACACACACACACACACACACCACCCCTGCAGAAGACCAGACAGTCTGTAATTTAGATCCTGATATCAAAAGGATGCATTTTCAAGAGATTACTTGCCTCTGTGCTAATTAGAATGCTGTTTGGTTGTTGGCTTTTCTTTTTCCTAAAAAAAGGTTTTCTAGCTGACATACCAAGCAGAAAGTTCACAGTTTTCATGTAAAATATACATATCTGGGAGATGCAGAATGGGGATGTTGGTTCCTTTAAAACAAAATGAGTGTTAACAGGAGGAAAAAAACCCACAAATGGCAATGCTTCCATTTTTGTCTTCCATGAATGCATAATGTTGCATGCCACTGGTTTTCTGTTTATTTTCTTTAAAAGAGGTAATCATCTTCACAAACCCATAAATGAATATTGTGAAAGAGGGAGGCTCTGGTCCCTTCTTTGAAAAGCCTCTCCCTGCTGTGTCACCACTACCGACAGCTGCTAATCTTGCATAACAGCAGAGCTGTATTGGTCTGACTTGAGTACAGTACCGAAGACTTCTTCCCCAACCACATCCCTCCCTGTCCCCACAAATGCCCCACCCATCTTCCCCCATCATTATTTTTCCTTTAAAAAAAAAAAACAAAACAGTTTCTATTCGTATTTGTTCAGTGCAAGAATAGTAGAAGCAAAAAGACATACATATTGCTTGTTTCAGTTCTATAAAGTTGCTAGCTTTCGGAGCCAGACAGCCTCTTCACATACTTCAAAATTTATTGCTTCTGAGAGTCACTCATCCACACAACACCAGCCAGCCACGGACCTATGCATGCCATGGAACAGTGGTGCAAGTTCTTTGTAAAAAGAGCAGCGTGAGCTGTAGCAGCCAGAGCTCTCATTTGACCAGGACAAACTTCCCTAGCTGGTTGGAAGTCAAGTCCTCCATCTCACAATCCCCATGCTGCAAAGCGACAGCATCATAGCTTGGAGACTGAGCAGAGAAACTCTGTTGCTGAGAGAAGGTGGTGCCAACCGGAGAGACGTTGCTGCTGATATACAGGTGAGTGTCTAGGAGGTGAGCTGCTGAGGACACCGGTGACACGCTGACACCAAAGAAATGAGGTTGGAGCAGTTGGCTGTTGCCACCAAAGGCCAGCTCAAATGAGTTCTCTCTTTGTAGCTCTGATAACAGAAGAGAATTGGAGGCTTTGCAGGTACCTGCGCTATCAGATGGGGGGAGGCCATTTGTCGCAGATGTTTGAGATGTCTGGGGACAAGCTGGCTGGAGTAGCTGGTGATGCTGAAGCTGGAGTATTCTGAACAAAGTCCAAGGATGGAAGATGTTAACTTGCAATGCTAGAAAGGGTTCAAGTTTTCCTTCCTCCTCACTCCTGCCCCTACTTTTACCCCGATCCTAACTTTCCCCTTCGTTTCCTCCTCTCTGAGGAATCTCATCCTTCCCAGACAGTACGATTAAAGTGACTGCCATGCCAGATCAGCGTGTTTTCTCTTGTTTTTTCCCCCCACACTGAAGCTGGAAACTACCACTAGAATTTTATCTGGCCGTAATTTGGCTAGCTAATACTAGATGTTTTACAGACAACGTAAGCAGATAAACTGAAGCTCTATTTTCCATCTTGCTTCTATGGGAATGAAGAGGTGCCATCGCACATGACATTTGAGGCCACTGGACTGTGCCTCCCTCTGTGGGCTGTAACTTTTCCAAATTACAAGGTCTCATTTCCTTGCTATGGGAAAATTACAGGAGGAGGCAGAGGAGGAAAGAAATCATTCCCAAACCTAACAAAGAAAAATACAGCTTGCAATGGGGAGAAGTAATGTTTTCCCCCACAGTACCAAACTGCTTCTCCGTCCAGTGACCTCCAAATACTTGGATGTAGAGATTTTTAAGTGGAAATGCACGTCCTGTGTTACACGTGCCAGTGCAGGAACCCACAGAGGAAGCTAAACGGTTTATCTGCTGCCACACAGGAAAGCTGAGAGGAAAGGAATCCCCAGTGACCAAAACCCCCAACCCATTTTGCTGCATTTACTCCTCCTCCTTTGCCCTTAACCAAAACAACCCCAAGAAAAATAGCAAAACTCCTCCAGGTCAGCTTCTCACCTCTGCTGTTGCAGCACTTCCTCCAGAAGGTTTCTTCCCTCTCTGTTGCTCCCACTGCTGCTATAGATGCAGGTGTTCGGCTGTGCGTGTTGGAAAGGGCTCATGGCACTCCTTGCTGCCCGAGATGAGGAGGACTGACACACCTGCCGAGCAAAGCCTTTGATTTTATTCAAGCCGAGAAACCCTTTGGCTCGAGCGTTCTTCCGCAGCTGCTGCCTAAAAGCCTTCAAGCCTGTGGGACATGAGGAGAAGAAATGCACTTTAATCCTTCTTAGCATTTGACTGAGAGCCTACTTTACAGATCAGCCTTTCTGGGCAGCTGCCTTCATTTACGTGAGCACTGCACTAGAAGAAACCGTGACCCTTCAGTACACGTTTGCATCTCTGCCTGATGGACAGAGTAAAATTGATGCGATGGAACAGGGTTTGCAACAGCTGCACCCTTGTTTAGATGGACACATACACAGCAAAGGACAAAGCTGCATTCCATATTTTAGGAGCAGGGTGGAGCTTGCCATCCCACTCGCAGCAGCAGAAACATCTTCACGGGCATGCTGAAGCAGCATGCAAGAGCCTCCCAACCTCAGCACCCTCCCTCAGGAACCACAAATACATGAGGCAGAATATCCAGGCAGCCTCAGCGTAATCCCAACACAGGCAAGAAAGCTACCCTTTTCTAATGGCAACTACAAGGATGCTTTATTGCTGGAATATTGCAAGGAAGGAGTTACCTTGAGTTAATGAGGTATCAGATGCTCGTCTTCCTTCTTGGAAGCTGACAGGCAGGAGAGAAGCACCTCCCATGCAGCCCTGGGCTTGTAACACCGGAGCGTCAGACTGAGAAGCTAGGAAGGGTGATGTCATCCTAGCTGTGGCTGGGCTCCCCGTCATTACTTGACCTGCCAAACAGCTGCTCAGGGCCACTGAGCTGTCATTTGAAGATGAAGTAAGGCAGCTGTCTGAACTGGTTCCTTCTGTGGGGCTCGCTGAGGAGGAAATGACTATACCTGCAGAGGGGAAGGAAGGACAGAAAGAGCATTCCCAAGATGAGTACAGGAAGGAACAAACGTGACATCAGAGCATTCTGCCCACCTACACTGGCACTAATAAGCAGCTGCAAGTCAGAGAGATGTCCAGCAACTTATGCTGTCAAAGGGCCTGACTCCAGCACACGGTCACTGACAAATAACCTACGCTGGGCTCCTGCCCAGCTGAATACTGGCAGAGCTCTGCCAATAACTCTCAGACATGCAACGTTTTTTAGCACGAAAGTTCCAACATAAGATTTTTGTTTTGTGAGCATTTTTGTTTGCTTATTTATTTCAAGGGGTCTGGATGTGTATGCAATAGTTAGCAATGACTTTTTTTTTTTTTTTTTTAAAAGTCAAGCATGCACACCATACACACAGTAAAACAGCGGAAACAAGCAGAGAAGAGAAGAGTTATCTCCTGCTTGTGAGAATGCTCGCTCTGAAAAGATCTAGATGAAGTATAACAGTACAGAATCTCTTCCTGAAGGCCCATGCTTATTTATGGTAAATCAGAACTAAAGGAGGCAGAGTAGAGACCAGAGTAGAGTAGAGGGTATTCCTACTTCAGTCAAGTTAAAATCAGCACACATCCTCAGGAATTTTTCTGCTACGGCACACCTTCTCCATCACTTTCCTCTAATTAAGGACAACCTTAATTGCTCCCAGACTTACATGGAGGGGCATGCTGATAGAAGTGAGTGACTTCAGCCAGCGTGTGCCTCCGGCTGGTGTTGCTAGGGATGCGGATGGGGTGGTCGTACGCCTTAATTTCATCTTCCAGCTCCTTCTCTTGCCTTACTTCTTCACTAATGGTGGTCTCCAGAAGGCTGCTGGGGGAGATGGAGCGATTTCGGAAGAGCCCGTTGAAGTTGGGATCCACAGGAAAAAATACAGGCTGCAAAACACGTCAATTCAGAGATTTATTTCTGCACTATGTTTTAATGCTCTTCAAAGCCCTGTAGCGTGTCCTCAGTAGGTGTACTGTTTGAGAGGCTACTACAGCACAATGCCCAAGTGCCAAATAAAAGATTCAAGGGAGAGAACAACTGTCACAACCTCCGTCTTTTTTAGATCAGCAGAACAATTTAAAAGTAAACAAAAAACCCACAACAGCAGAAGAGACACAGTTACACACAGTTCAGCTTAAAACACCCACCTGTAATGGATTATTCACGTCACAGTCCATTTCTGCCTGCAAAGATGGTTGAATCAGACTCTGAGGTTGCTGGTAAAGCAGAGATGATCGCAGGGTTTCACTAGTGAGACTGTCCTGAGGCATCTGAAGGCAGAGAGAGATGCACAGAAGCCATCACATACACTGCTGTTCCATGCGATTCTTCAAATATTGTAGGCTCAAGGAATTTCAGAGACACCTTCTGTGCAAGCCTTCTCCATGCACTTTCTATCAAAATTAACAAAGCTACTCTTTCAGTGCCAACACAAACACAAAGTAGTTCTCCCAAGTCAGACTATTAAACCGCCAAGTCAATTTCAAAAGCCATCAGAGCACAATTAAAAGGGGGAAACGGTTAGGAAAAGTCAGAAGAAACGCACAGCCTGAATCATGGAGTATTTCTGAGGATCCTACAGGGCATATAACAAAAGGGTAACTGATCCATGCCTGAGAAGGCATATTTCCATGAGAAGCCTAGACTTCTGGCTCATTAGTGGCTTGCATCAGAGGCAAACTATTCTCTGGATCATGCTCTACAGTTAGTACTCAATCAATCAGCATCCTACTGAAGAATAGTAGCCTGTCCTATCAAAGGACACAGTTGGTTCTCAGAAGCCTCAAAGCTGCAATCTTATTTTCCCACAGAAAGCAGCAGAACAGAGCCCACAGATGCACCCTCCCAGGTAAGCAATGTCCTTCCTTACCTCTGCATTGCTGATCTCAGAGCTCCTCGGCCTTTGCTGACGGCCAGTTGCTGGACGACTTGATAGCTGGCTGCTTCGATACTCCTTGAGGCGCTCCAAGAGCAGGTAATAAATGGCAGCAAAGTGGTTATAGCTGCTGTTCTGTAAAGACTAGAATACAAAGAACCCTAGTTACACGTAAGATACACAGCCACAACTCATTATTAAGACTTAGTAATTGCGTACAAGTAAAAACCCAGAAGGGCAGTGAAGATTTTACTACACTGTGAAACTGCATCAAGGCTAGTCACTGAGCAATATACACATGACTGCACCACTGGCGTTCTGGTAGTCACTAAAAACAAATCAAAAGCACAAGCACTTCTCACCTCAACAGTTCTCTGCCTGTCAATGCCAAGCGTTTGCATGATCCCAAGGACCTGCTCATTGTAGTCACCCAGGTTGGAGTTATAGTTTTGCATGGAGAAGGACAAGGACTGTTGCTGTCGAAGAGATGGGTCAGCTTGCATCCACTTGTGCTGCTTTATTTGGGAGATGGTTATTCGCTTTGTTGGGTCTACGACTAACATCCGTCGGATTAGTGTTTCACAGTCTAGATGACAAAGATAAACTCATGAGTAAGGAGTAAAAATGCCAGTTCAGCCCCACACATTTGCTAAGTAACTTTCCCACCGCCAGTATTTGATGACTATGAAAACAGGAATTTAAAGTTTTCTGAGCAGCTGATGTAGAGTCTGACTGCTAAATACCCAAACCAGCACAAGAGCAGTACATGTTTTATAGAAGCAACGTGTCACTGAACAAAATGACACTGTATTGGCTAAAAGTAGGTTTCAGTTTGCCCTCTACCTTGCAAGGGGACTACTTTTGAGTGGATGTAGGTTTAACTATGGTACATCCACTTGAAATAGGTTAGGATTTACACAGAACTACTATACATATTAAAATATGAACTCCTGGTCCAAGCATACTGCTTATTTGTTTGCAGCCAGGGAATCAGAGCCGTTCACAGCTAAAACAGATCAAGATCAGACTTTAGAAGATATTATTCCATTGAAGAGAGGCATATTCATTTGTTTTCAAATCCCAATCGGAGAGAGCTGATAATACCTCTCCGCTCCTTTTTCCTCACCAGACTGTCCAAGTGCAAGCATTCAAGAAACAGTGCTAAGCTTCACTATTTCTGCTCTCTTTGGCAGCAAAGCCACGCTGAAACGTACCCTTTCTGCATAGTTTCAATATCTCAGAACTACACCCACCTCAGCATTGCAGGCTACTTTCATTAGAAGCTTGTTTTCTCTCTTCTGTGAGCAATAATTTCTACAGCTAGAGCTTCAATTTTTGTAATCTAAAGCAATACTCTTAAGAAATTAAATGATAGCTTTTTAGATGCACATTAAAGTAGACCTCAGAAAATATCTACGATCAGCCCCTGATCTTATGTGCTGCCTTACAGAAATTACTGGACACATAAAGACAAGGTGATGATTGCCAGCTGCAAAACCATCTGGTCACACTGCCTCAAAAAAGAACAGGACAGCTATTCCTTTACTCCCAGTTCCTTTTCTAACATTAAGAATCTGAAAACAAAGCACCTTCAGACATGAAGTACGGAATGCGGAACCGCCCCTCCAGCACTCTTTGCCTCAGAGTTGGTAAATTGGGTCCATCAAAAGGCAGAGAACCACAGACAAGGACATAGAGAACCACTCCAAGGCTCTGTCAACAGAGAACAGCACAGAGTATGAGTGATTCCAGTAGAAACAGCAGTTTTCAAAGCTCACAGTCCATAACAAAGTGTGAAACGGAATTCCAAAGGAATATCACACTCACCCATATATCAAGGTGAGGTCCTTCATACTCCTTGCCTTCAAAAACTTCTGGAGCTGCATAGGGTGGGCTTCCACACCAAGTGGAGAGTGGCTCTCCCGACTTGTAGAAGTTTCCAAAGCCAAAGTCTGGAAGGAAGGTAGAAGTCTGGTGTAAGACATCAATCAGCCACGTATAAACTGTTTAGAAGTAGCAGAAAACAGAGGGAAGGGAACAGGTGTTTTGCTTTGTTTTCTGCATACTTATTTGAGCTATTCTCTTTTGTCTAGAGGATATAGTCAGAGAAATATCAGTAATGTTAACTTTTAGTTACTCCAAATACATTAATCAGATTATGGTAGGGAGACTGTATTTGACCACATGCCTAACGCCATTTATGGAGTAACCAGGCATTTCTCATTACCTGCTAACTTGATATTCATGTTAGCATCTAGCAGAAGGTTCTCTGTTTTGAGATCCCTGTGCACTATGTGGTGGCTGTGACAGTATTCCACTGCTGAAAGAATCTGCCAAAACTTCTTCCGCGCTTCACTTTCGCTCAAGTGCCCATTGGAGGTCAGATGATCTGCAAGACAAAATAAAAGAGGCACAAGACTTAGAAATACCCGGAAAATGATTTTGTAGTCTTCCAGATGCTGCCCTTGCTGATTGACAGCTGACAACACCGACTCTGGGTTTTTAATCCAAACAGATGTTACTCAGGAATGACAACAATATGGCCACGAGCTCTAATCTAAACAACTGTGAGGTACTGCTGTGAGAACTTACCAAACATTTCCCCATTCTTAGCGAACTCGGTAACAATGTAAAGCATATCCTTTGTCTCCATAACCTGCCAAGACACGAGAGGACATGCTTAAAGAAACACAGACCTCTGTAGTTACTTTCATTTCCCTAAATCTATTCTCAAATATATCGGTTCAGTTATTTATTTGCCATAGTAGCTGGCAGTAAGACACCTAATTTTGCACTGCGAGGTTCTTTCCTAGCAAACTGGTAATGAAAAAGATAACAAATCAATGCTTCCGTGCCTACAACATACAATGACTTCCCATGGTATTGCTCTTCTTACCATTACTACGCCATGTAATCTCCGTAAGATAATTGATGAGCATTTCATGATTTTATATACTTCCCTGAATTCCCTTTTTGGTTAAAATATGCATATCCAGTTTTCCAAGTCACTGGACTTATTTTGAACACACAAGGACACAAAGCTCACTTAAAGCCATCTTTGTTTCACAGCTAGCATGCACTCAGATCAGGAGATACCTGCAACTTGGACAACTAACAAGTGTTACCAAACACCCCAGTCCCATTTGGTGCTGGCTGGGGGCACAGCAAGCCTCCCATGTGAGTGAAAACAGGTAGTTGGTGTTACTGCAGTGCTTGAGGCACAACAGCTGCCACTGGGCTGTCCAACGTTCAACTACCGACCCTGTGCAAAACAGTGATTGTCAGAGGAAGCTGACACATCTTTGGAGAGGGGGGGAAAAAAAAAAGCAAAACTAAACCCTAAAAACTAAAACTGAACATTTCAGCTTTCAGAAATATAACCTTTCCCTGGAATAGGACTCACAGGGAATCAATATTTTGTTTGGGAAGCAGGAGGCTCGCAACATATTAACAATCAAACAAGAGTCAATACTACTTCAAAGGCTGCAGTTTTCAGCTTCCTAACACATAACCTTTTTTGGATACTCTTGTCCTTCCTTCTACAAGTACACACAGACACAAAATGAAAACAAACAAGAAGGGAGCAAAGGAAGAGAGGTTCCCAGTTTAAAAAACTGAAGGAAAGTGTTCTGGGAAAGATGCCAGCTGGATGAAATTAAGACGCTGTGCTGAAACTAAAACAATGATGAAATAATACAAGAACACACACCCTACACTGGTATGTCATCTAATTCCATGCCTGCTTCTCAGCCTCCACCAAACAGGTAAGGCATCAGTTACGGCAACAAAGAGAAGAAAACTTTGCTGAAAAGAAAT
Source organism: Perdix hodgsoniae (assembly GCA_035772895.1). Classification (NCBI taxonomy): domain Eukaryota; kingdom Metazoa; phylum Chordata; class Aves; order Galliformes; family Phasianidae; genus Perdix; species Perdix hodgsoniae. The sequence goes on along the minus strand of JAPSGF010000036.1, from coordinate 2,365,279 downwards.
TATGGTCCACTACCAACGTCATTTGCTCAATCAAATGAAGTGGTTCAACTAGGTGGAATTTAACCTGCTTTTCTAACAGCTTCCAAACAGCATTTTCACCCACATCATTCCACCGAAATGAAATCAACAGAACTGTTAGAATGTGTTGGTATATCCTATGGGCAGCAATGACGTCAGACGGTAACGCAAAAATCATTTTTGTGAGGATGGTTTAACACTGTAAACATCAAAGCAATTCACGGGTGTCAAGGTGTTGAAAAACAATGCCTTGCCTAAACACCTGTTCTACAGGCTCCTCAGCCTTACACGTTTCAAACAAGGAGAACGTTAATTGAGCCAACCAACCCAACGGTAAGATAACAACTTGACAGTTGCGCGTACAACAGCGCACACAATTTCAGACCTGCTGCTTCATTTCTTAATCCGTTCCTCTCCCCCCTCTGCCCCTCTGGCCAGGTGCAGACAGACCGTGATACCTCATCTTCTTAAATCCGCACGGTATTATTTAAGATGATGAAGAGGAACACACACCAAACGCTAATTGGATCAAAGATCCCAAATTTGCAGGGCAGCCCTCGCTCACTAGACAGCTGCCACCCTGCCTGCTGCACAACACGTTTGTGCAGAAGCTTACTTTTACTGTTCTAATACCCTTAAGACGGCAAATGCGCTGAAACTGAACGAATCCAAACCAAAATCCACACCTTGAAACTCCACAAAAGAAACGATCTTTTAAACTTATTTTCAAAACTACGCAAACTGGAACAGAATAACCCAAACGGGCCATTTCCTCACATATTCTATGATATCGATATTTCCAAGTTTTTTTTTCTTTTGGATTGAGTCTATTTGCTGTTGAATTCGCTTTTCAAGCTGGCAAACCCAGCTTTTGTGCCCGCTACTCTGCTGCCCTAAGAGAGTTTAAGTCCCCCTCGTACCAAAAGCACGCGAGAAGTCCCAATCTTCCAAACACACAGAGCAGAGGAGCTCGGAAGGCGAGTTAACTCTACAAGTTCCGACAACCCGTTCCTTGATCTGAAACAAACTTCGGTCTTCTTTTCACCGTTCTGTCCAAAAGCTGACAAGTGTCCCAGAACGATAACTTTAAACAAACAAAACCCCCACTTTAAACGAACTGCGGTCTCCAAAAACTCTTTCGGTTCACATTCACGCTGCAAACGCTTCGTGCAGAATCAAATGCAAGAGGACAGGCACATCTCATCCGCACGCCGTGCTCCAAAGCTGACCTCTTACCTGATAGAGCTTGATAATGTGGGGGTGATTCAAAAGCTTCATTATCTGCACTTCTCTGTAAATCTTCTCCAGGTTGCTGGGGTCTAACCTTGTTTTGTCTATTATTTTTATGGCGACCTGCGGGTTAAAAAGAAAAGAACAATAACCACATCGACCAACCGCCGGCGTTACAAAGAAGGTACCCTTGCCACGGTGGGGACAGAAAGAGCACGGCAGCAAAACACCACACGCAAAACCACTGACAGCACACACGAAAGGTGGGCTTCAGACACGGAACCGCACGCAACACAACGAAGGGAACTACGGCAGGGCAGCGCTGGATGGAATTCGGGAAACCTTTTAATCCAGCAACAAAAACCCACGTTCTTATGAAGGGAGAGGGCCAGCGGGACACGCGGCGCTACGCCGGCCGCGGGGAAACGCTCCGCGAACGACCACGGCGAGCTCTTTGTTCTTCGAGCGAAGCCCACGGGACGGGGCGGCCCGGCGGGGAGCCAACGGGGGCTCCAACATCCCCGCGGGTCCCTCCTGACACGCGCAAAGGCTTCGGGGGGTGCGAAGGCTCGCAGGGAGGGAAGCGCTCGGCAGCGCCGTGCGGACGGCGGGCTCCGCTTTCATTCTACGTTACATTTGCAGGTAAAGCAGAGAGGAAACCCTCCGGCTCGGCCCCGTACCCACCTGCGTCTTGGTCACCCTGTGGCGGGCCAGCTTCACCACGGCGAAGTTGCCTTTCCCCAAGGTCCTCTCGATATCGTAGAAGCCGACCCGCAGGGGCCGGGGTTGGGCCGCGCCGGGAGCCGGCACCGAGGCGTACTCCGACATGATCACCATGGTTCAGGCGGGCGGCGGGCGATAGGGCACCGCGCCGCCACTCACCACGGCGGCGGCGGCAGCATCGGCGCTGCCCCCGGGCGCTCGCTGCTCGCGGCGCGGCCGGTCGGATCCCTCGGAGCCCAGCTCTGCCCTTTCGCGACCGCCTCTCCCTTCTACCTGGCGGGCTCTCTGCCGCCGCCGCGGTGCCGCGACTGAGTGGCTGAGCGAGTGAGCGAGCGAAGGAGGGAGGGACGGAGAGAAGGAGGGAGGGTGCGTGCGCCGGGGGGCGGGCGGGAGCACGCGGGATGTCCCCCCGCCCCTCCGCCCCTCTCTCCGCCGCGCGCGGCCCCGCCCACCGCCGAAAGCCGAGAGCGGGGCCCATTGACGTCACTTTGACGCCAGAGAGACGCGCGCCCAGGCGCGAGGCTGAAGGAGAGCGAGACACCGCGCCGTTGCCAAGGAACGGGCGGCGCTGACGCGCGCTCTGATGGAGCCGTCGCCCCGGCGACGGGGGGGCGGTGACGTCAGGGCGGAGGGAGGGAGGGAGGGGGCACCTGGGTCTCCCGCACCCCCACCCCGTCCCCGCCCGGAAGGGGGGAGGGGGACGGCGACTCTCTGCGGTCACGTGACGCCCTCCCGTCTCCCGCCGGGGTCGCCCCCTGCCGGCGCGCGCCTCGGCAGCCGTCAGCCGCCTCCCCTCAGCGCCTCCCCTCAGCGCCTCCCCTCCGCGCCCGGAGCTCGGCGGAGGCTCTCTCTGGGAAAAATGTGGGTCCCCCGGCTGGGCACCAGCACGATGAATGAAAGGAAACGAAGAGCCCGTCCGCCTACAGCGCTCTGGCGGATTATCGGCACGGGCTGCCCGGGGAGGTGGCGGAGTCGCCGTCCCTGGTGGCTTTCAGGAAGAGGTTGGATGTGGCGCTGAGTGACAGGAGCGCTCGGGCTGACAGTTGGGCGGGATGGTCTTCAAGACCTTCCCAGCTGTAATGATTCTGCGGTCTGATACACCTGCAGGGCGGCTATCTAGGAACAAAACTTGGGAAGTGATTTCTTCTGCTGTTCAAGGTTACAGCTGGACGTGCAAAGGCATTCCCCTCAGGGTCCATTGCCAGGCACTGAGCGGCAGACGTGCTTGGTTCGAACAAGTAGATGTTCTCTCTGCGCACACACGGTGACCAAACTTTGTGCCTTCGGGCTCAAATTCCAGCTTCACCCTGAAAATAAGTCTTGAGCGGTGCCCACCTGATCAACAGATGTTGACAACCTGTTATTCAACTTAATCTTTCTTAGAGTCAGCCTAGGTTGTTCTTAGAGAAGTAGAGCTCCAGCGGGTGACTGAACTGCACCGTCTTCTCCGCACTCCAGCCTGGTGCATTCAGTAGGGGCTCCCGATGCCACTTGGACTTGATGAGCTGGGAGGTCTTTTCTGACCTTCATGATTCTGTGACTATGAGCAGGCATAGCGGTGATAGGTTGACAGTTGGACTAGATGATCTTAGAGGTCTTTTCCAAAATGTATTGACTCTATAATTCTGTGGTCTCCTGGCCAGGATATAGTTTGTCTTAGTCTGAAGTCTGTCTGATCACCACCCTCAGTGGCATTCAGGACAGATATGCCAGTCTTGTGCCCAGAGGCTACTGGATCCATCAGGCTTCTTGAAATAAAGAGATGCACAGCATGGCTGCAATCAGCATGATGGTTTTCACCTCCAGCTGATGACTTTCTGGAGACTCATGATGAGAGATGGAGAGCTGATGGCTCTCCACTCCATAAGTGATGTATAGAGGGACCCGCCTGGGGGATAAAAATAAACTTATTGTCAGGTTTTATTTATGGGTTTATTGTCATTTATGTGTTTATTTTGTTTTATTTTGTTTTTAATTTACACTATGAAAATCCGGTGAGAAAAATGTGGTGGTTTATCTAAACCAAATTATGTGATATATGAGCTGCGTGTCATAAACATCCATGGGAGAGATCCAGCAGGACGTTTTACTGAAGCAAACAGGATTTTGTCTGCTTCTCGTATCTAATGAATTATGCATATATATGCAGCACCAGTCAGGAAGCACCTCAAGTACTGCTTTCAGTTTTGGGCCTCTCACTACAAGAATGACATAGAGGCCCTGCAGTGTGTCCAGAGAAGGGCAATTAAGCTGTGAAGGATCTGGAAGCACAAGTCTGATGGGGAGCAGCTGAGGGAACTGGGATTGTTCAGTCTGGAGAAGAGGAGGCTCGGGGGAGACCTTATTGCTCTCTACAGCCACCTGAAAGGAAGCTGTGGTGAGGTGGGAGATGGCCTCTCCTCCCAGATAGCAGTGATAGGATGAGAGGGAATGGCCTGAGATTGCACCAAGGGAAGTTTAAGTTTGGATGTTAGGAATAATTTCTTCTCAAAAGGAGTGATGAGGCAGTGGCACAGGCTGCCCAGGCAGGTATGGAGTCACCGTCCTTGGAGGTGTTCAAGAACTGTGTGGATGTGGCACTGAGGGACATGGTTAGCAGGCATGGTGGTTTCCAACATTTATGATTCTATGATTCTATGTTGCTTTCATCACCTAAAGTTACCTGGGTGCTAGCCCTTTGAGAGGCCAGTTGTGCTGCAGGCTCCTTCATCTAGAAGCATGGAGACGTAACATCTGAGCACCTGCAGGGCTTAAAACGGAGGGAGAGACCTGTGGCTTGCAGAGCTGTTGTCCAGCACTGTGAGGAAGGAGCTGCTAGTGTGAAGGCAGTAGTATGACCCAGGCAGGTCACGGGGCTGCTGTGCCATTCTGTGGGAGGGGGGAATAGCATAGAACAGGCTATTGCAACATTCAATTAGCACTTACATGGTGCTTGGTATAACTCACATGAAAAGCTGACTTATTATTATTATTATTAAGCTAACAGTGTATTCTCCATGGAGCTCATGAAGAGGAGGTGACGCACAAACAGCGTATATAGTAGCAACTGCATGTGAACAGTGCCCCAGGAGTTATAAAGAAAAAATTACCTTAATAATGGTTCCTCTGCTGTGGTGGGATTTTCCTCCCTTTAATTATAGTTGCTGTTTTCATTTCAAATTGATTAAGTGTTTTAGTCTGGCAAACAGAACCAGTCTTTTTAGAAAGAACACACAAGAAGGACAGCCCCAGGTGGGAAAGTAACATTTTTTTATTTCTTTTTAAAAGACTCCAGATTTTTTTCTTCCCAAATGGGAAGAAGTGACCGGGGATTTGGTGCTCTAAGAAGAAGCAGTCCTCTGTGCCATGGGACGACCTGGAGACTGTAATGCCGCGTCAGAAGGTTACACTGAAGAGAATTCAGGATTTAAATTATCTGCATTAGATGAAAGAGGCAAGAAAAACGGGGAATTGTTCCTGTCTGCAGAAGGTATTTAAGCAGATCTGCAGTCCCTAGCCCAGAGGATGGGGTACATAGAGCTTCTGCACTGGCATGGAGTACACATGGTTTTCAAGAGTAATCATGCTGATGTATGATTAATAGAGAAATAAAGGTCTTCTGCATCATTCTTAGCAGCCTTTCAGTATTTAACTTCGGTTTTCATGCAGAAGGGTCATGACAGTTTCCCTCGGTGCTGCTCAGAAGTTGCCAATTTTGGTAGCATCATAATTAAGTTGTTTTTCTTCCACTTTTGCTATGAATCGATACTGTCTAGGCACTGTGAACCTCTTATATGAGCCCATTTTACCATCCTAGAGACGCGAGTGCAAGGAAAGGCGATGCTTTTGCAATGCCTGCTTTAACACTTCTGCTGCCCTCTGGTGTTTTGGATATCCTGAGTGAGGAATCATTTCTCAGAAACATCCGTGGTCGGCAGAGGTGTAATTATGGGGCTGGCTTGTACGTAAGGAGGGTAGGAAAACAAGCAAAGTGGAGAGACACTTCCCAAAGTGTCTCCACAAGGATGTTCCTCTGAGTTCCCAAGAAAAGGGAGAGTCTGGGAGGACACAACTGCTAAGTTTTTCCATTGCAGTAGTCCTGTGCTCCCTCGCTAAGGGTGGCATAGTCTACGGATGGGAGTATGTAAGACTTCCAGAACTCATCTCATAGATATTTCCAGCAATTCAGCTTTTAGTCATTTCACTCAGCATTTTCTATCAGTTTCAAAACAGGCAACAATAGAAACTTTCTTCACTTGAGGAAATAAAAACAAACAGAGAAACGAAAGCAATCCTTTCTGCCTGTATCACTCTCCACAGTTACAGTTAGCCTGTTTTACCATCATAGGATAGGGGTGCTGCTTACAGGACAGCTGTATTTTTCCCTTTCTTTTTTTTCTTTCAGAAAACACCAGTTGATTATTTTGAAAATCTGGTTTCTTGGGCTATTTTCAGTGTCCTGTCGTTTACACAGTGTAATTGAGTAAAACCTTGCGGAAGTCAATAGAGTTGCTCCTGGTAACATCAGTGTGAATCTGGCCTAGAAAAACACAAAATGGAAGGTGCCAAATTCCAGACAGTATAGTCACATTTGAAGTAAAGGAGATGACATAATCAACTAAAATGTTTGTAGGCTTGCTTTAAAGACAAAACCGTTATCTTAGGAGGGGAAAAATAAGCATAAATATTTCTAATATAATTTCAGAGAGTCTTTGAATTTGAAAAAAAACGTGGCTGTGGTTTTGCAAAACCACTCTTGAATTTTAAAGCTAGAATATTCTTACTGAGGCAACACAATAGCATCCATAAATATATTTCAGACCGCTTGAATGTCTTTGGTCACAGTGTTGCATCACAGGTACATAATTACCACCACAACAATGAGTTTTTGTCATTAATGTTTATGACACTGCATTATTAATCAGGCATTTTACTGACCTAGTATATTGAGCTTGTCTTGCAGAACAAAGGTACCTGGGGCTCCTTTTCACCCTTCATCCTCACCTAGGGCCATAAAACAGCTTTTTAAAGCCGCCAGGTATGCAGGGTTCTTTCCCCCCCAAAAAAAAGTGCTACAAAATCCACCAGTAATACCAAGGATTTGACTGTTTTTGTTTGCACTAAGGGAAATACAAACACAGAGCAAACAAAACAGTTGATGCCCTTGAGATTGTCTTTTATTGTCACTGTTTCCCTTCCGTGTTTGTTGTGCTGATAGCACTCCACTGTGTTGGGGCACATGAACCTCACTGACAACTGGCTGCAAACAAATGAGACAGTCACGAAAAAAGAGAAGTGAGGCAGGTTATTTCCATCGCCCAAGATAAATAAAATGCAAAAATGAAACAATCAACATTGTGTTAAACAACATATAGTTACTTATGAATTAGGGTTTTTTTCAATTCTTTGAGCTTAATGATCAGAGGCAGTAACTCCTGCAAGTGAACACGCACCTTGTAATCTCATCATGCCCAATTAAATTGAGCTGGAAGTCATTTTATAGTATGTGGGCTATTTTTCAGGGATAGTGAACATCCACCATTTCTGCTGATTTTAATGGAAACTGCCATTGCTCAGCATCTCTGAAAATGCATCTGCACCTCCTGCAAGGTAAAGCTTGGATTCTGTCAGAGGTTGTGACGTACATTTGTGTGTCCTGAGCCCAGGAAAACTGCTTTAACTGCGAAGCCATCCTTCACTCTCTAATTGAGTGACTGATGTTAATTTATAGCTGGTGCAACAAAGCTGCATACATGCTGGGTGTCGTACAGTGTGTACAGCAGACAGCTGTTGCATGTTGGTCTTCACACCAGGCTGGACTTTCTGCATTATCAGCACCTGCAGTTTAATGTCAGTACCCCACTTCCCAGCAGAATGTGGGCAGGCAGGCTAGTCAGATGTAGTTGGCTTGCCTTGTGCTGCTCTCGGGCTATGCTATTTACCAGCAGCTTCTGTTGGAAACATGTCTTACTCTGTCCCCACTGATGGAGTGAGCAGGGAACTGACTGCTCCCTGAAACATCATAGACACAGTGGTACCTCATGTATTGTTTTGTTTTTTGGGGGGTTTTAGGCCACACCTGAGAGAGAAGCTTAGCAGTATGAGATCTGCCAGATGCTGACTCCATATCCAAAACCAGACAGTAAGATTGTTTTTCACATAGCAAAAAAAAAAACCCTGCTGGGACAAGCCACAGTGGCTTCCCCACATCTGTCCCAAACTGTCATACATCATTCATGACTGGTGGTTTCACCACCTTGGGGCACCCCAACATGAGGCAGGGCTCTCAGTGGGAGCTCCACATCCAAATTCCAAGTAAGAGCCCAAATTGTTGAGACCAAGCTCTCTTGTGCCCATCCTCCCTTGTCTTGCCTGGGATCTTTCCTTTTTGGCATCTCTACAGGTAGGTAGGGGCAACTCTGCAGGCCTGATGGACACGGTGGGAAACCAGCCATTCCATTCAGCTAGTTTGGGAACCCTCTTACAGGCAGGCCAGAGGATTGAAGACCATTTCCCATGGCTTTATGGCTGCTGGGGCTGCCACAAAGTTTTTCTGCTCAGGCAAGGGCTGCCAGTTATTCTCCAGGCAGTGTGGATGCCCTCACTAGGGACTGGGTGGCCACTGCACAGGCAGGAAGGTAACTCAGCCTCGTTCCTTGGGGCTGACCTTCACCAGCAGCCTATTGCTTCTTACAGCTGTGCCATTGGATGCAACGGTACCCCAGCAGTGCAGCTGTGGGTGATGTTGACACGCGCCCAAAAGGAAGCAGCCTGAGACAATGGGATTCGTTGCACACGTGTTTTGTTTATAGCCACCAGTGTTTGTTGTGCTGGAAATAGTGACCCAAATGTAATGGTTTCTATGTCCTCTCGCTCCATCCTCTGCTCTCCTCACTTGTGTGTGACTCATGCAGAAACCTACATACCCTTCCCAAGGGATAACATGAATGACAGCCCCCTCACATTTCCTCTATATTCATGCAGCAGCTCCTGAGATCCATTGCGCTCTTGCTGCAGTCTGAAGAGGAAAGGCAGTCGCTTTCCTGATGTCCCACGTAATTGCTTTATCTGCTTGTGGCTGGCTGTACCTCTGCCCAGCAAGGGGCTATGCATTGCCTCTTTTGAAGAGGGTATTAGCAGCATTTGTCCACCACGTGCTGAAAAATCAAGAGCTTCTCTCTTCTCCCTTCCCCCCTGTACTTCTCTTGCTCTGAAAGAAAGCAGAAACAAAATCAAAGTCACCGTTGCAGCACTGTGCCTGTGGTACAGTTATCCCATGGGGAAAACCTGATATATCCACCTATTGTCTGAACCACTACTGAGAGACCTTAGTGAATGAGCAAGTTACGATAACAGGTATCCTTCCGTACAGATTAATGCGATATTTGCGTCTGATATTTCCTGCCATACAGCACAGATTGTTTGTGCTGATGGACAAGTGAGAAACACGACTTTCCAAAGGGGGGAGAACTGTTGCAACATACCTTTATTGTCCTCCTCTGGAACAGCATATTAAATTCATTTTCCATCCAACTCTGTAAATACATTTTCTATAATTCCTACTATGTCAGATGCACTGTAATCTGTCCTTTCCTACGTCAGCCGCATTGTTGTAACCCCCCCCCTCCTCCGATGTCAGGAAAGCTGTAATCCTCCTCTTACGTTACATAGGAGCTGCATCTCTGACATTTTCAATTGCATTCATCCAAAGGCAGACAGAGCGGGCATGGAGAACAAAACACCAGTTTCTAGACCGTGAATGTAATGAGTTCTCTGGGGTTTTGAGTGTGCACGTGGGTGTTTGAAATTAAGGTCAAACAAGCTTTGCACACTTTGAGCTTGCTTTCTCCAGTCACAGACGAGACAAAGATTACTACTGCTGCAGAACGTGAGAAGTTCAGCATAATTTTTTGCATGACATTGAATCATGCATCATACATCCTCACATGCTGGTTCTGCCTGTAGGCTGGGATGAAGGGGAAGACAATATATGGCATTTCAGAGAACAAGAGGGTTAGCAAAGACCTTGCTTCATAAGCCCCAAATGGCAAAATGACTCCCATCAAGGAGTGGGGGAGGTGGGTTGGCTCACAGTTTGTGAGTGGGACACCAAGACAATCTATTTCCAAGTATGTACGCATATACGTTATGCCTCAGTCCTAGGGGCTGAGCAAGAGTCTATGAACAATAACACACAAAAGGCAAATTTCTTATATGCAGTTCTTGGCACAAATCAACGCAGAGCTTCCGGAGAAGGAGAATACAGGGCATATGGCATCTAAATATATGCGATCATGGGTGACAAAACATAGAAGAACTTTTTGGATGGAGTTGTTAGCATCCTGAAAATATCTTTCCCAAGATGGATAGTGACAAGACAGCCCAAAGCCAGATGGTTCTACAGCGATTGTCTCAAAAGAGCTCTATCTCTGGGGTAGAGTAAGCAGTTTGTGTTACTGGAGGAGACTGCTTGTGATGCTTGAATAGGAAGACAGGTGTCTGTACTTCAGGTATAAACATGCTTCTTGTTACGTGACTGATAGGAGCAGAGAGAACACAGCATTGTTCTTATATTCAGCGGTGTGTGGCATCTTCAGAAGCTCTTCACATTGCGCTTTCCTGATCAGTTTTGAGTTTCTTTCTGCTAATAGCCATCACTTCTCAGAGAATCAGTGGCAAAGTTTTTATTTCCCTGATCAATGTATGCTTTTCTGTTTGGAAAATGATACCCAAGTTTTGTAGTATACAGATGGAGAAAGACCTTTACAATTAGATCTGTGATTACTGGTCTTTGTGGATAACATAGACTGACGTCTCAGTTTAAAGAGATGCCTTTAATGAAGATGATTTTGGATCAGGCATCCTTTCTTTGGATGCTGTTTTCTTTATTAGCATTTTATTTTTTCATACCATCAAGATTATCTGACTATAGGAAATGCCATACACTGTAAGTAGATTATTTTAAGGAATAACGTTGCTAGATGCATAAAACATAGGGGGTCAGATGAGAGATGAGTAAGAGACCAAGCCATATAGCAATTCCCACTTCAAACCAGGGTGAGAAAGTCAGGAGCTGAAGTCATCCAGAATTTCTGGACAATGAGATGCCTGCATGGTTCTGAGCTCTGCGGCATGGATTCTTCCAGCCAGCGTGATCCCACTTTCAGAAGTCACTCATCCCACCAGGGGGTTTTGAGCTGAAAGCCTCTAAGTTCTGTCACTCACAAAGGAAGCAGGAAGGGCATGAAGAAAGAAGACAAAATGGGTATTGATTTGCACTGGGTCCCACTGGGTCCCAATCTTTCACAGCATGGCAATAAAAACTAATCTGATGGCTAAACCTTTTCTGAAGTCTCATTTGTTAATGACAGTAAGAGATAATGTGTAAGAACATCAGTATATTTTCTCATTTGCTCTTTGACAGCACAAAAAAATTCCTATTGTATGTTGTATCAAATATAGTGTAACCTGTGACCAAAGGCTTTAACCTACCAGTGGTGTTGGGTAATATTTTCCTCGGGCAAAAAGTAAATTTCTCAGCTTCAAAATCTAAGGGATAAGCCATTAAAGAGACATGCGCCTTCTTTGTTAGTGCTGGAGGGTCCTTCTCTGGATGCTTTAAAGGAAGTGGAATCAGCTGCCTCACAGAGCACACATTGAAGTGGATGAGCACAAGCTTGCAGAATAGTACAAGTAAGTACAGAATACACCACGAGTGGAGTGAGGCTGTGGTGAAAACATCCATTACCACATCTTCACAGGACAGGAAAGTATTATGGAGCAGCCTACAGTAGGATCCTCTGTTTTCAGCATCTCCATTTTTATGCTCTTTTTCCTAAGTAGCAAGCTTGTTAAATAATGCAGCAGCCACATGAGAGATTGTATTCCTGCAACAACCTTTATGAAAAGGGAATATTGATTTGGGAATTGGGGGCTAGGAAAAAATGCCAAGGCCAAACCCACCAAACCATGAGCAATGACTATTACAGGCATGAACAGCAGTACAGTTCACCAGTGGCCCTGTGCTCAGTACAGCCATTCACTAAGGAATTACTGATGATAACAAACTATCAAGAACCAAATGTCCAGTTTCAGAAACAGACAATCTAGCTTGAAAACACTCTTAGTGGCAAATTGCCTGGGGCTGGATGAGAGCACCAGCCCCCAAAATTACTCACAGCCAGTCCAGTGGCCCCAAGCTGTGCTGTAAGCCCTGTGCCAGTATCAATTTAAGGGAGTACAGCATATGGCCCCAAGGCTTCCTTGCCCTGGGGAGAGGGCAGTGTTTCCCAACACTCTTCTTTTACTTCAGCAATGCACCGCTACCCACATAACTGTGATGCTTATTTGGGATGGGGCATCCCACTCCCTCACTTCCCCCCCCCCCCCCCCCCCCAAAAAAAAAATAATAAAGAATAATATTTTGGAAAGCTTTAGAAGAAAGGAAATAAGGAAATCACCAGTGACCCTACTGGAAGCAGACACAGGTGTTGCTCTTGGACTCCCTGCTAACTCAGGTGCCAGTGCTGCATGAGGCTGGATGGAGATCTGGAAGAGGAGCTGGCAATAGTTAGGCTAGAATGACAAAAAAAAAAGAAAGCAAAAAGTAAAAGAAAGCAAAACTTATAACGTTTTCCCCCTCTTTCTGCATATGGTTTTCAGTGCTTTATGGAAACTCTTAGATTTCCCTCCATCCAGAATACAAATTGTCCCTCAATTGCAAGCTTTTCTCTTTCATCGCCTTTTTCTCTCCACCTTCATTTCCCCATCTGTAAAGCCTGTAATGGCTCTGCCCATCCACAAGCAAACCAGATCCCTCAAACACTCTGTAATTATGTGCTAAATGCCATAATTCTGCCTGCTTAGAGGTCGATGGGCTTTCAGCCAGGGCATCACCTGGAGTGCAGAGGTAATAGAAGAAGGCACATGCAGCCACCAAAGAGCAGAGTTTGATGGTGTGGTCTTTGGTTTTCGGAAACTGCAGTGCCTTTCTGCGTAAGCAGCCCCATGCAGTCAGCAATCAGCACATCTTCATTATTCACCCTGTGAAGTATATGAGGCGTTTGTGAATTTTGGCCGAGAGCATACAAAGGATTTGGACAAGCCATAGGAACACGGCGGTTATCCCCGCAGAGTGGATGCGGTGAGGCTGGCAGGGCTGGCTGCCCACCCACCAGCTTTGATTTTCTGCTCAGTGACCAGCATTACATTTTGGCTGTAATTAATTTATGCACAAGGAGAAGAAAAGGAAAAAGAAAAAGGAAAAAAAAAAAGGAAGCTTTTGCATTTACTGGGGGGACCTAATCCTGCACAGTGGGAAAGTGCTGCACAGGGTCAACTCGGAGCACTTTTTTCTCTAGCAGGATCTGAATCTCGCAAGTATTCAGGTGCTCTTGGAAGCTGAAATTAATGAGCAGTTTACCTGTTTTCAGGAGCTGGTCCCCAAGGTCTGATCCACAGCGCAGACAGGGCTGACACCTCCTCCTTGCACACACAGCACTTTTAATGTCGACATTATGTCAAACAGTGAGAATGAATGCTTCCCTAATAATTGCTCTCAGGGAGAAGTCACATTATAGTCAAGGCATCCCGCAGAAACATCATGAGTCAGAGGAGAGGCAATTCTGCGACAATCATGCAGTTAGCTGGGGGCTGGGATGCGAAGAGCAGGCAGATCCCTATAGGATAGTAATTTGGGTTCTGTCATCCTTCATTTTCCTATTCTACTGCTAAGGTGCTGTGGCTCTGAACTCCTGGCCAGGATTATTTCACTGTCCATGTCTGCACCCTTTGCATGCATGGCTTGCATCAGTATTCCCAGACTTTGGTCCTTCTGACACCATCCATCTGCCACCGGCAAAAGGAGCACTATAATGTTTTCAATAGCTCTTTAGGAGTCTGTTAACCCAGCTGTTGATGGAGATGCTGAAAATATCCTGACACATACACGTTGATGACATCCAAACACTGCTGAGCAATAACATGCAGCAGGGCTGGAGTGGTATTCCTGGAGGACAGCAGGGCACTGTCTGATGGGTGGACACCTGGAATGGCTGGTTGTCTGTACCACGTGAGGTTTGCTAATGGGTTGGACGTGTCAGACAGGTGGGCTCCTGCATTTAATCTCTTCCAGATGGAATGTGCTACGCCAGTGGTTGTGTCTCACAGGCTAAATTGTTAAGGGCACTGTTGAGGTTTCATAAATATCATATTACCAACTGGCACATTCAGTGTCCAGAGCTGAGAAAAGACAAGCTGGGGAATGGCAGCTCACTGAGCATAGCGAGTGGTGCTGGAAGTTATTAAGGAGGATTCTTCGTACTTTTCATTTCTTTTCAGGCTGATAGCTTGTCTGCAAGAAAAATGCTCTCCATTAGTCATGGCCTGTGCAAATCCTGTTCAGCAGCCAACATTTCAGGGGGATCACAAAGCCTTCAGGACTCAGCAGCAGCATTTTGTGCTTGGGACACAGAGCTGGGATATGGGAAACCCATCTGCTGCTCTGACTGCACAGTCTCTGAGTCTCTCACAGGCACCCTCGACTGAGGGCAGGAGGAAGTAGCACAACAACATGTTTTGTGAGAAGTGCCCAAAGCCAAAGGAAAGCAGACACATCGAGGTGCTTGTTGAGGATCAGGTGAGGTGCTTTATCCCATGCAGATCTCATTTCTCTTTATTTTCACAGCCACAACCACAAGAGCAGCTGTTCCCCTCCATCCCACCTGACTCCAGCTGGGGCACAGCAGTTCCAGGCACATCTCAACCAGAGAGGAAACACGAGGGAGAACAGGGTTTATGGCTGTGACCCTTGAAGCTTGCAGCTTGTCTTACTGCCTGTGGCAGGTAACTTTCTCTGAGCGAATTGCTACACCGCAACAACCCCTTGTGCTCAATAATAGAGGGAGCGTGTGTTTGTGACAAAGCAAAAATTGTGAATAAAACTGATGGAAATACATTTTGTTAAGAAGTAGAAAAGCAGTGATGTGAGAACTGAGTACAAGCATTTTCACAGGAACTAGCTGCTTTTTGCCATTGGGTCAGTGCCTTCGCCCTGCACATAACACTACATCTCACAAGGAAATCCTACTGTAGCATGGGCTGCCTGAGTAAGGAGACATTGCTGTCCTAAGGCCCCAAAGAGGAACAAACAATATTGAACCGGGACCATAGGTGAAAGGCAAGCTGTGTGAGGTGAGCTGGGGAACATGGATGAGTTGCTGGGTGGGTGAAATCCAGACCCCTTATGGCCGCAGAAGCTGCCTGGGGAGATGGGAAGATGCAAGCATGTGCAGGATCAGGAGCTGGAGAGAGTGGAAGGAGAGAAGAGGCTCTGGTGATCCCCCATGAAAGGAAAGAGTGGGAGGAAAGCTGAGCTGAGCTGAGCTGTGGGCAGAGGGTTCTCAGCCCGGATCTTCAAATGTCAGGGCAGAGGCTTAGCCAAATGTGGAAGGGAAGAGGGGAGGGTGGCATGAGAGGGATGGGGAAAGTAGGTTGGTTTGGTTGGAGAGAAGGAACAGATGAGTTCAGCTGCCCTGCTCTGAATAAGCAGGCAAGAATGGGGTAGGATGAGGTTATAAATCAGTGCAGTTCTCAGCAGTCCATTAAGATGGCAGGGATTGGGGTAGAAGGGAAGCAGTACTATAGAAACAGAGGAAAGAGAGGATTTAAAGATGTTAAGTGCTTGTGTGGCCCCTCAGCCTGTGAGAGAGAAGCTGCAGATTCTGGAGATTTGATGGATGAGGTGGGCTGTGGCCAAGCCCAGCAAAGAGCTGAGAACTGGTTCCACTGTGCCCAACACAGAGCATAGGCTGGAGTGAGGAGATGTAGCACTGTGTGGTGGGAAGTATCCTGAAATCCCTGATAAGCACTGTGTGATAGGAATGAACAGCCCTTCAGGACCCTCAGTGATAAACTGAAGAGAGATCAAGTTGTGGCTGGAGAGGCTGGTTGGTCTTGATACAGGTTTCCTCAATCTTGAAGAGACTGAGGACCGTTACAGGCTGAAGGGCCAGGCCTGCGGACTGGGGCTTCTTAATGAAGGACTGGTCATAACCATCAGGTAACTGGGCAAGCATGAAGTTGCACTGCAGTACCTTCTGTTGCCTTCTCCCACTGGTTTCTTCTGCCCCAGCTGCCCTGCAGACCCTAGCAGTTCAGCAGGAGAGGAGGTGTCGTGGGCAGCCCTCTGTCTTCATCTGATGCCAGAGGAAGCTTCCCCTCATCTGTCACACCTCCATCAGCTTCCCTCATCTCCATTCCCCCAGGTTCCCAAGGGGGTTTGAGCTCTCTTGGCATTTTGATATGGTTCTCATGTGTCCCTTCCACCAAAGGAGAAGATGGGCTCCTCTGGGGAACTGCCATCCAGATGCAGTGCCTCACCCTTGAAGAAGAGCAGAGGTTGCTGGCAATGCCACTTACTTCTTGGGCTACCTTCCTCTGCCTGCTCATCCCACCCCACCCCACCCCACCCTGCTCCACCCCACCCCATCCCATCCCACCCCATCCCATCCTATTCCACCTTATTTTACATTTGGGATAGGAACAGCCTTGGGAAAAACAGACTGTACAAAAGCAGCAGATATACAAACATGATACAGGAAAATACAAAACAAAGAACCACCATGAAAGCATCAACTGATGGGGCTGCAAAGACCAGGCCCAAGAAAGTGCATCTCCATCAGGTTACACCAGTGGCCCAGCCTCCTGGTTCCTGTGCATGGGTGAGGTGTGGTAAGCAGTAATGCAAGACTCAGGAAGGACAGTTTTGAAGAACTTACACACCTAGGCTTTCTTTGAGCTCTGATCCACATTTGTTCTCCAACACCTCCTATAGATTTCTGCTGCCAATTTGTCTGTCCCAGACTTTAGTGGCAGGGGAAACAGGACAGCAGTATAACCTGATCTGGTGGGGACAGGAAGTCCTCCTGCAGCCCTTTCAGCCGTTCTGCTGTCAAGCAATGATAATAGAAGGGAAGTTTTGGTTTTCCAGCAAGCAGTATTTTCCTAACGTTTCCTGTCCCTTGTAAGTCACTGAGGGATTTTTCGGTGAATAGAATGAAATCCTAGTACTGAGATATCAAAAAAAGAAGAAAATGCATGCAGTGGCCAGGAAAGCTGCTTTATCAGTTTATAGGTTGTGATTTGGATACAAGACCGTGATGGACTGTGAGAGAAGAGTTTTAAAGGCCAAATCTTCAAATGGAAGATACCAAAGTGTGGCTTGTGGCACCTCAGTCTGAAAGATCTATAGTATTCAAAACAAAGCACTAATCTGGTATTATTTAGCTCACCACAGGCTTAATTAAACCCTTGTGTCCATGAGAAGCACCTCAAGCAGAGTTTCAATGCAAATGACCCCAATCTTATCATGAGTTTGCATGTGGAGCTGCCTTTCACTGTCTTGCAGTGCATCATGGCCGTTCTCCGCTGCTGCCCCCTCCTTCTGCTTCCTCAGGCATCAGCCAGAAAATTGTTCTCAAACAGGCACCAAGAAAAAGCAAAGTTCTTGGCTTTAAAAACCCATGGCTTCAGTGCAGCTGAAGAAATTCTCTCAGAGGTTACTATATCATCCTGGCCATCACACAGGAGGCATTTTCAAACCGCACTAATGGGCAGAGAGGTGCAGGCTCTAAGTGCTGTTCTGGCCCTTCTGGAGAAGGTCAAGATCCTGTTTCACCTCCATTCATGTCACTCCAGTCACTTGATAATATTGAATATCAAAGGAAAAAAAGAAAAGATAAAAAAAATCTTAAAAGCTTTTCAAAAATACCATATTTTTAAAAGTGGTGGTATTTGATTTAAAGGGGTTTTAAAGAGAAAGAAAGCATGAAAGAACTAACCTTTCTTCTCCAGATTCTCAAATTCTGGTCTTGGGAACCAACTGGGACATGATCTGATGCCTATTAGACACTGGGGCAACTGAGAGCTGCCCATGGCAGTGCTGGTGTACAATCACAGAATGTTTTGGGTTGGAATTTGCCTCACAGCCCACCCACCCCAACCCCTGCCATGGGCAGGGCTGCCCCCACCAGCTCAGGCTGCCCAGGGCCCCATCCAACCTGGCGTTGAGAGCCTCCAGGGATGGGGCACCACAGCTTCTCTGGGCAGCTGTGCCAGCGCTCGCCACCCTCTTGAAAATTTTCTCCTGCTGTGGCCAGAGGAGATGAAGGTGTCCCCTGTCTGTCCTCACTTCTGAAGCAGCACAGAATGAGCAGAACAAGAGTTGGGCTCTGCCATTGCCGCGGTGTCTCACTGGATCAGAGAAAGCCTGTGAGCAGTGGTTAATGGCCAGAAGGAACAGAAATGGCAGTCACAAGCTCCGAGAGACAGAAAGTGCTTTCCATCATGCATAAATGCCACACCACATTTACCGCCCTTGGCCAGCCTTGTTCAGACGACTCCGGACTGATGACAAAAATGCCACGCTGTTTTTTTTAATGCTTCCCTCAAAGGATTATCTAGCAACAAACACTGCACTCAAAAAAAAATAGTGCTGCAGTCGCAGTTTGAGATTTATTTTAACTCTTCAGGAAAACAAAATCTCTGAATCAAAACAAGAAGAGCCACGAAGGAGTGTGGGAAACTTCTCCCTAAATAAACGTGAGGTGACATCGCCTTGCTCCCTGCGCCCTGACCAGACTGCTTGGATGCTGCTCGGAGAGGAGGGAGGATGTGTGGTCTAATGAAACAGGATTTGGCTACAGGACTGTGAGTCGAGGAGCATCCCTGGCAGATCATTAATTGCCTGTGACTTACTCATGGTTATATGGGGGGGCAGCAGCTCAGGAACACACTGAGCATTTAATCCTTCAGGGTTTGGTCACTGCTCTCAAAGCACAGCACAGGATCAAGCCCCTTCCCAAGTGCTTCTGGGCACAGAGGAACCAGTCTGTACTCTCCATGTCCCCCCATGCATTGAGCACATGGCAGCAGAGCTGGAAGTCAGCTGTCCACTGCATGGAGGAGAGCCAAGTGGGATGTTTTCAGGCATCTCAGACTGGAGGAAGATTAACTATTATTACTAGAGAAGGCATTTTCCATCCAAATATGACATTTGAAAATACCCGATTCCTAAATAAGCATTTCTGAGAAGCACGAGAGAAAACAAAGGTTCCCCCTTTGCCTTCTTTCAAGAATGAAACAAAAAATTGTTGAAATTGGATGGCTGCCAGCAGGGCTGAAGTTTCATTTTCCAGCAGTCTCTGTGGCCGTGCTCCAAGGGTCTGGAGGGGGCTGCAGCCACTGCCCTGGGGGCTCTTGGATGCAGCACCAAGCAAGGAGGCAGCTCTACCAATGGCTTCCTTTCTTCTGGAGGGCTGTCCCCCATCCTCCCATCTAGCCCGTATCTGGCTGAGGTGGCCCCATTTTTGTGTGCCTGCACCCCTTGGGCGTGGGGCTGGGATCTCACTGTCAATCATCCTCTGCAACATGCAGCTGGGCAGTCCTGCAGGCTGTTAAACCAGAGAGAAACTACTCCTTGGGAGAGTGTCCTACATGCTGAGAATGAGGCAAGGCAAAGTGGATGCTCAGCTGCTATGGGCAATTTTACAGCCACAATTCTTCTTTGCACCGTCAGGCAGTGTGACCACGTGTGAGCTGATGCACAGTAAGTGCCAGGGCTGCATTCTTCACCTTTGCCAGTACAAGTGCAACACCTTCCAGTATTGCAGCGCTGTCTCCATGCCAATTCCTGCTCCGGCTGACGTCTGACAAAAGGCTTCTCTGATAACCCCGAGAGTCAGCACGAGGCCTGGGTAGAAAACACTGGCAGGGAGAACGCTTGATCACTCAATTGCTACAGTCCTCAGCACTCGCAAATGTAGGGCTGGAAGGAAATTAGTTGAGAAATATGAGGTCTTGCAGAGAGCTGCAATAGCAGCAGGGGAAGCACTCTCAGTGCAAAGGTCCTGCACAAAGAGAGGTCCTCACGGCACCATGCGTGTACACAGCAGGGACTTGTGATATCCCTGGGAGGTGGCTGCACAGCCTGGCTTCCCTCGTGATTTCTGGGAGCTCCGGGCTGGCTCCAGCTGTCTGCAGACTCTTAGGCAGCTCCACATGCAAAAAACATCTCCAGAGTTGTCTGTCAAGGGAGGTGACGCAGCTTCTGCATATTTAACATGTCCTAGTGAGCAAAGGGGAAAAACAGTTCAGTGACAGGCAGCTGTTCTTGGTATTAGTACCTCTGACAAAAATGTCCCAGTATTATTGCAGTTCTTCATTTCTCAGTTTCTTCCTTCTCTTGCAGCTCTATGCTAGCAAACCTGCCCACCTTTTCTGTCTCTACCTCTTCTAGCCGAAGGATTGCTGAGCACTTCAGTGGAGAGCAGAGGCTGGGAGTTCTGGAAGGACTATTCTCGTGGTAGGGATGTACCAGAAGCACAAACTCATATCTGCAGTATTTATATACACAAACATACATATATGTATATATAGAAGGTAGTCAAGCATGCAGCTGCACTTTCTTTCTACTATAAGCTCACCCCTTCCACAGTGCCTCCTCCTACAAATCACCCTGCATCCATTATCTCAGCTCACCCCTTCCCTCTCTTAGTCTCAGGCTCAGATGCTTAAGAACTGTTGAGTACAGCTCCTGTTCCCCAGCAGCCTGCGGAGGCCACCCATGGCTTGCCTCCTCAGTCATGAATGCTGAGAGATGCTCACCAGGCTCCTCTGAGACAGCCAAAATGCATTTTAAAGTGTTGGAGAAGTATCACCCTGCAGTTTGCTGAGGACACACAGCCTTCAGGGCCTTGAGACACAAAAGTGGTTGCGTGAAGCCCCTTTAAAAACCCAACAGCAATGAGCTGTGCTGTTCCTAAAGGTGCTGCTAGTTTGCTCACCAGTGCCAAGGACATTTCACACACACGGCAGAAGACATCCCTGCCTCCATGCTGGAGGTGCTCCCAAAGCGTGCGGGGAGGCAGCACCCAAAGTCACATCCTATCCCTTGGGTAACCTGCCCAGGATGGGTAGTCCCACTGCAGACACTGCAAGGAGCAGCCTGCTGTGCTCTTGGGAACAGCCCATGTTCCCACAGTGCCCATGGCAGCTCTACAAAGCCACTCCTGGGGAAGTTAGGGATGGATTGAAGCCTCTATTGTGTATTGAGTAAGCTCTCATATTTGCTTATCATGACAACGTCTGAGCCCCTTCCTGTAATGCATTTCAGCTATCTGATGAACATTTATCATGTTTGTTCCTTCATCCTCTACCCCAAAAGATAAGGGAGAGCCCGCCTGATTGCTCAGACACTGTTCACCAGATATGAGAGTGGAACATAGCACTATAGGGAAGCTGTGAACAGGGACTACTCATGGTCCATTGAAAGCTGAAAAACATGAACCCTTGAAGAAGGCTTGTCAGTTGGGTGGGTATCTCTGCAAATTGGGACATGCGTTACACCCATGCAGACCACCAGAGCAGATTTACGCTTTCCATTTTTTGGCAGCGATTCTTAGAACCATTCTGGAAGAGTTTTTCCTCAATATCCCCATGTGTCAGCACTGTTGTCCCTCACCCTAATCCTACGTGCATTTGTGACTAAGCTCACCCATTTCAATCAAGGTATCCAGGAGTAAATTCTGTGCTTTAAAATCACAGCTGTCTTTAATACCAAAGAGATTTTATGTTTAAAAAAATAAAAATTAAATTAAAAAAAAAGTGTTCTGAAACTGTTAATCATCTACATAAGTAAAAACGTGGATTTTCAGCATCTCATTGCAGGGTAAGGGATATTAAGTCGTACCACAAGTTGGGAGCAGGAGCCAACCTTTAAGCTTAGGCACACACAGAGGAGCGAGGCACACTTACCTTGCATCAGTTAACAAAGGAACGGACACTCCTATGCAAAGTGCTTTGTAAGAAAGGAAAGGGTGGTTGAAATATAACTTAATCTCCGTTCTGTGTACTTCATGAAACCAACACACTGACAGATGCCTTCTGAGAAGCCGTGAAACGGGATGACCCAAAGCTTACAGGAATACGCGGTGCAGCAGGGCCTCTCCATTAGCCAGCAGCTGGGGGCTGGATGAGGGAACGGCTTAGTCACCATTAGGGGAACCCAGAGTCGAAACCTTCTCCTCCTGTTGCAACAGAGAAGCTGTTGTTTTTTTCTTGCCCACTACTTATGTCACTATGCGCTTGTGGCGGACAACTCTCCCCCACTTCCGAGCAAGCTTTTCATGCCACTGAGTCAGACCTTTGATATCCCCGTGGGGAGGAGCCCAAAAATGAGCATCTCTCTGGGGACTGAGTGGCTGAAAAGTCACTGTGACACAAGGGGGGACATATTTGGGAAGGCTGGGGTTTGGGGCGTGCTGCAAAGAGGGACCCTCTAGGAGCCTGACTCAATGGCCTTGAGGCAAATGCCTTTCATCAGAGACCAGCCTGAAAGATCTTCAAGATCAAAGGAGGTTTGTACTTAACCCAATGTGCTTTTACTCAGAGATTAAGGTTTCATATGCTATGGGTAGGTCAGACCTGTCAAAGCATTCCTGGCAGCAGCATCCTTGTATCCAAGGGTTTGAGAAATTAGACCTCAAGTTAAAAGGATTTAAACCCATTTCTCCCATCCCACATGACACTGCAGAGCACGTTGGGTTTCAAAGGGATGATCTCATTCCCTCCTGCTGAAGCTGTTCCACTTCACATAGATTAATTAAGTATTGATGCAAGTATTGATTACTCTTGTGCTACGTATTGGAAAACTTATCCTCAGCCTTTGGTGGGCATTTTTCCATCCCTCTATAATTAGATACCCAAGCAGATACTCTTACCCCAGTGGAGGTGATGCTGGATCATCACAGCATCCTGTAGGTCAGGACTTCGGCTCAGAAGTGAGGTGGTGAGAGGAAGTAGAGGAGGAAAGCACTGCCCGGGAGGGTCAGCAGTCAGTGCAGTGCCACCAGCAAAGCCCAAACCGAGGACTGCAGCTGCAGGCTTGCATTGGAGAGCAGAAAGCCCAAGAGAGGCAGATCCTCTGTGTGCATTCCTCTGCATTGTAAATCACTGACTGGGAGCAGAAGGATCCTGGATAGGGTGTTCCTAAGGAAAAGGCTCTCCTGGCACTGTGATTCTGAAAGTGATTTTCTTTTAAGCAGCAGGTTGGCCTCCAGTGTGCAGATATAGGCAACAGTGCAAGGGACTGTCAAGTGCTTGCAGAGAGCACTGAATACCAGACAGAGAGGTGGTGGAGTCACCATCCCTGGAGGTGTTCAAGAGCCATGGAGATGTGGCACTGAGGGATGTGGTCTGTGGGCATGATGGTGGTAGGCTGATGGTTGGATTAGGTGATCTTAGAGGTCTTTCCAACCTTAATGATTCTACAATTCTGTGATTCTATGTTTATGAAGCCATGTTAGCCACATCTGCAGTGGGAATGTGGATACACACACCTGGCGTGTGGTTTCTTCTGTGTCCTTCCCAGGTTTTGCTCTGAATCACGGAGTAAAATCACAGAGCCATTTGCAGCAGAAACTTTTGCCTCTCATGTCAAAGCAGTCTACAAATGCAATGGTTTCATACTTGTGAGGCAAAATTAAAAGGGAAATGCTGTTTTGTTCAAAATAGTTGCTGGGTTTTTTGGTCAGAAGTAGATTTTTCAAGGACACTGCAAGTAAGGTACATCAATACTGAAGGTGAATCTGCCTGGCCTGATCCTGGAGGGTGGCAGTAACCTGAACGGGGGTTCTGCCCCACTGTCACTGATAAGCTCTTGGCTTTTTGAGAACACTCGCAGGGCAGTGTACCAACACCATTCACTGGCATAGGATGCTTTCTCTTCAGAAACAGGAAGTAAACAATAGGTCAGATAAGAGCTGTCACATGTTATCCACAAACAGTGAAAACAAAACTTAAAAATTAAATAGGGCAGCTTTTCGTAACATAACGTAAGCTGAAGCTTTACTGTTTGTCAGTACGGGCATCCTTGACTATTGATGCTGGAGGAAACAACTGAAACAGTTTGCTATTTATCAACCACTTTGCAGGGTGAATATTTGCACATTCCAGAGCTTTTTTTTTTGCTTTTTTTTTTTTTTTTTCCCCGAAATCAACTGAAAAGTGCATGATTTCTCACTAACAGCATCACCGGTTTCTGTGATTCTGCCAGAATCAATAGATTCCAGCAATGCCTTTGATGTGGAGATGTGTTAGTGAAGCAAACTCACTGTGGTCTGTTTCTAATGCTTTCAGTGTGCATGTTCTCACTGGTGAAGAGTGGAGAGAGGGAGATAAAACAAGAACACAAAACGCACTTTACAAGACACCTTATCCTACCCAGAAGCAGAGGAGCACTTACACCTCGCAGCTTCTCTTTGAATGGTGCTTCTGTCAACAGTTTAAAGTAACATTGCCTAAAGTGGCATTTATCTTTGGGGCTATCTATCAGATTCCTTTCTAATTTTGTTACGTGCGTGTTCCTTGCTGTTTATGCCGTACATGGTTAAAGGGGATCTTTGTTGCTCCTCCTGTGGGTTACGGCAAGGTCAGGACTTCACACTGTACATCCTTTCACCTCCTGAATGTCGGACATTCAGTCTCAAAGGCTCTGTCACAGAAGGGGAAATGCACCTACAAGGATGCCTTCTCTGCTGGCTGCCCATAAGGTTACCTTCTGCACACAAAGCTGGCCACGCTGGAAGCCTTTTCTGGAAGCCTGCCCTGAGCTCTGCCGTGCAAGAATGAGTTTATGTATGATTGCAGGCAGAAACAAGCCAGTTTCTTCCTGCCTTAGGCTGATGTTTAAAGCTTGGCTAGAGGGATTTATCCTCAAACTGACCTGTCCCTGGGCCTTCTGAAGAGCCGAGGCAAGTGAGGCTCTGGAGCAGCCTGGTGATGGGCCCAGGCATGGCCAAGGGTTGCATGAGGCATCTGTTGATGCACTGCCCAGTGTTCTTGCTCCCGTAGGTACACAGGACTGTCTCTTGCTGAACCATGCAGTAGTTGCACAGAAATAATCTACATTGATTCACTTTACTGTATTTCAATCTTCCACTAAATCCAGAAGGTGAATCTCCGCTTACGTGGTCAGTGCATGAGAGTTGATTTACCTAAGGTTAAGGAGGGGAGTCTTGTGATTTAGGTAATCATTATTTTCATTGTTCTGTCCTGTCAGCCAAACTTAGGTGGTGAACATCTACCAGTTCTAGTGCAATATAGTGTCGAGGAGGCTGTCCTTCCTCCCAGGGAAGGAGAAAGGCCCACACGACCACCCTGTGGCTACCAGTAGGAGCAGTAGGTGCCTTAGGAGGCAAGGTCCTGTCTCCTGCTGCTCTTTGAGGGAGAAGGCCTTGGCATTAGTAACAACAGCCCCAGCCAGGCTGGGAAACAGCTAGGTAAAGGTAGAGCAAGCCCACCCTTTGTCCAATATACACAGAGCTGTGTCTCTGTAGTCATTTCACCTCCATTAAAAATGCAGTCTTCTGGCTCTGAGGTTCTAAAAGCAAAAAATTAAGTTGCACAAATGGCAGCTTCTTTGTTTAATGTTCTGATGGGAATTACAAGCCAGAGAAATACCAATCCTCTATCAGGAGACAGAGGAAAAGCCTGACCCATCATAAGATCTGAATAAACAAACTAAGAGAAAAGGGAAACATCATGCGTGGTTAAAAACCTGAATGTTCCTCAGCAATCAGAGCTTCTCTACCCCCTTAAAGGACTGTGAGAGACTGACTGATTTCTCTGGCTGCAAGAAAGTGGGTGAGGGGAGAGCACTCTTAATTCCTCTGACCTCAAGTGCTGAGCAGTCATGATTTAAATCCCATGAATTTCAGGAGGAGCCTGACAGAAACAAAGGGCTCCTTTGCTGTCTACGATTCATGAACAGCTGTTCAAGAAGAGAAGGAGTGGGTGAGTCTGCCATAAAAGTCATCCCTAGATTTTTGGGAATTTCTGGCAGTTGATCCACCTTCTATACTGCAGCTGTCCGAGCAAGGCTGAATGCAAATGCACACTCCCCTATCTTACACAGAAACCTGGAAATCTGATAGAAAAGGCAAAATTAACACCAGCCTACCTGAATTGAATTTAATGAAGTTAATCCTTCTGATTGACTCCCTTGAAGCCAGGAGAGTAACCAAAATCTTTATACAGAATCTATTTGACCGTGATATAGTTCTGAAACAACAGAACAGATAAATTAATACCCATAAAACCAGAGATGAATGTCTGTGAGTGGAGGAACAACTTTATACACAAACACTCAAGTGCTGGGTTGGTTTACTACCGTGAACCAACAGAGACAACATCACCATTGGTGGCACCTCTCCAACAGAGATCTATTGGTCTGACACATTTCACATTTGCACTAAGGTCAGCTGGAACAAATAAATGACAGGTACTATTGGCCAAATAGCAAGTGAACTTGGACATCCCCAACCCATATCCACGTTCACAGGATAAAATCCCCGGCAATTTCATTCCTAAGTGCAGTAGGCTCCAAAAGCTTGTAAGAGCCCCTGAAATCCGACAGCGGTCAGTTAACAGGCACCAACAAAATGGAATGGCCATTAATTTGCATTTATCATTAGGAGATCTATTTATCCACATGTTCTGGGAGGAATAGCAGCCTTTATCCTACATGAACAGTCTCAGAAGGCTTTCCTCAGACTTTTGAAATGTCTATATGCATGCTGATGTGCATACGTGGGTGTGTAATCGTGCCTTTGTTCAGAGCGGGATATATAGCGAGGCACATCTCTATTAAAGACAAGGTCACTCATGAAGGACTTTTTTATCTTTCCTTGACCACAGTAAACATTTAAGGGCTGTGAGAACTTTCTTCACAACTTCTGTGCCCGGAGAATTCAGGAAGAACAATTGCAAGGGAGAGTTGCCCCTGTGAACAGCCTTGCCCCACCGGTGCTCTTTCCTACTGCTGCGCCAGGGCAAACCTCTGCTGTGGCAACTCTGTGGGAAGTGGCTTTTGTTACCTCATCCATCCTCCAGGAAAGCCAAAGGAGCATTTTATTGCAGCCATGTGCAGCTGAGGGGGATGGCTTTCTGGTGGGAACTCTGAGGAGGATAGGCTCAAACACTGTGCCGCTGCATGCTCAGGGCTTGTAGGAAGGAGAGCGATGGGAATCAATAAACAGAGCAAGAGGATGAATGCATGTGTTCGTGCTCCCTGGAAATCCCCAGGCTGCCAGTGCAGTCTGCCTAGGGAAGAGTTAAAAGCAGCGCCTGGAAAGTTTGGCCAGATGACTTCCTGATGGAGTTTATACAAGTATAGCATGCGCAAGGACGTATGTGCCTACGTGCCACTTCTCCCGGAGCAGCCTGAGCTGAGCAGAGGGAGGAAAGAAAATAATGAAAACACTGCAGATGGGACCAGCCTGAGAATAAGCGCCTGATGAATGTGCAGGGTCTCTTATCACAGCCCTCTCATCACAAACCCACCTGACAAATGTGAATGGTGCCTCCCCTGGCAAACAGCACAAGCACAGGAGCAGAAACGGGGGGGAGGCCGGAAGAAATGCTGGCACAGGGTATTCACAGCACCCCACACCAGCTGCCAGTTGTTCAGCTCTCAGGACAGCCCCAGCAGTCAGGGAGACCATGCGCTCATTTGCAGTTGCTTGGATGCCAAGAAGATGCAGAGGTGGTGGTAGGGTGGTGCCAGGATGATGCTAAGGAGATGTGGGGGTGATGTCTGTGGGTGCAGTCTGGACATGTGATATTATTCAGGTACATAGGCGGGAGTTGGTGTCATACAACGCAGCCTGAATCAGTAAAACACTGATACTGGATTGTTAGCCTGGATTGTACAAACACACACAGGACATTGGTACTCAGCCTGTCCACTTTTCTCCCACAGCTGAGCATGTGCCACCTAGGGGACAAACCTTCAGGGTTACCTTGGCACTTCCATATGCAACTCCTTAGGCAGAGCTCTGATAGCCTGAGCTGCTAAGCATGAAGGAGAAGGTCTTGCGTCTGCACAGAACCTTTATTCTTCTCACTACAGTTCCTTCCAGGGAAGAGTTTTCTGAGATTTCTGGAGATGGCTTCAGTCTCCTTATAGCTGGCTACCCTACACCTCTTTCAGCCTGGGCTGCTCCTGGTACTGCCTGTGGCAGCAGGAATTAGCTGTCTCAGCCAAGTGAATAGTAGTTCATGCAGTGATTTATGACACTTACTTTGTAGCTCCGTACTACAACTTTGGTTTAGAGTTAAGACTTTAATACTGCAGCTCTGTGGAAGAGGAGGTCTCATCTAAGATATCTCAGCACAGGTATTAGGGCAGCACAAAGCTGACCCAGGATCCAAGGTGACTTTTGGCCAGGAGAGCCTCACCTGCCTCAAGACTGAGTCTGCATTGCGGTGAGCTGCATGGCAGCCTACACACCTCCCAGAAAAAAGGAGCAAGGGGTTAGGGACAAACCAAGGACTGTGTGCAATGGCCTGGTTGATGAACTGGCCTGTTCTAGGCAGGTCAGCAAGAAGGCAAGCTCTGAATTTTGCAGTAGATCAACCTTACTCTTAATTATGTCATTCCTCTTCAGCATGTCAATTCTCCTGCTTCAGAGCAGGGTTAGAGGGCACACACTATGAAAAGACTAAGCGTGAGTCCCTTTAGGGATGCTTAGTCAGTGAGCTCGTGCTTCTCTGCTTCTCATTACATACTTTCAACCTGCTGTCATTCAACAATCTTGTGGAAGGGTTTACAAGTTTGTGCTGTCTCAGAAATGTTTGCTTGTTCATTGCAGCTTTACCTGGAGGTGATGCTTTGTGCAGAGTGAATCTCTCACTGATACCACAGCTAATTGCATCAGGAGGTCCAAGAGAAGGTTTTCCAAAGTGCTACTATTGCAAATCTAGCCTGCTATCCCAGAGTCAAGACAAGCTACTGACAGACTCAATGTTATCACCAATAACTAACAAGCTGCAGATATAGTTTAGGCAATGGCAGGAGGCACAAATTTTAAAAAGAAAACAGCAAAACACAATTCCTTTCCCAAGTGCTGTGCTTACAAAGGAAAGTAAAACATGTAAATAGTAGAAATTCGCTATCTAAGACATCAATTTCTTTCAGATCACAGTGCTATCACTGAATCCATTATCTGAGCATCTAGATTCTGGGAGTCATGCTATTTTATGTGTACACCTCCCTCTTGTGTTTTTTTTTTGTTTTTATTTTTATTTTTATTTTTATTGGGCCCATGAATTTATTATCTCTGACTAAAGTAATTACAAATCCTAAATTCTTGACTTCACTTTTCTGGAAGGCATTTTGACTTACTCTCTGTTTTCTGGATATTCCCATCTATCAACCTTCTATCAAAGGTACTGTCATGTCCATCTAGTTTCTCTATCACCTCTCAAACAAACTGGTTTTTGTTACAGACCAAACTGCAGGCGAGAGAATTAAGAGGAAGAAACGTTGCTGTTCTGCATTGGTAGCAAGAAGCTTGCTGAGGATGTGAAGCCAGGGAGATAATTCTTGCTGCAGCAGCAGATTCAGAACTGTTTTTTTTTTTTGACCTCTTTGTATTTCCCTCTTTCTACAGGCAAGCACAGACTCAAATCAGGATAAACAGGACTAAGGTGAAGTGGCATACTGGAAAATAAGTGATTTCACCTTAACACAGGAATTTCACACCAAATTGCCTCTGACTTGATCTGAGGTATTAAAGAACAGAGCTGCTTACCCGTGTGATAAGTCAGTTGGCATCAGGCACTCAGCCTGCACTGTGCCATAACCAGCAGTGTCCCTGCCCTGGGCTGCTGCCGAGGCACAGTATGGGAGCACAGAGTGTGGCTCAGACCTGTAGCCCAGCCACCACAGCAGTGGCCCTGTTTGAGTGGGAAGGATGGGCAGCCCCAAACACTGCAGGAATTCAGACCAGATTTATTGCTGTGAATCCAATCAATCTTTCCTAAGAAACAAGCTCCCTTTTCAAAGAGAAAAGTGACTTCAGGTCAAATACTTTCATCCAAAGAAACACAAAATAAAGAATAGCTCAAGTTGGATGGCATCCTGTGTGGATTACCGCCAGCCTCTTGGTCTGGGAGGGGGATGCAACTTCCTGCACAGTTCAAAGGCCAGCAAGCACCGTCACCACACCACATGGTCATGAATCAACACCAGGTCACATTACATGGGAGCATGACAGACAAAAAAGGTCATACCCTCCATTCCAGCTTGCCACAGTGACAGAGTAGGTTTCTCTACATGGCACTGTGTCTGCTGCGTTCTGAAGAATGCCTGCCCATGCTCAGCTGTCCACCACATGAAGCAGATGTCACCTGAGTCCCCTGCAGCAGCTGTGTCCCAGCTGGTAATCTGTGCAGGCAGCAGGGCTTGTTTCTTAGAAAGAGAGGAGGAACGCAATGCTCGGAGTATGGCTGGCCAGCACTGGGTGTTTCACAAATGCCAGACCCAGGTGAACTGCCTGCGGATGGAGAATGGCCACTGACATCCCGTACAGGACTTCTCCTGTGTACTTCTCCCAGGGACTGGCTCAGTGACAGTGACTGGCAATGCCTCCAGAGACACAACCAGTCACATTTGTGTCCTTCCTACCTGGCTCAAATGGCTGTACCTTTGCAGGCACCAGCTCTCCATAAGACAAATTCATTAACCCATGGTTTTAGTGGGGGTAATTTTGCCCCACTGGATGATGCTTTGCTGCTGGGCAGCAAGAACATTTGGCAGAGCCCAGGGATGTCCTTGTCCCCATCACGCTCTGATGAGCAACTTGCCATGTGACTTGAAGACTCAAATGCCTCAGTTTCCCCCTCTGTATCTAAAAGGGAGCAGAATTTGAAAAGGCACCTTCCCTTTCTTTATGAAGTTCTTTGATACAGAGATCTAAAGAACAACATAAGAGCTAACGTTGACCTATACCTTCCTTTTCCGCATCCAGACCTATTTAGTGCCTATTTATGGCAACCTGGTCATTAGCACTATAAGAACCAACTCGGAACAAAGAAAGCTTTAAACCACTGAATTGGGGTGTGCCGAGCTGTCAGAACAGCTATTGTACATTACTTTCCTCCTTGCCCTATCAAAAGACAAAAGCTTCATTTGATGATCGAAGACAAAGAGAAACCAGAATAGTGATGGGATCTCCTGCAAAACATGGAAGTCCACATTTCCTAAAATGCACATTTCTCCTTCCCAGTTCACTGCTCACTCTCCTTAGACCTCTCCACACAGGGAGCAGAGCAGGGCTCTTTCAGTCAGTCCTGGGCTGTTATTCTAGCAATATCAGAAAAGCTTGTGATTTGGGCTTCTTGTCATTGTTGTTGTTGCTCCGTTTGCAGATAAATGTCTGAGCAGGCAGTTGATGTGAGATATGGACAGCCTCTTTGTCGTGCAGGGAGCTGCTGCCACTTGCTGGCATCCTGACATGTACAAGTGAAAAGGATTTTTCAGTCTGCATTTCTTCCCTTGGAAGGTTTCAAGGGTGAAAACACCTTGAAAAGATATGATGACCTTTAAGGTCCCTTCCAACCTAAGCCATTCTATGATTCTGTAATTCTATGATCTGCTGCTGAGCCTGGTGGCTTCAGCATCAGCTCTCTTAACACCTTCTATTGCACATTTCCTTTTCACATTTTCTCCCTATCCCTGTTCCTGGACCAGGGCTGCTAAATTCTAGCTCAAGACCAGGAGAAGACAAGATGCTTTTGCTTCACTGAAACCCAGAAATTATGAGAAATCCCATGGTTATCCAGATCCTTCATAACTCTCCCTCTGACCTAAAATCAGGCTGGGCTGGGATATTCACATTCTGGCACAACCAACATATGAGATTGCCTCAGAAAGAACATAATTATAATCATATTGTGAAAACATAGAGTTCTGGTGATTTTCCACTTTAAGAAAAACTTTTTCGGTAGCACCTTGATAGCCCCTAAAAACACAGGCATGACACCCACTGTACATATTCTATGCATGTGTTTTGTCAGTACATCACTTTTTGTCTTTCACTCAACTCCACTTCAAAATGTGCATCTGGTCTATGTTGCTTGCAGTGTAGCAAACTAGATTCATAGAATCACAAGGTTGGAAAGGACCTAGAAGATCATCTAGTCCAACCGTCCTCTTATCATCATTACTACCCACTAAGTTACTAAACCATAAACCAAGCACTTCATCCAGACGCCTCTTGAACACCACCAGGGATGGTGACTCCACCACCTCCCTGGGCAGGCCACTCCAGTGCCTGACCACTCTTTGAGAGAAAAAGTTTTGCTTAGATTTAATCTAAATCTCCCCTGGTGCAACTTGTGGCCATTTCCTCAGGTCGTAGCTCCAGTCTTGACCAGTCTTTGACATGTACCCATCAATTCTATTTAAAAAAATGCTGTGGGAGTCATGGGCTGGGTGATGTTTTCCAGTTTGGCTATAATAGAAATAGAAATCCTTCTCAAGCAGGCACCAGATTGAACTAGTGGTTACAGCAAGGAGGGAAATCTAAATATGCAAGACTGGATTGCACAGAACAAGCACTTTACTTCAGGTGCCAGATCCTGTGCTGTCTGAAAAGATCTCTTCTGGAATGCAAGTTTCCTGAGAGAAGAGGCTCAGAGAGACCTTATGGTTGACACAAATAAACTAGGAGGGAATGAATTTCTTCCAAAATGTGCACCACAAAGTAGCTGGGGAAAACCCTTCTGGACAAGAAGAAAAGCTGTGCTGTAAAGCATGTAAACTCAAGGAACACTTACACTGAGAAAGTCCTGTTTGTTGATCATTCCGTTAGATGGAGATGAGATAAGGCTTAATTAGCGTTGTCCAGTTATGCTTTCTAGGTTCAACGTTTGACAGAGAGATAAAAATGACTGCAGAAAGTCAGAGGCTTGCTCCAGCAGATGTCAAAGCAAGAGAAAGCAATTCAGCAGCTAACTCAAAGGGGCCTTTTTACAAAACAACTCTTACTAGAGAGTTGTTATCGGGTCTGTGCTCGCAGCCTTTTTTTCTTGACAGATCAAGCTAACCAACAGATGATAAAGTGTATCACCCTGTATTTTCTGTATTAATTTGCAAGTACTTTGCAACATGCTGGCTTTGGTCTTATATTCTCAATAAAATATCAATTCCTTCACCTATATATTCACAGAATACAACAACTTTGCAAATATCTTAGCAGAGCCTTTGAGGGATGGGTATTAATGGCTGCCCAGTTCATAAAATCTTATCAAAACCTTGCAAACTTCCAAGCAGATACTGATGGAGCAAATTAACAGATGACAAAGCCTTCTTGCCTTCTACCCAGTCTCCAAACACGATGCCATCTTCTTGGTCAGAGCAAGCAACTCCTGTTTTTGTTACACTGATCAATCACATTCCTGATTAACTTGGAGTCAAATTCTTTCCCCCAGCCCCATTAGGAGTCAAATCTCAGCTGATCCTATCATTATAGATAGCCAAATCTTTTGTGAGGTTTAAGTGGCAGCAAAACGGAGAAAAGGTGGGCTGAAGCCAGGATGGTGGTGAATGGATGGAATCACAGGAGTAGTAGAAATGACTGCCTTGGACTCCCCAAACCTGCAGAAGTAGGATTGAATCAGGCAACCAGCAGTAACAGAAAAGTATCTTGAAGGCAGTGTGAAACACCTCAGAATTGTGAGCCAGAGCAAGCAATGTGGAGGTGAGAAAGAGAGCTGGACATATCCAAAGGGAGAAGCAGTTTGTTTTGCCACAGAGAGCACATAGCAAACCACCCAGTCCTGAGGTCAGTGAGGCAAAATTCAGCAGAGAGAAGACAAGCATGAGGAGAGGAAGAGCCAGCTGACATCCAGGGCCTGGTGCTGCTGTCACAATGTCAGCAGAAGCAGGGCCAAAATGATATTAAATCCACAGAAGCATCTTAAAAATAGCACCTTCCTGGCCAAAATGCAACATGGCAGGGGGTCAACTGCAGGCCTGCTCCCAAAACCCAGCCAGGCTGACCCTGTGTGGACACGTTCCAGCAGACAGAGCAGAGCAGCAGCCAGTTATACCTCACACGCTTTCTTGACTGTTTTCCTACAGAAACAGAGCACTCTCTGTGTTCCTGTTCCCTCTTGTCCTAACTCTATCTGCCCACATAGAAAAAGTCAATCTCCATCTTGTTTGTAAATTCCCTCCAAGTACTGAAAGGCCACAATGAGCTCTCCCTGCAGCCTTCTCTTCTCCAGGCTGAACAAGCCCAGCTGCCTCAACCTGTCTCCATAGGAGAGGTGCTCCTGCCCTCTGATCACCTTTGGCATGATCAGTCTTCCGGATCCACTCCAACAGCTCCACTCCTTCTTGTGCTGATTGCCCCCAGCCCAGATCCAGTACTCCAGGTGGGGCCTCATGAGGGCAGTCCAGAGGCAGACAATCCTTTCCCTCTCCCTGCTGGCCACCATCTTTTGTCCAGCTTAAACGTACTATTTATCAAGCGACAGCTGAGGTTCTCATGCCAGTGCAAGGGTGAGGAAGAAAGAGGCAGAGAGAGGTGTTCCATCATGAGGAAAATCTCTGCCCAATCTTATGTCTTACACATTGAGGCCAACTGAGCACTGGACACACTTTCTTGCTGATAATGTGTTTGGGAGACATGCTCTTTTTAATGATACAAAGCATTTTGTATGCATGGATATCAAATTATGCCCTCCAGTCAGGCCAGTGCTTGTACAGGGGCACCGCCCTGACCCCTAACCATGCTACCTGGTGGATCTGCATGCACCTGTCTGCCCTTTCCCTGTGGGGCAGGGCCCTTCCATACCTCCCAAAGCGCAACACCCAGATGAGTGGGAGCCATTTCACAGGAGTGCTCTCCTCCTGCTTTCTGGCTGTTCAGTGCTAACAATCAGCTTGCAGAAAAATAGCAGAAAAGAAACGGAAAGCTTAACACAACAATCACACGCCTGGTAGCAGGCCAAATGCTGACAGAGAAGAAGCCTAAAGTGGCTTGTTAACATACTAAAATAAAGTAAATTTTCCCCACTGGCATATCCATAGATGGCTTCTGCCACAACAGGTCAGAAAAGATTTATTGCCAGGTCTGAAACACAAAGGGTAGGAAATTCTAGCTGGATCCTGCTGGGATGCTGTAGGAAAACATAGTAAGCAGCAGTAAACTGATGTGCTGGTGGTGAGAATAAGTGCTTTGGGGCTTTTCTCATTGCTGAAACCACTTCTGGTGACTACAGATCTTTCAAAGCAACTTGCAGTATGCATTTGTTTGTTACAGCACCAGCACATCTCGTACCAGTCTGCAGATCCTCGAGAGAGCCTTGAAAAGCAGTAGAAATAGTCTTGCAAGGATGGCAGGATCAGGGTACGAATATCTCAGCAGTGATCTCTTCACTGCTCTGGCAGCAGCACTAGGAAACTAAGGATCACAATACGGAGAACAAGGATGTTAATTCTGCCTAAATAACAGACTGCATTTCCTCTCCCCGGCTGTTCTGGGGAGCTAATTACACAGATTCTCAAATCAAAGAAATATAAAACAGTCTGCAAATGATTGTAATGTTGATGTGCTGGCAGTCTAAACCATGACATATGGTCCTCCAGTATGCCATTCCAGAGAACAGGCTCACGAGCAACGCTCATTACGCAAAATAATGTCGTAAATAAGAGAAAGAGGCTGATTTTAGAAATGTGCTTGAGGTAGCCTCCCCATTTAGCCCCAGAAGAAGACAGTTGGCATTTTGCAGAGCTGCTGCCAGTCTGGTGACAGGGTCACAAAAATATGTCTCTTGAGGGGGAAGGAAGGTGAATCACACCCAGCCAGGATCCCTGCCCAGCAGATACCCATACACACAAACTTTGCTAAGTTTCGGCACCCGTTCTCTCTGAGCACTGTGTGTGTGCCAGACCCATTTCGAGGGCTGGCACATGACTCTGGAAAGCACAGAAGTGAACTTCCCTGTGCAAAGGTTAAGGACAGACCTGATTTATTTTCTTCTTCCCTTTGGGGATACGCTGTTCAGCTGCTGGACAGCATAGAGCACATCCCCACACCAAGCAGCACTGAGACCAAGGTTTTTCACCTAGAAAGAGATAGCTTCTCTGCC
Organism: Perdix hodgsoniae; assembly: GCA_035772895.1. NCBI lineage: Eukaryota > Metazoa > Chordata > Aves > Galliformes > Phasianidae > Perdix > Perdix hodgsoniae. The sequence continues at coordinate 2,329,330 of JAPSGF010000036.1, read as the reverse complement.
TCCGTCCTCAGCCCAGTGCAGCCACTCTTCCTCTCCCATCAGGACAGTATGTCACCATCAGAGCAGGGCAGTAGGGAAAAGGCAAGAGAGAGCACGATCAGCTCCTCCTTTGAAGTAATAATTTTGCTACTGGAAGCCTTGGGCAATGGGTTATTTTTACATGTCTAACATCTGCCCTGGACACAAGTCATTTCATGTAGGGTTTATTATTCCGGGAAAGAAAAAAAGGGGAAAGGGCCATCACATTTGCCTTCTTTATTGCTCACTGAAATCCCACATTCTGGAGTGCCGAAGGCCCCAGATTGCCTTCACCTCACCCTGCCTCTGTTTGGCCTTCAAACAGGCAAATATAATTCCAGTAACTGCATAAAGGAAAGCTCGAAGAGTCCACCGGAGCCTTGTGCCTCTTGGGAAGGAGGCAGCAGATAAACAGGATTAGGGAATTTAGCATAGCTCAACCTGCCAATTTCTGCAAAAAGGAAATGTAGGCAGTGCCTGCAGTCCTGATTCAGAGGAGAAGCCTTTGAAATGCCTGCCAGGCCAAACATGTTAAGATACAAGCTGCTTTTCCTCCATCTCGCAGTGTGCTGCAGGGAACAGCCCTCCTCTGAGGAGCTTACCCTGTGCCCAGTATGGGTCATGGTGCTCAGCCTCCCACCCCAGGAAAGCCTCCTCAGGGACCCCAGCAAGTGGGCCTAGTTCTGCACCACTGGCTCCAGCTTCAGCCCTAATTGAAATAGGGAAGTCGGCTGCAAAAGGTTCTCTTGTGGACCACAGTGAAAAATTTCACCAAGGAAAGGTTTCCCAGGAAAACCTTCATTTCTTCTTTTCTTTTCTTTTCTTTTCTTTTCTTTTCTTTTCTTTTCTTTTCTTTT